>LS990921.1:19010403-19200403 GCA_900464855.2 Musa schizocarpa
TAAACCCCACCCTTTCCTACATGAAAGGGCACCAAAAATCCAATCTTACTCTATGATTTTTAGAGCTCAAAAGTGTTGTATAAGCTAAAAGTTCTCCTCCCTCTTTTCTTCCAAGTTTCGATCATTCAAGAGAGGAGTGAAAATTCTATAAGGGTTGTCTCCTAAGCCCATCTAAAGGAGTAAAATTGTAAAAGGGTGGTTGGCCTTCACCTATTGAAGGAAGGCCTCTAGTGGACGTCGATGACCTCGTCGAAGGAGGAAGCTAAAAGTGAATATAGGTCAAGATTGACCGAACCACTCTAAAATTACGGTGCTCTCTGGTTTGCATTTATTCTTACTGCTTACCTTACTACAAACCTCTATATATGCTTTACTTCCTCATTACTTTTGCTGTACACCTTTACAAACTCGCTTTCAAGTTAAGTTTCCGAAAATGGTTTTACGTCAGAAACGATTTCATCGTACGAACGTCATTTTCAATCGTCGAAAGTTTTCTGCTACACTAATTCACCCCACCCCCCCCCTCTTAGTGCTCTTGATCCTAACAATTAGTATCAGAGCAGGGTTAACTCTCAAATGGATTAAAACCCAAGAGAGATGGTATATGCCAGAAACCAAGAGGGCCACTCTATTACACGTCCACCCATGTTCAATGGGACGGACTACACATATTAGAAGACCCGAATGAGGATCTTCCTTATTTCAATGGATTTTAAACTTTGAAATCTTGTCGAAAATGGATTTTCAAAGTCTTCTTTTCCAATGATCGATTAGAATAAATTAGAGAAGAAGACTTTCGCTCTTAATGCAAAGGCTATGAATGCCTTATTTTGTGCGCTTGATAAAAATAAGTTCAATCGCGTTTCGATTTGTGAAACCACATTTGATATTTGGCATACACTCGAAGTGACTCACGAAGGCACAAGTAGAGTGAAAGAGTCAAAAATCAATCTTTTGATATATTCTTTTGAACTTTTCCGAATGAAACCGAGTGAGACTATTGGCTACATATACACCCATTTCACAAATGTCGTCAATGGTCTGAAAGGACTCAGCAAAAGTTTTTCAGATTTTGAGCTCGTAAATAAGATTCTAACTTCCTAAGAGTTGCGACCCTAAAGTCACTGCTATTCAAGAGGCTAAAGATTTAAACAACTTCCCTCTTGAAGAACTAATCGGATCATTAATGACTAATAAAATGACTTGCAAGGCTCATGAAGAGCAAGAAGACATCATTCAAAAGAACAAGAAGGATATGGCACTTAGAACTTTAGATGACCACTTGAGAGAAAACTCAAGTGATGAGGACTATGATAATGACTTGGCACTTCTAGCAAGGAAATTCAAAAAATTCATTAAGAGAAACAAGTTTAAAAATGACACAAAAAATAAATTTGAACCTAAAAAGGACCAAGTTATTTGCTACGAGTGCAAAAAGCCAAGACACTACAAAAGTGATTGTCCCCAAGCTAAGAAGAGAACATCAAAGAAGAAGGCGCTCAAAACAACGTGGGATGACTCAAGTGCGTCCGAAGAAGAGGAGTCCAACACCGAGCAAGTTGCTCATTATGCCCTAATGGCCATCGGAGAGGAGGTAACAAATTTAATTGATGCAGATTTATCATTTGATGAATTATTAAATGCCTTCCATGACTTATTCGGTTAATGTAAAATAATTAGTAAAAAATATAAATTATTAAAAAAAGAGCATGATAGTCTTATTAGTAATTTTGATAAATTAAAAACTGAATATCATGATAGTTTAACTCCATGTATAAAATGTCATGATATAGAAACTCTCCAAAAAGAGAACTTGCTACTTAAGGACACCTTGAAGAAATTCGAGGTTGGTAGCAAGTCATTAAATATGATCCTTACAAATAAGGGTTACGTTTCCAAAAGAAGTGGAATCGGATTTGTAAGAAGTCCTCACCAAAATCCAACCACCTTTATAAAAGGTCATATCTTACATGTTTGGCACCAAAGCAAATGCAACTTTTGTTGCAAACATGGACATAAAACATATCATTGTCCATTCAAGAAAATTAGCCCGAACAAATTGATTTGGGTTCCTAAATGAACCATGATAAACTCTATGCAACATAATAAACAATGTAGATCAGTTTTTGAGACATCCAAAAAAATTGGGTACCTAAAAATTGAGACATACATCAACACAAGCTAGGAGCAAGAGATGGTATCTTGATAATGGATTCTCAAGGCATATGACAGGAGATCCATCTTAATTCTCTAAGCTCACTAGCATAGATGAAGGTTATGTCAACTTCGGAGACAACAACAAGGGTAAAATCATTGGCAAAGGAATCATAGGTAACAAATCCAACTTCTTTATTGGAGATGTTTTGTTAGTTGATGGTTTAAAACATAACCTCTTGAGCATTAGTCAATTATGTGATAAAGGATATATCGTTAAATTCGAATCTAATGCTTGCATCATTGAAAAACCACACAAAAACACATTTATGATTGCATTAAAAAAGAATAGCATATACACCATTGACATCAATGATCTTTACAATAAAATGTGTTTCTCGGTTTTGAATGAGGATGCTTGGCTTTGGCATAGGAGATTAGGTCATGCTAACATGAAACTAATCACTTAAATATCATCTAAAGAACTTGTACGAGGAACTACTCATATCAAGTTCATCAAAGATAATGTGTGTGATGCTTGTCAATTATGGAAACAAATTAAGGGTAGTTTCAAATCTAAGAATTAAATAAGTGCCTCTAGCCCTTACAATTAATCCATATGGACTTGTTCGGACCAATCTCTACATCAAGCCTAGGAGGTAGCAAATATGCTTTCGTCATTGTAGATGACTATAGTAGATACACATGGACTTATTTCTTGAAATACAAAAATGAATGCTTTAGATATTTCACCAAGTTTTGTAAACTTGTTCAAAATGAAAATGGTTTTATGATTTCATCAATTTGAAGTGATCACGGTGGTGAATTTCAAAACCGTGATTTCCAAGAATTTTGTGAATCTAATGGATACAACCACAACTTCTCTACTCCAAGAAATCCTCAACAAAATGGAGTAGTAGAAAGAAAGAATAGAAATTTTCAAGAAATGGCAAGAACCATGTTGAATGAACATAACCTATCCAATTATTTTTGGGCCGAAGCCAGAAACACTACATGCTATATTTTGAATAGTGTTCTAGTAAGACCCTTACTCACCAAAACTCCCTATGAGTTATGGAACAATAAAAAACCCAATGTTTCATATTTTAAAGTTTTTGGGTGTAAGTGTTTTATCTTGAATAAAAAAGATGCCTTAGGAAAATTTGATGCTAATCGGATGAAGGAATTTTTCTTGGTTATTCTTCAGTTCCTAAAGCCTTTCATATCTTCAATAAAAGAACTTTAATTATAGAAGAATCCATTCATTTTGTTTTCAATAAGATTTCCGAAATCAAGAAAAATGATTTTGATGATGATGTTAATTTCGATTCTTTGAATTTAAATGAAACCCCTTCTCCAACTAGTAACTTGGATGCATCTACTTCCGAAACATCCTTACCCAAGGATTGGAATCCTATGAGACACATCTAAGGGGGTTCAAACATGTTCTTATCTTAAAAGTTTTTGTGCCAACACTGCTTTTCTCTCCCAAATTAAACCTAAATGTATTAACGAAGCCATGAAAGATGATTCATGGATTATCGCAATACAAGATGAGTTAAATCAATTTTAGAGAAATGAGGTGTAGAAGCTTATTCCTAGGCCAAATGACCATTTAGTTATTGGTACTAAATAGGTCTCTAGAAACAAGCAAGATGAATATGGTATCGTGGTTAGAAACAAGACTAGATTAGTGGCCAAAGGTTTCAACCAAGAAGAAGGTATCGATTACGAAGAAACCTCCATTTCTATGGCTAGATTAGAAGCCATAAGGATGCTCCTTGCCTATGCTAGTAATAATAATTTTAAGTTGTTTAAAATGGATGTTAAAAGCTTTTTCGTAATGGCTTTATTTCTGAAGAAGTTTATGTTGAACAACCTCCCGGATTTAAAAATAATAGCCTCCCTAATCATATATTTAAATTAATTAAAGCTCTCTTTGGTTTAAAATAAACCCCAAGGGCTTGGTATGAGAGACTTAGTACTTTTCCTATTGAAAATAATTTCACAAAAGGCAAGGTCGATAATACATTGTTTATCAAGAATTTTAAAAATAATTTTCTCATTGTTCAGATTTATGTTGATGATATTATCTTCGGTTCTACGAATGAATCTCTTTGTGAATCTTTTGCTAACACCATAAGTCTCAAATTTGAAATGAGTTTGATGGGAGAATTAACCTTTTTCTTAGGCTTACAAATTAAGCAACTAAGCAATGACATCTTTATTAGTTAAACTAAATATGTTTTAGATCTGCTGAAAAGATTTAATATGGATAGCTCAAAAGCTATTAACACTCCTATGAGCACCTCCATTAACTTAGAAGTTGATGAAAGTGGAGAAAGCTTTAATCAAAAAACTTATAGGGGTATGATAGGAAGTTTACTTTACCTCACTACAACTAGACCAGATATCATGTTCAGTATAGGACTTTGTGCTAGGTTTCAATCGAACCCTAAGATATCTCATCTCAAAGCAGTTAAAAGAATACTTAGATATCTTAAAGGTACCATAAATCTAGGATTCTGGTATCCAAAATCCGAGAATTTTGAGTTAATTGCTTATGTTGATGTGGATTTTGCTGGGTATAGACTAGATAGAAAAAGTACATCAGGAATATGTCAATTTTTGGGACATTCCCTTGTTTCTTGATCATTTAAGAAATAAAACACGGTTGCACTATCAACAACCGAAGCTGAGTATATTGCAACTAGTGTATGTTGTGCATAAGTTGTGTGGATGAAAAACACCTTAGAAGATTATAAAGTCCATCTTAAAAACATTCCCATTAAATGTGATAATACAAGTGTAATATATTTAACAAAGAATCCTATTCAACACTCAAGAAAAACACATATTGATATTAGACATCACTTTATACGAGATCATGTCACTAATCATGATGTAATCATAGAGTTCATTGACACTAAGCATCAACTAGCTGATATTTTTACAAAACCTCTAAGTGAAGAATAATTTGATTTCATTAGAAGAGAATTAGGAATGTTAATATGTCCGAATGCATGAACTTGTAAAGATAACTTTTTGGACTTTTTTGATTTAATGGTCAAATCACTTAATTGTCATGATGATTTTACACAATTACATGCCTTAATTACATGTTGGAAATTATGTGTTTTGGATACAAAAATTTACATGATAATAAACATGTTTTATCTTCATTTTTTAATTTGAAAATCTATAGCAAAACCTCGTCCGAATGCATGAAAGTGTTAAATTTCATTTTCGGATCTTCTTGATCCTAACAATCGGATTTTCTCGATACATTATTTGTTAGGATCGAGCAGCACTAAGGGGGGTGAATTAGTGCAGCGGATTAAAACTTTGGTTTTTTAAAAAAATTTTCAGTATGATAAGAGCGAACTTGACAAGCTTAATCTTGAAAGCGTATTCTTAAATATCTTGCACAAAAAGTAATAAGGAACTAAAGCATATAAGAAGGTTTGCAATAAAGTAAATAGCAATAATGAAATGCAAACCAAGGATCACGCTGATTTTAGAGTGGTTCGGTCAAATGACCTACTCCACTTTATGAGGCCCCTCTTCGATGAGGCTCCCACCTTCCACTAGCAAGTCTCTTGAAATGGAAGGGTAACCCCCCTCTTACAACTCTTTACAAGCGGTCCACTCTCTTACAGATTTTGAGAAGAGATGAGGTGAACACTAGCAAATTGAAAAGAAGACAAGCTAACACTTTTCTAAGACCTTTCTCTCAAACTCTTGCTGCTCAAAAAGTTGTAATCTCAGCTGAGATTTGAGGGGTATTTATAGGCCTCAAGAGGATTCAAATTTGGGCTCCAAAATTTGGGCTCCAAAATTCAAATTCTCTTTGGGTTCGACATCTTGGCGGTGCCACCGCCAACGGTGCTGGGCGGTGCCACCGCCAGCCAGAGGTGTCACCGCCCAAGACTGGTGCTGGGCGGTGCCACCTCAGCCCAGCGGTGCCACCGCCTATAGTGTTTTCAGCCCGCTATAGTGTTTTCAGCTCACCGCTTTACATTGTTTTTTACAGTGTTATAGGCCCCTACTTGGGTTATAGGATTAATACCTAATCCTAACCCTAATTAACATGCTAACTACGAATTTTAAAGACATTATATAAGCTATTACAAAGTCCATAAGTCAAGACTTCTTCCCATGAAGCTTCCGCTGAACTTTTCGCCGGTCTTCCGATAAACTCTAGGAAACCATTCTCATGGACTCCCCGCAAGCTCTTAAACTTCACGATTTGATCTTGGCGAAGTTCCAACGAGCTTCTTCGCAAGCTCCGATCTTTTCGCAAACTCTGCGAACTTCCCACGAACCTTTCGGCGAGCTTCCAAAAAACCCTTCGGCAAGCTCCCTACTCATTCTCGGCTAGTTCTGGTAGCGTTCCCGACGATCCTTCGGACTTCCGTCGAACTCTTGAACTCCCAACGAATTCTTCGTGCTTGACTTCGCACTTTGTTTCGCTTCATGTCTTTATCGTTATCGTAGTTAATCCTGCACATGCAAGCCAAAACTCTACTCCGATCTAGACAGTTATTACAACGCGAATCGACATTCCGTTGCCCAGCACGTCATTGGTTGGCATTTCGTCCGATTCTTCAGCGCATCGTCCTCTCTTGCGGCTTGTTGCCCAATCGGCGGTTGACCTCCACAACCCCGATATCCTTGGTGCAATTCCGCTCTCCTTAGCCCGATGCCCAACGTTCAAGCCTTCGCCGCCCAATATCTCGACGTGATCTCCTCCGCGCAACGTCAATTCCTCCTGCGTTAACTGTCTAATTCTGATCGAGTAGACCTGCATCACTCAAAATGCAGTTAAACATCTAAACACAATCAATTAGTTTCATCATCAAAATCCGAGATTCAATAATCTCCCCCTTTTTGATGATGACAACTAATTGATGACTAACGGAGTTAACCTTAACTCTCCGGAGTTTAAACACACTCCCCCTATCAATATGCCATTGATAGAACACTTGGATTATCTCAAATCCAAGTAACATTCATCACATGTTATGAAAAACATTTAAACCATCATGCAAATATATAAAATGTTTAATTCAATGCATGAAGTCATCAATATACTTCTCCCCCTATGTCTTCAACAAAAAGGAGAAGTAGCTCTAGCTATTTTAAAAGATATGCAAGTTTTTACAACATGAAGCTAGATTTTCATCACAACATATAGGCACAAAAGCATGGCAATTCAAAACTTGAATTTTTGTGCAAGATTACACTTTGCTTTTCTTTGCAAGTAACAATATTTATGATATTTGATATAGCAAATTTTATATCATCTTGAGGTAGCAAACTTTTGTGATGTTTCAAGATAGTAAGTTCTTTCTTCTCTTTTGAGAAGTGCTATTTTCGCTTCCTTTACAAAGTGCAAGCTAGCAAAGTGTTTGAAAAAAGTGAGCAAGTTTTGCAACATAGAAGCTAGCAAAAATTTCGAAAGCAAATACAAGATAGCTTTCTTGTTGGAGTGTGTGTTTTATCGATTCTTGCTTCCTATTGTAATGTGTAGGTTGCAAGTCTTGCTTCTTGAGATAGGCAAGATAGTGATGTTCAAGAAGACAACTTTTGCTTCTTGAAATAAGCAAGTTAGTAATCTTTGCTACTTAAGATAGGCAAGCTAGCAATAACTTTCTCCCCTTTGTCAATGTCAAAAGAAGGAGAGGAACCAATGATTTAGACTTTTACATCAACTTTGCATCAATCAATATTTCAATCATCACATGATGCATACAAGACAATAATATAATGAAATCATTTCACGAAGGATACCAATGTGAAAATTCACTAAGGATCACATGAAACAATCACAAATCATGATATCATTATGCGATACATCATGATATGATAATAGTCTAAAAAAAAAATTAATTTGTGATACATGTGATACATTGCGATACACTAAAAAAAATTTATTGCGATGCTTTTTTAAGGATATCAACATATTTTTTTATACAAAGCATGGCAAGAGCAATTTTGTTGCAAGTTTTCTAAGTTTTGCAATTTTACTTCTTTCGAGATAGCAATTCTTTGCTTTTCTACGAGCTAGCAACTTTTACGATATGCAAGTTTTACTACATATAAGCTAGCAAATTTAAAGATTTGCAAGTTAGCATATTTGCTTTTTCTTTTCGATGTGCATGATAGCATTTCTTTGTAATGTTTAAGATAGCAAATTGTACATTATGCTAGCTAGCAAATTAAAGATGTTCAAGAAAGCAAGCACTTTCTTCTCTTTTGAGAAGTGTCAATTTTTTGCTTCCTTAGCAAAATGTCAACCTAACAAGAGACAATGTTTTACATGAGGCAAGCAAATAATTTGGCAAGTGTTACATTTGCATCTTCTCTTTAGATGTGCAAGAAAGTAAGGAAGTTTTTGCATTTTCTTGACTTGTGCAAGGTAGCTAATTTCTATTTGAGATGACCCTTTACATCAATTCAAGATAGCACATTAGAAACTCTTTCTCTCCCGTTGTCATTGGCAAAAAGAAAGGAAGATTCAAGTCATGAATATCAAAATAATAATTTTGTCATAAGTATTTCATCATTACGTATATCATTATTACATGCATAATACCAAATCATCATATATTCAAAACATATTAACTCATCGTTATATGCATGATTCCAAATCATCATTCATATCATTTCAATCATTGTTTCAATCATCACTATAACTCATCATGCACATGATGTAAAATCATCTAACATGATACAAATATTTATTTTCAAAATGTTTATCACTATTTTCATGTATGATAATAAAGTATTCATGATGCATATATCATCACAATACAAAGCAATTGCATGCATAATTTCAAAGTATAAATATTTCAAATCATGAAGATATTAACTTGTCAAATTTCATTCAATCATTCATGATTATAACTTTTCATTTGTATACATCAAAATAATATCAAGAGTATTTCATGCATAATTTTAATCACCACATAAGGAATATCAAGAAGAAAGTAATTGGGTGATCGATAAACATTTCATGAATACAAGGAATTGTATAAAAATCATATCATGAAAAGATAATAATAGAAGACACATTTTGTTTTGAAAAAATCTCCTCTTAAATAATCAAGGAAAAATCTTAGGAGATCGATTAATGAAAAAATCTTGATTCATAATAAATCTTAATTTGTAAATATCACGGAATCAAGATCATGATTTTGAATAAAACTCATTCAAATTCAAATCATCCAAATCATCAAAATCTCAACATTTCTTTCAAGAGATTCAAAATGGCATAGATAGTTTTATTGGTCTCTTAGGTAGAAATCAGTAAGATAAAGGATTACATTTCATTTTTATAAATTTCTATTCATGTGATTTGCTTCTTATGAGCATGCCTTAGTCTTTATATGCCAAATCAATATAAGCATTAAAGTTCAAGATGTAAAGGCAAAATCTTATAAGACAACTCATTTATAAAATATTCATCATGTTTATTTTCATGAGATTCATAAGATTGGTAAAATAAATTCATTAATCTCAATAGAATAGAAAATTCATTTCCATTTCATACAATTGATTTCATGTGAGTGTGTTCAAGTCTTTTTGTGAAAATATTGTATCATCATTTAAAGTCAAAACATAAGTTTCGTCATAAAGCCGTCAAGCCCAAACACATCAAAAATAAAACATCATGATATCACATCTATCATCAAAAGACTATCAAGAAATTCATACATAGATGTACATGCACTATGTCATCTTAATATGTCATGAGAATGTCATCTTAATTCATCATAAAAATGATTAAACCAAAAACATATTAATCCAAAATGAGAGTATCAAATCAACATTTACTTCAAAAACTCTTGCATGACATAAAATCATCAAAATACACATGCATGGATTAATCCTAAGCATTATCACATATCATATAACTATAATCCATAATGTTGCATACATCATTCAACATTTCAAAACATAACATGCATGAAACCTTAGCAATATACTTTTCATTGATCAAATTTTTAATTTTTCAAAAGATGCTAAAAAGAAAAAGATGATTTAATTTTTGAAAAATAATTTTTATTTCCTATTCCTACTATCTAAATTAAGCACTCATGAAAAACTTCAAGTAATTTCAAAATAATTCAAGAGAGTTGAGTTAGTTACCTTGTAGTCGAAGCCCATCAAAGCCCAATTCGCCGTTTCATCTTTGGAAGTTCTTGATTCATCCTTGGGTGCCTTCCTTTTCTTTGGCCTCTTCCTCCGTTCAAGTTCATTGTTCATTTTAGATTTTTGTTTAATAAACTTATTAAGAGTTAGTGTTCGAAGTTCAAGTTCATAATTGTCCTCATCACTTGAGTCATCGTTCAAGTGGTATTTATTTGTCCGGAGTTCCAAATCCTTCCTATTCTTTGGAAGGTGGTTCAAGTGTTCATTGTGTTCATCATGTGCATTGCGCACCATTTCATATGTCATCAATGAGCCGATAAGTTCTTCAAGTGGAAAAATATTTAAATCTTTTGTTTCTTGTATTGCCGTAACTTTTGATTCCCAAATTTTAGAAAGTGATCGTAAAACTTTACTAACAAATTCAAAATTCGAGAAACATTTGCCAAGAGTTTGTAAACCATTGACGACATCCAAAAACGGTGTACATGTCAACAATGGTTTCCTTCGGCTTCATTTAAAAAAGCTCGAAATCATGCATTAAAATGTTAACTTTCGAAGTCTTTGACTCTACTAGTTCCCTCGTGTGTGATTTCAAGTGTTTGCCAAATATCAAAAGCCGTTTCACGTAGAGAAAACCGATTGAACTCTTTTTTTTTTTGTCTAAAGTTTAAAAATAAGGCATTCATAGCCTTTTTGCGTTTAAAAAAAACATCTTCTTCTCCAAATCATTCCAATGGTTCATTGGGAGAGAAGACATTTCATATCCATTTTCGACTATGTGCCATAAATTCAAATCCAAAGAAAGTAAGAAAACTCTCATTCGAGTTTTCCAACAAGTGTAGTCCGATCCGTTAAACAACGGTGGACGAACAACCGATAAGCTCTCTTGAAAGCCATAAAGAGCCATTTCTATTTGGGTGTTAAACCAAAGTAGAAAACCGTGGCTCTGATACCAATTGTTAGGATCAGAGCAGCACTAAGAGGGGGGGGGGGGGGTGTAGTGTATGGATTAAAACTTCAGTTTTTTAAAAAAATCTTTCGTATGATAAGAAGGAACTTGACAAGCTTAATCTTGAAAGCATATTCTTAAATATCATGAGAAAAAGTAATAAGGAACTAAAGCATATAAGAAGGTTTGCAATAATGTAAATAGCAATAATGAAATGCAAACCAAGGATCACGCCGATTTTAGAGTGGTTGGTCAAATGACCTACTCCACTTGCGAGGCCCCTCTTCGATGAGGCTCCCCACCTTCCACTTGCAAGTCTCTTGAAATGGAAGGGTAAATACCCCTCTTACAACTCTTTACAAGCGGTTCACTCTCTTACAGATTTTTTTCGAGAAGAGATGAGGTGAACACTAGCAAATTGAAAAGAAGACAAGCTAACACTTTTCTAAGACCTTTCTCTCAAACTCTTGCTGCTCAAAAAAGTTGTAATCTCATTTGAGATTTGAGGGGTATTTATAGGCCTCAAGAGGATTCAAATTTGGCCCAAAATTTGGGCTCCAAAATTCAAATTCTCTTTGGGTTCCCGATCTTTGGCGGTGCCACCGCCAGCCTTCGGGTGGTGCTGGTGGTGCCACCGCCCAGCCAGAGGTGTCACCGCCCAGCACTCGGGTGCTGGGCGGTGCCACTGCCAGCCCAGGCGGTGCCACCGCCTACAGTGTTTTCAGCCCGCTATAGTGTTTTCACTCACCGCCTACGGTGTTTTTTCATTCTACAGTGTTATAGGCCCCTACTTGGGTTATAGGATTAATACCTAATCCTAATCCTAATTAACATGCTAACTATGAATTTTAAAGACATTATATAAGCTATTACAAAGTCCATAAGTCAAGACTTTTCCGCGAGCTCCCGTGAACTTTGGCGGTCTTCCGATAAACTCTCGAAACCATTCTCATGGACTCCGGCAAGCTCTTAAACTTCACGATTTGATCTTGGCGAGTTCCAACGAGCTTTTTTTTTGGCAAGCTTCGATCTTTCTCGGCAAACTCTGCGAACTTCCCACGAACCTTCCCGGCGAAGCTTCCAAAAAAACCCTTCGACAAGCTCCCTACTCATTCTCGGCTAGTTAAAGCTGGCGTTCGACGATCCTTCCGGACTTCCGTCGAACTCTTGAACTCCCAACGAATTCTTTCGTGTTTGACTTCGCACTTTGTTTCGCTTCATGTCTTCATCGTTATCGTAGTTAATCCTGCACATGTAAGCCAAAACTCTACTCCGATCTAGACAATTATTACAACGCGAATCGACATTCCGTTGCCCGGCACGTCATTGGTTGGCGTTTCGTCCGATTCTTCAGCGCATCGTCCTCTCTTGCAGCTTGTTGCCCAATCGGTGGTTGACCTCTGCAACCCCGATATCCTTGGTCCAATTCCGCTCTCCTTAGCCCGATGCCCGACGTTCGAAGCCTTCTACCGTCCAATATCCTGACGTGATCTCTTCCGGCGCAACGTCAATTCCTCCTGCGTTAACTGTCTAATTCTTATCGAGTAGACCTGCATCACTCAAAATGCAGTTAAACATCTAAACACAATCAATTAGTTTCATCATCAAAATCCGAGATTCAACATTATTCTCTTCCGAACTTAATAAACATATGTCATATCGAGTTTTAGATTCACATCATTGATTTTTGACATATGGAAACAACTAGCAAATGCATCTCTCATAGACTTATCATGTGAAAAATATCTTTCGAGAAATGGATTTGACGATTTCTTCTTATATCTTTTGAGAAATAGTTTTACGTGCAAAGATTTGATTCACACACATATCTTGATTCTTGTAAAAATAAAGCGTGCTTTAATATCTTATCAATTTTAACTTCATTCGAGTAAGCTCACAAATGGCTTTCCTCCTACATGCAAAAAGATAATAACAAATAAAGAGGAAGAAGCAATGAAAGTCATCTCTATGTCATGTTTTCCTTGAGATGTTTGTATAATTGGTATCGTATCACTAATTATTGAAAAATGATATAAACCTAATTAAAATTTGCTAATATTGTTCTCCTTTTTGTTGATGACAAAGGGGGAGAAATATATGAATTGATACTATGAGTGTCATATTTGAATGAGAAATATATGAATTGATGCTATGAGTGCTATAGTTGAATTTAATGCTATATAAATTGATGCTATGAGTGCCATATTTGAATTTGAATTATGTTAAGATATCAAAAGCTTGCATTAAAATATATGATAAATTGGTGATAGAATTGCTATGATTGCCATATTTTCACTATGCCATATTTGCACTATGTTATTGCCATATTTGCACTATGTTAAGATATCTAGAGCATACATCGTAATTCTACAAATTGATATCTTGTCATGTGATGAAATGCTATGATTGCTAAACACTTGAAATGTTTGTATTATGTTAAGATATCAAGAACTTACATCGCAATTTTACATGTTGATATCTTGCCATATGATGAATTGCTATGATTGCTATTTTTCAAATTTGAAATGTAAAACCTGAAAATGGATGTCAAGCCTTGACATCATTTTCAGAGAAATACATCATGATAGGAATCATTATGGGAGTATTGATAAGGTTAAACGATATTAACTTATCAATTTGTCTCTTGAATTCAAAAGTTTTGAATTCAAGAATGACTTATCTCAAGTATGGCATATAGATAGGGGGAGTTAAGGTTAACTCCATTATCAATTGATTATCATCATAAAAAAGGGAGAGATTGTTGAATCTCGGATTTTGATTATGACGTCAATTGTCATTTGTTATCTAATACATATGTTGAGATAAGTGTGTAGGATTAACTACGATGGAAGTAAGACATGCAGCAGGAGTTACGCCGGAGTCAAGACCATGATCACATTGGGGGTTCAAGAGTTCGACGGATGTCCGGACGGTCATCGGAGGTTCTACGGGAACAAATCCGAGAAGTCCAGGAGCTTGCCATAGAAGCTCGTCGGAACTCGCCAAGTGTATCATCGCAAGTCCAAGAGTTTGCTAGAAGTCCGCCGGAGCATCATCGAAGGTTCGTCGGATGTTCGCCGGAAGCTCATCGGAAGAAGCGATTGACGCACCGGAGCAAGTTGCAGTAAATGTCTTAAGAAATATCATAGTTAGCATATAGATTAAGTTAGGAATGGGAGGTGATCCCATTAACTTAATCTAGGGGCAATTGGGCCCTTGACAAACCCAAATTGGGCTGAATGGATCAGCCCATTTGGACCCAGAATTCCTGCCAAGCGATGGCACCGCTAGGGCCGGCAATGGCACCGCCCAGGAACTCAGTCTCCTAGGAAAGCTGGACAGTGCAACCGCCTAGGTCAGGCGATAGTACCACTGGGCTTAGTCTCCGAGCGAGACTGGGTGGTGGTACCACCCCTGTCAGGCGGTGGTATCGCCTGAGCTCAGTCTCCGAGAGGTAGTACCGCCCAGTTATGGCAGTAGTACCGTCAGGACCTCGAAAATCCAGGACATGACATTTTTGAGCCCCAAATTTAAACCAGTTTGGGGCCTATATTAACCCCTCCCTTTCCTACATGAAAGGGCACCGAAAATCCAATCTTACTTTGTGATTTTTAGAGCTCAAAAGTGTTGTATAAGCTAAAAGTTCTCCTCCCTCTTTTCTTCCAAGTTTCGATCATTCAAGAGAGGAGTGAAAATTCTGTAAGGGTTGTCTCCTTAGCTCATCAAAAGGAGTGAAATTATAAAAAGGTGGTTGGCCTTCGCCTATTGAAGGAAGGCCTCTAGTGGACGTCAGTGACCTTGTCGGAGGAGGAAGCCAAAAGTAGATGTAGGTCAAGATTGACCGCACCACTCTAAAATTGTGGTGCTCTCTGGTTTACATTTATTCTTATTGCTTACCTTACTGCAAACCTCCATATGTGCTTTACTTCCTCATTACTTTTGCTGCACTCCTTTACGAACTCGCTTTCAAGTTAAGTTTTCGAAAATGGTTTTACGTCGGAAACGATTTCATCATACTAACATCGTTTTAAATCGTCGAAAGTTTTCCGCTGCACTAATTCACCCCCCCCCCTCTTAGTGCTCTTGATCCTAACATATTTCATAGTTCATCAAAGACCCTATAAGTTCTTCAATTGGTAAATAGTTCAAGTTTTTTGATTCTTGAATAGCCGTTACTTTTGAATCCATAAGAGTTCGTAAAATTTTGTTTACAAGTTCAAAATCCGAAAAACTTCTACGTGCTTTTAAACCATTGATGACATCTATAAAACGGGTGTACTTGTCAACAACGGTTTCACTTGGCTTCATTCAAAAAAGTTCAAAATCATACATTAAAAAGTTGATTTCGAAAGTGTGTTATATATCGAAAGTCGTCTCGAAAGTAGAAACCTGATTAAACTCAGTTTTATCCAAAGTACAAAATAGAGCATTCTCTAGCATTTAAGGAAAAAGTCTTCTTCTCCAAATCATTCCAATGGTTCATTGGAAGAGAAGACCTTCGAAAATCGCTTTCAACAATATTCCGTAAGTTCAAATCCAAAGAAAGCAAGAAAACTCTCATTCAAGTTTTCCAATATGTGTAGTCTGTCCCATTGAACAAGGGAGGACAAATGAGAAAGTGGCCCTCTTGAAAGCTGAAATGAGTTATTTCTCTTGGGTGTTAAACCAAATGAGAAATACGAGTCGACACTAAGAGGAGGGGGGGGGATGAATTAGTGCATCGGTAAAAACGTCGGTTCCAATGAAAGTCGATTTTGGAAGATGTTAACTTGAAAGCATGTTCGTAAATGTATTAAAAGTAGTAAGAAAGTAAGGAGGTTTGCAGTAAGATAAATTGCACAAAAGAAAAGGCAAACGGGATTTTTATAGTGATTCGGTCGTCGTGACCTACATTCACTCCGCTGATTCCTCTTCCGTCGAGGTCACCAGCATTCACTATCAATCTTCCTTTAATAGGCGAAGATTAACCTCCTTCTTACACCCCTCTTCTCCTATTCGTAGGTTTAGAAGATAACCTTTATAAGCACACACTCCTCTCTAAACAGAATTTTAAGTTTAAGCTAGAGGAGGGGATTTCTCAAGAGATTTATATAGCATTTTCTCACTTTTAAATTCTCTGTGCTTTTATATATTAATTAGGGATCAAAAGGGTATTTATATAGCTTCAAGTTGATTCAAGCTCGGAGCCTAAAAAGGTCTCATCTGAGGTTTCCTAGGTATTGGCGGTACCACCGCCGTTTTCCTCAGTGGTACTACTGTTGTAGGATCTACCACTGGGTAGTACCACCGCTTGATAGGGGTGGTACCACCACTGGCAGCATTCACTATCGGTGGCACCACCACCCAGAATTCCTGGGGTGTTGTTCCCCAAGCGGTGCCACCGTCGGCTACGCTTTCAACACCTTGGTTGGGCCTTGAATCTAGCCCAAACCAACCCAAGTTCGGGCCCAATTGGCCCCTAACAGAGTTGATGGGATTACCTCCCAATCCCAACTCCAATTATGTGCAAACTATTATTCCTAAGATATATTCTAAGCAAAATAAGTCTGGTTTCTTCCGGCGAGCTTCCGACGATCTTCTGACGAACTTCCGACGATCTCTCGGCAATGTTCTAGCGGACTCCCGACATGCCCTTGGACTTCATGATAATCTTCTTGGTGAGTTCCGACAAGCTTCTTTGGCAAGCTCTAAGACTTCTTGGTCAATTCCAGTAGAAATTCTGATGAACTGTCACGAACGGTCATCGCGCACTCGCAACAACTCCATTCAACAAACCGTTCGTCGCTCACACCTACATGTACAGCTACTTGAAAGCATGTTTTCTCTTAGTTTTGGGTCATTTTGCTTGTAAAAATGTAAGTTCGAACAAGCTGCAGCGTTACAAAGCGACCGCTCACTGAACCGAGCAAAACAACCCCAAAACAGCCCAAAACAGCTCCGTTTTCGCGTGCCGCGGGCTGATTTCTGGAATCTATCTCCGCTCACCAAAACGTCAGCCATCTTAGCCCTCTTGAACCCCCCGGGTGGCATAGGGCTGGATGGGGCTTCGGTTATATACCGGGCGTTGAACACTCTTTCGCAAGTTCGCACGTTGCCTTGACGGGAACTTGTTGTCGCGCCCGGGACCCGATGAGCAGCTGTTTGTGGGCTTGCAGCTGTTCGTTCAACCTTCTAAAGCCCTTGCTTTTCCCCTCTCCCTCTTTTCTCTTGTGCACGCAAGGTTCTCACTGAATTGCTTGTAAAGCTTCCCCTTTTCGCGAGATGTCGGGACTTGTCCACCGCTCGTTCTTTCGAACTAATCAACTTTCTCTTTTTACAGGTCCTTCGGGACCTGCGAGAGGTTACTAAGTGGGCTGATCCTTGCGGAGCAATATCGCAAGGGCAAAGCGTGACTTAGGCAATGCAAACTAAGTTTGCATATTTGCCGCAAGGGTGACCCGCGACTTAGGCAACGTAAGCTAAGTTCGCGTCTTTGGCCGCAAGGGTGCCTCACGCCTTAGGCAATTCCAGCTAAGGTCGTTACATTGTGGTATCAGAGCGGGCAAGCACTTCGAGCGAGCAGCGAATGAACTTCGCAACTTCGCCATGGCAAAGCATCGTGGCGAATCAAGCAAGACAAGGCAAGACAGACCCTTGCCCCAAGCAGCCGCAGGTGGGCTGCATGTGCACACTCGCTCTCATGCTGTTGGAGCCACTCAAGAGGAGCACGGCAGCGAACATGATGAGTGAGAAGTTAGGTACTCTCTGCGAGTGGAGGAAGCGCAATCTGGAGTGCTAATTGGGAAAAAGAGTCCCAAGGAGAGACTCACAACGACGGAAGAACCCACCTAGATGTTCTCAAAGCGAGCATGGAGGAACTCTACCATAGCCAATAAAGACTTGTTAGGGTAGAGAGCTCACAAGAGGAAGAGGAGTTCAGGATCAACAAGGTCGAGGCCCTAGTCGACCGACTGTCTGATGACACTAAAGACTCCATGCAACACTTACAGGATGTTGTGGCGGAACTCACTTCAAAGGTGGCCATGCTCACCAGAACCCTAAATGCGGGAGGAAGCAACACCCGCGTTGCACCACCACAAAATTTGAGGGCACCTGAGCCTCATGGATATGGAGGGGCCAGAGATGCCAAAGAGCTCGAGAACTTTCTGTTCGACATGGAACAATACTTCCGAGCTACGAGGCCCAATTTTGAAGATACCAAAGTCTCTATAGCAACAATATATCTGAATGGAGATGCAAAACTTTGGTGGCGAACCCATTGGGAGGAGATCCAACAAGGTTGGTGTCGAGTCGACACATGGGAGGACTTGAAGCGAGAGTTGAGAACTCAGT
Organism: Musa schizocarpa; assembly: GCA_900464855.2. Taxonomy (NCBI): domain Eukaryota; kingdom Viridiplantae; phylum Streptophyta; class Magnoliopsida; order Zingiberales; family Musaceae; genus Musa; species Musa schizocarpa. Next base: position 19,028,996 of record LS990921.1, read on the forward strand.
TCCTACTGGAGAACACCGAGTTCGTCGCAAGAAGGAAGTTGAAATCATCAACTCTTTCTCTCCCGTTGTCATTGGCAAAAAGAAAGGAAGATTCAAGTCATGAATATCAAAATAATAATTTTGTCATAAGTATTTCATCATTGCGTATATCATTATTACATGCATAATACTAAATCATCATATATTCAAAACATATTAACTTATCATTATATGCATGATTCCAAATCATCATTCATATCATTTCAATCATTGTTTCAATCATCACTATAACTCATCATGCACATGATGTAAAATCATCTAACATGATACAAATATTTATTTTCAAAATGTTTATCACTATTTTCATGTATGATAATAAAGTATTCATGATGCATATATCATCACAATACAAAGCAATTGCATGCATAATTTCAAAGTATAAATATTTCAAATCATGAAGATATTAACTTGTCAAATTTCATCCAATCATTCATGATTATAACTTTTCATTTGTATACATCAAAATAATATCAAGAGTATTTCATGCATAATTTTAATCACCACATAAGGAATATCAAGAAGAAAGTAATTGGGTGATGCGATAAACATTTCATGAATACAAGGAATTGTATAAAAATCATATCATGAAAAGATAATAATAGAAGACACATTTTGTTTTGAAAAATCTCCTCTTAAATAATCAAGGAAAAATCTTAGGAGATCGATTAATGAAAAAAATCTTGATTCATAATAAATCTTAATTTGTAAATATCACAGAATCAAGATCATGATTTTGAATAAAACTCATTCAAATTCAAATCATCCAAATCATCAAAATCTCAACATTTCTTTCAAGAGATTCAAAATGGCATAGATAGTTTTATTGGTCTCTTAGGTAGAAATCAATAAGATAAAGGATTACATTTCATTTTTTTATAAATTTCTATTCATGTGATTTGCTTCTTATGAGCATGCCTTAGTCTTTATATGCCAAATCAATATAAGCATTAAAGTTCAAGATGTAAAGGCAAAATCTTATAAGACAACTCATTTATAAAATATTCATCATGTTTATTTTCATGAGATTCATAAGATTGGTAAAATAAATTCATTAATCTCAATAGAATAGAAAATTTATTTCTATTTCATACAATTGATTTCATGTGAGAGTGTTCAAGTTTTTTTTTGTGAAAACATTGTATCATCATTTAAAGTCAAAATATAAGTTTAGGTCATAAAGCCGTCAAGCCCAAACACATCAAAAATAAAACATCATGATATCACATCTATCATCAAAAGACTATCAAGAAATTCATACATAGATGTACATGCACTATGTCATCTTAATATGTCATGAGAATGTCATCTTAATTCGTCATAAAATGATTAAATCAAAAACATGTTAATCCAAAATGAGAGTATCAAATCAACATTTACTTCAAAAAAACTCATGTATGTCATAAAATCATCAAGATACACATGTATGGATTAATCCTAAGCATTATCACATATCATATAATTATCATCCCTAATGTTGTATACATCATTTAACATTTTCAAAAACATAACATGCATGAAACCTTAGCAATATACATTTCATGATCAAAGTTTTTTAATTTTTCAAAAGATGCTAAAAAAAAAAAACATGATATAATTTTGAAAAATAATTTTTATTTCCTATTCCTACTATCTAAATTAAGCACTCATGAAAAAAAACTTCAAGTAATTTCAAAATAATTCAAGAGAGTTAAGTTAGTTACCTTGTAGTCGAAGCCCATCAAAGCCCAATTAGCGTTTCATCTTTGGAAGTTCTTGATTCATCCTTGGGTGCCTTCCTTTTCTTTGGCCTCTTCCTCCGTTCAAGTTCATTGTTCATTTTAGATTTTTGTTTAATGAACTTATTAAGAGTTAGTATTCGAAGTTCAAGTTCATCATTGTCCTCATCACTTGAGTCATCGCTCAAGTGGTATTTATTTGTCCGGAGGTCCAAATCCTTCCTATTCTTTGGAAGGTGGTTCAAGTGTTCATTGTGTTCATCATGTGCATTGCGCACCATTTCATATGTCATCAATGAGCCGATAAGTTCTTCAAGTGGAAAAATATTTAAATCTTTTGTTTCTTGTATTGCCGGAACTTTTGATTCCCAAACTTTAGAAAGTGATCGTAAAACTTTACTAACAAGTTCAAAATTCGAGAAACATTTGCCAAGAGTTTGTAAACCATTGGCGACATCCGTAAAAAGCGGGTGTACATGTCAACAATGGTTTTATTTCGGCTTCATTTGAAAAAAGCTCGAAATCATGCATTAAAATGTTAACTTTCGAAGTCTTTGACTCTGCAAGTTCCCTCGTGTGTGATTTCAAGTGTTCGCCAAATATCAAAAGCCGTTTTCGCGCGTAGAAATCCGATTGAACTCATTTTTTGTCTAAAGCACAAAATAAGGCATTCATAGCCTTTGCGTTTAAAGAAAAAAAATACTTCTTCTCCAAATCCCACCATTCGTTCTCATCGGTTTAGAGGGAAGTTGAAAACCATTTTCAACAATATTCCATATATCCAAATTCATAGAAATCAAGAAAACTCTCATTCGAAGTTTTCCAATAAGTGTAGTTCAATCCGTTAAACAACGGTGGATCTAAAAAACCGATAAGCCCTCTTGAAAGCCATGAAGAGCCATTTTCTCTAGGGTGTAAATCCGAAATGAGAAATCTTGGGCTCGATACCAATTGTTAGGATCGGAGCAGCACTAAGAGGGGGGGGTGAATTAGTGCAGCGGATTAAAACTTGGTTTTAAAAAAATCTTTCAGTATGATAAAGAGCGAACTTGACAAGCTTAATCTTGAAAGCGTATTCTTAAATATGCAAAAAAAAGTAATAAGGAACTAAAGTATATAAGAAGGTTTGCAATAATGTAAATAGCAATAATGAAATGCAAACCAAGGATCACGCCGATTTTAGAGTGGTTCGGTCAAATGACCTACTCCACTTATGAGGCCCCTCTTCGATGAGGCTCCCACCTTCCACTAGCAAGTCTCTTTGAAATGGAAGGGTAAATACCCTCTTACAACTCTTTACAAGCGGTTCACTCTCTTACAGATTTTTCGAGAAGAGATGAGGTGAACACTAGCAAATTGAAAAGAAGACAAGCTAACACTTTTCTAAGACCTTTCTCTCAAACTCTTGCTGCTCAAAAAAAGTTGTTATCTCAGCTGAGATTTGAGGGGTATTTATAGGCCTCAAGAGGATTCAAATTTGGGCTCCAAAATTTGGGCTCCAAAATTCAAATTCTCTTTGGGTTCCCGATCTTTGGCGGTGCCACCGCCAAATAGCGGTGCCACCTTGGCCTTTCGGGTGTTGGGCGGTGCCACCGCCCAGCCAGGAGGTGTCACTGCCCAAGCACTCGGGTGCTGGGCGGTGCCACTTCAGCCCAGCGGTGCCACCGCCTACAGTGTTTTCAGCCCCTTCTGATGTTTTCAGCTCACCGCCTGTTTTGTTTTCAGCCTACAAGTGTTATAGGCCCCTACTTTAGGTTATAGGATTAATACCTAATCCTAACCCTAATTAACATGCTAACTATGAATTTTAAAGACATTATATAAGCTATTACAAAGTCCATAAGTCAAGACTTCTTCCGGGCGAAGCTTCCCGGTGAACTTTCGGCGGTCTTCCGATAAACTCTGGAAACCATTATGCGGACTCGGCAAGCTCTTAAACTTCACGATTTGATCTTGGCGAAGTTCCATCGAGCTTCTTTGGCAAGCTCCGATCTTTCTCGGCAAACTCTGCGAACTTCCCACAAAACCTTCCATGCTTCAAAAAAACCCTTGACAAGCTCCCTACTCATTCTTGGCTAGTTCGAATGTTTCGACGATCCTTGGGACTTCCGCCGAACTCTTGAACTCCCAACGAATTCTTTCGTGCTTGACTCCCGACTTTGTTTCGCTTCATGTCTTCATCGTTATCGTAGTTAATCCCGCACATGCAAACCAAAACTCTACTCCGATCTAGACAGTTATTACAACGCTTAATTGACATTCGCATTTGCCCGCACGTCATTGGTTGGCGCCATGTCGATTCTTTAGCACATCGTCCTCTCTTGTTGCTTGTTGCCCAATCGGTTGACCTCCGCAAACCCCGATATCCTTGGCGCAATTCCGCTCTCCTTGGCCCGATGCGACGTTCAAGCCTTCTGCCATCCAATATCCTGACGTGATCTCCTCCAGCGCAACGTCAATTCCTCCTGCGTTAACTGTCTAATTCTGATCGAGTAGACCTGCATCACTCAAAATGCAGTTAAACATCTAAACACAATCAATTAGTTTCATCATCAAAATCCGAGATTCAACACAAGGCATATGACCGGAGATCCATCCCAATTCACCAAGCTCACTAGCATGGACGAAGGCTATGTCACCTTCGGAGACAACAACAAAGGCAAAATCATTGGTAAGGGAACCATAGGTAACAAATCAAGTTTTTTCATTGATGATGTGTTACTAGTTGATGGACTAAAACATAATCTATTGAGCATTAGTCAATTATGCGATAAAGGTTATATCGTTAGATTTGAATCAAATATGTGCATTATTGAAAAACCAAATCATAACATGACTATGATTGCTTTAAAACAAAATAATGTCTATACCATCAATCGTGATGAACTAAGTAATGAAATGTGTTTCTCCGCCATAAATGATGATGCTTGGCTTTGGCATAGGAGATTAGGCCATGCAAGCATGAAAACAATATCTAAAATCTCATCTCAAGAATTAGTACGAGGGATTCCGAATATGAAGTTTATTAAAGATAAGGTATGCGATGCATGTCAACTAGGGAAACAAATAAAAACAAGCTTCAAACCAAAAAATCAAATTAGCACCACTAGACCGTTACAATTGATCCATTTGGACTTATTTGGACCAATTGATACAACAAGTCTAGGTTGAAGCAAATATGCTTTTTTGTGATTGTGGATGACTACTCTAGATACACTTGGACCTATTTCTTAGCTCACAAAAGTGATTGTTTCAAGTGTTTCTCTAAATTTTATAAACTCACTCAAAACTAAAAAAGGGTTCATGATTTCATCAATTGGAGTGATCATGGTGGCTTAATTTCAAAACCATGACTTTCAAAATTTTTGTGAAGTTAATGGATAAAACCATAACTTCTCCACTCGAGAAATCCCCAACAAAATGGAGTAGTTGAAAGAAAAAAAATAGAAACCTACAAGAAATGGCAAGAACTATGTTAAATGAACACAGTTTACCTAAGTATTTTTGGGCGTGGAAAGTAAATACGACTTGCTACATCATGAATAGAGTCCTAATAAGACATTCCTTATCAAAAAACTCCCTATGAATTATGGAATAAAAAAAACCAAATATTTCCTATTTTAAAGTTTTAGGTTGTAAATGCTTTTTTATTTTAAATGAAAGGGATGCCTTAGGAAAATTTAATGCAAAATCCGATGAAGGCATCTTTCTTGGTTACTCTTCCGTTTCGAAAGCTTTTTGGGTTTTTAATAAAAGAACCTTAGTAATTGAAGAGTCTATTCATGTAGTTTTTAATGAAGTCTCAAATTTTAAGAAAAATAATTTTGATGATGATCTTGGTTTTGATAATTTGAATTTAAATGAACCCCCTCCTCAAAATAGCAACTTGGATGCACCTTCTTTCGAAATTTCCTTACCTAAGGAATGGAAGTATATAGATGCTCATCCAAAGGAGCTAATTATAGGGGATACATCTAAAGGGGTTCAAACTCGTTCCTCTTTCAAGAATTTTTGCGCTAATGCCACCTTCCTCCTCTCAAATCGAACCTAAGTGCATTGTGAGGCCATAAAAGATGATTTTTGGATTATTGCAATGCAAGAGGAACTGAATCAATTTGAGAGAAACAAGGTGTGGGAGCTTGTTCCTAGACCTAGTGACCATTTAGTCATTGGTACTAAGTGGGTCTTTAGAAACAAGCAAGACGAAAATGGTATCGTGGTTAGAAACAAGGCTAGATTAGTGGCCAAAGGTTTCAACCAAGAAGAAGGTATCGATTACGAAGAAACCTTCGCTCCCGTGGCTCGATTAGAAGCCATAAGGATGCTCCTTGCCTATGCTAGTAGTTATAATTTTAAACTATTTCAAATGAATGTCAAAAGTGCCTTCTTGAATTATTTTATTTCCGAAGAAGTATATGTCGAACAACCTCCCGGATTTGAAAATTCTCTTCTTCCTAATCATGTATTCAAATTAACTAAGGCTCTCTATGGCTTGAAACAAGCTCCTAGAGCTTGGTATAAAAGGCTTAGTTCCTTTCTTATTTTAAATAATTTTACCAAAGGCAAGGTTGATACTACATTGTTTATTAAACATTTTGAAAATAATTTTCTTATTGTGCAAATTTATGTTGACGATATTATTTTTGGCTCTTCGGATGAGTCATTATGTGAATCATTTGCCAAATCTATGAGCCATGAATTTGAAATGAGTTTAATGGGGGAATTAACTTTCTTTTTAGGATTACAAATCAAACAACTTAAGGATGGTATATTTATTAACCAATCTAAATACACATTAGATTTGTTAAAACGATTTAACATGGATAATTCAAAAGCAATAAACACCCCTATGAGTACTGCGACTAAGTTAGATATTGATGAAAATAGTGAAAATTTCGATCAAAAAACATATAGGGGAATGATAGGTAGTCTACTCTACCTTACCGCGACTAGACCGGATATTATGTTTAGTGTAGGACTTTGTGCTAGGTTTCAATCAAATCCTAAATTATCTCATCTTAAAAGTGTTAAAAGAATATTTAAGTATCTTAAAGGAACTCCAAATTTAGGATTATGGTATCCAAAATCTGAAAAATTTGATTTAATAGCCTATGCGGATGCTGATTTTGGCGGATGCAGAATAGATAGAAAAAGTACATCCGGAACATGCCAATTTTTAGGACATGCACTTGTTTCTTGGACTTCCAAGAAACAAAATTCAGTTGCACTATCTACGGCGGAAGCCGAATACATTGCTGCAAGTGCATGCTGTGCACAAGTTGTTTGGATGAAAAATACATTAGAAGACTATGGAATTCACTTTAAAAATATTCCCATAAAATGTGATAATACAAGTGCTATATGTCTTACTAAAAATCCAATTCAGCATTCTAGAACTAAGCACATCGACGTTAGGCATCATTTCATATGCGATCATGTCCTTAACAATAATGTTGTTCTAGAATTCATTGACACAGCATCAATTAGCAGATATATTCACAAAAGCCTTGAATGAAGACCAATTTGAATTCATTAGAAGGGAATTAGGTATGTTAAATTGTCCCTAAACAATAAACTTGTTTGATTGGATTTTCCGTAAAGTCTTTTATCTTCTTTCCATCTCTCGGTGAATCTAATCATTCTCCTTCAAATTCCATATGACATGTTGTGAAATCTCGAAATCGATTTTGATGACTTGATTATGAATTTCAAGTTACTGATTTGATTTAAATAAGTTTTATCTAAATCATAATCTTGATCTTGCAAAATTGGAATCACAAATAATATCTTTTGGCATTCATGAATTGATACTTACAAATATGAAAGTATTGGCATTCATGACTTGAAACGTTGTATGCTTAAATTAATCATTCTCCTATGTTTCAAAATTCTTTAAATGCCTTATATGATGATTGAAAAGTAATGCTGAGATTTTAATGAATTTAACGATTTGAATGAGTTTGTATTCGAATTATGATCCTGACTTTGTGAAATTACTACTTGAATTTTTTTTTATCCCAATCTCTCTCTTGTACATCTACAATTTCTATTATTTATAGAAAGAAGAGATTAGATAATATGAATGCATGCTGAATTTTCCTCTAAAATGAACTCTGCGTAAATATTTTTGCATACTTAATTTTCAATGATAAAATCGTTGTATGACAAAATATGTGCTTCAAGTCTCATTTCCCTTTTTGTTGATGACAAAGGGGGAGAAAAGTGATGACTTATATCATTCTTAATAGCATGACAAAATATGAATTGCAAAATCTTTAAGAAAAGTGATTGATATGAAAGACTTATATGCCTTGCAAAATCCTTGAAAATATCACAAAATTGATTGATCATATTGAAAGCTTGCCTTACATCTAAATCAGAAAATTTATATTGAAAATCTTTATCTTCTGTTGTAGTAAAATTCGTCCCTTTTCATTTAACTTATGATTTTCATAGAAGTTTTGTACTCACTATTGTTTAATGAGGATCACGATAAGCTCTACGGTTAGAACTTATCGGGTTATGCTTGAATCCAATGGGATGGAATTCAAGTGTTTTTTATCTTCTCATAATATGGCATATAGATAGGGGGAGTTATGTTTAACTCCGTCATCAATTGATTGTCATCATCAAAAAGGGGGAGATTGTTGAATCTCGGATTTTGATGATAAAATCAATTGATGGGTTATTTGATCTAATCCATATTATTGAGTTAAGTGTGCAGGATTAACTACGATAAACAGAAAACACAAAGCAAGTATACCGGAGTCGAGTTCGATGAACGTTTAAGAGTCCGAAGAATCGTCGGAGATGCTGCCGGAACCAACCGAGAAGAAATCGGGAACCTGTTGGAAGTTCGCCGAAGAGATCGTTGGAGGTTCACAGAGATCACCGAGAAGTCTCATCTACTCATTAAAGTCATCACAAGTTCGGGAGCGTGCTTGGACCCCGTCGAAGGAAGTTCGTCGGAAAGCTCGCCGGAACAAGACTTGATGTTCGCGGTTAATAAATTGCTTAGGATGTGTTTTGTTATGTAGGTCACTTGTAATTAGGATTAGGATTAAGAAGATAATCCTATATCCTGGTTAGGGGCCAACTGGGGCCAAAGTCAGATTTGGTTTGGGCTAAAAGTAAGCCAAACCAAGTGAACCGGAGGGCCAGGCGGTGGCACCGTCCAGCACCCGAGTGCTGGGCGATGACACCTCCTGAGCTGGGCGGTGGCACCGTCCAGCACCCGAGCGCTGGGCGGTGGCACCGCCAGCATCGGGAACCCAAAGAGAATTTGAATTTTGGAGCCCAAATTTGAATCCTCTTGAGGCCTATAAATACCCCTCAAATCTCAGCTGAGAACATAACTTTTTGAGCAGCAAGAGTTTGAGAGAAAGGTCTTAGAAAAGTGTTAGCTTGTCTTCTTTTCAATTTGCTAGTGTTCACCTCATTTCTTCTCGAAAATCTGTAAGAGAGTGAACTGCTTGTAAAGAGTTGTAAGAGGGGTATTTACCCTTCCATTTCAAGAGACTTGCTAGTGGAAGGTGGGAGCCTCATCGAAGAGGGGCCTCGCAAGTGGAGTAGGTCATTTGACCGAACCACTCTAAAATCGGCATGATCCTTGGTTTGCATTTCATTATTGCTCTTTACATTATTGCAAACCTTCTTATATGCTTTAGTTCCTTATTACTTTTGCTGCGCATATTTAAGAATACGCTTTCAAGATTAAGCTTGTTAAGTACCGCTCTTATCATACGAAAGATTTTTTTAAAAATCGAAGTTTTAATCCGCTGCACTAATTCACCCCCCCCTCTTAGTGCTGCTCCGATCCTAACAACTACGAATTTAAAGACATTTCCTAAGCTATTACAAAGTCTGCAAGTCAAGACTTCTTTTGGCGAGCTTTCGGCGAACTTCCGGCGGTCTTCCGATAAACTCTCGGAAACCATTCTGCGGACTCACGGCAAGCTCCTAGACTTCACGGTTTGATCTTGGTGAGTTCCAATGAGCTTCTTCGGCAAGCTCTGATCTTTCTCGGTGAGCTCCGCGAACGTCCAATGAACCTTTTGGCGAGCTTCCGAAAAACCCTTCGGCAAGCTCCCTACTCATTCTTGGCTAGTTCCGGCAGCATTCCCGACGAACCTACGAACTTCCGTTGAACTCTCAAACTCCCAACAAATCCTTCGCGCTTGACTCCGACACTTGTTTCGCTTTATGTATTTGTCATTATCGTAGTTATTCCTGCACACACAAACTAAAACTCTACTTCGATCTAGACAATTATTAAAACGCAAATTGACATTCTATTGCCCGGCACGTCATTGGTTGGCGCTTCGTCCGATTCTTCAGCGCATCGTCCTCTCTTGCGGCTTGTTGCCCAAACGGTGGTTGACCTCCGTAACCCTGATATCCTTGGCGCAATTCCGCTCTCCTTAGCCCGATGCCCGACGTCCGAAGCCTTCTGCCATCCAATATCCTGACGTGATCTCCTCCGGCGCAACGTCAATTCCTCCTACGTCAACTGTCTAATCCTAATCGAGTAGACCTTTATTACTCAAAATGCAGTAAAACATCTAAACACAATCAATTAGTTTCATCATCAAATTCCGAGATTCAACAATCTCCCCCTTTTTGATGATGACAATTAATTGATGACTAACAGAGTTAACCTTAACTCCCCGGAGTTTAACCAAACTCCTCCTATCAATATGCTATTGATAGAACACTTGGATTATCCCAAATTCAAGTAACATTCATCACATGTTATGAAAAATATTTAATTTATCATGCAAATATATAAAATATTCAATTCAATGCATGAAGTCATCAATATACTTCTCCCCCTATGTCATCAACAAAAAGGAGAAGTAACTCTGGCTATTTTAAAAGATATGCAAGTTTTTGCAACTTGAAGCTAGATTTTCATCACAACATATAAGCACAAAAGCATAATAAGATTCTTAAGTTTAATCATGGCAATTCAATACTTGCTTCTCGTGCAACATTGCACTTTGCTTTTCTTTACATGTTCTAACTAGCAAAAGCTTTCTCCCCTTTATTTTTGTCGAAAAGAAGGGAAGAGTACAAGCTAGCCAACATTTGCCTTGAGCTAGCAATCTTTCTCCCCCTATGTCATTGTCGAAAAGAAGGAGAGGAACCAATGATTTAGACTTTTACATAAATTATGAATTTGCATCAATCAATATTTCAATCATCACATGATACATACAAGACAAAAAATACAAAGAAATCATGTAATGAAAGACATCAATTGTTAAACATGATATGATAATAGTCTCGAAATTTTTAATTTGCGATACATATGATACATTGCAATACTAAAAAACTTTAATGCGATGCTTTTAAGGATATCAACCTATTTTTGATACAGAGCATGGCAAGAGCAATTATATTGCAAGTTTTCTAAGTTTTGCAATTTTTGCTTCTTTCGAGATAGCAATTCTTTGCTTTTCTATAAGCTAGCAACTTTTACGATATGCAAGTTTTACTACATACAAGCTAGCAAATTTAAAGATGTGCAAATTGGCATATTTGCTTTTCTTTGCAATGTGCATGATAGTATTTCTTTGTAATGTTCAAGATAGCAAATTGTACATCATGCTAGCTAGCAAATTAAAGATGTTTAAGAAAGCAAGCTCTTTCTTATCTTTTGAGAAGTGTCATTTTTGCTTCCTTAGCAAAATGCCAACCTAGCAAGGGACAATGTTTTACATGAGGCAAGCAAACAATTTGGCAAGTGTTACATTTGCATCTTCTCTTTAGATGTGCAAGAAAGTAAGCAAGTTTTTGCATTTTCTTGACTTGTGCAAGCTAGCTAATTTCTTTTTGAGATAACCCGTTACATCAATTCAAGATAGCATATTAGCAACTCTTTCTTCCCCTTTGTGGCAAAAGGAAAGGAAGATTCAAGTCATGAATATCAAAATAATAATTTTATCATGAATATTTCATCATTGCGTGCATCATTATCATACGTTAAAGTATTGCATACATAATACCAAATCAACATATATATTTTTAAAACATATAAACTCATCATTATATGCATAATTCTAAATCATCATTCATATTATTTCAATCATTGTTTCAATCATCACTATAACTCATCATGCACAAAATGTAAAATCATCTAACATGATACAAACATTTATTTTCAAAATATTTATCACTATTTTCATATCTGATAATAAAGTATTCATGATACACATTATATGCATATATCATCACAATAAAAAGTAATTGCATGCATAATTTCAAATCATAAATGTTTCAAATCATGATGTTATTAACTTGTCAAATTTCAACCTACCATTCATGATCATAACTTTTCATCAAAACAAATTAATGAATATTTCATGTATTCATATCATCACATAAGGAATATCAAGGAGAAAATAATTGGGTGATGAGATAAACATTTCATGAATACAAGAAATTACATAAAAATCATACCATAAAATATTAGAATATGTGAATGCCAAAAGACATGATTTCTTTTCGAAAAGCCTCCTCATAAATAATCAAAGGAAAATCTTAGGAGATCAAATAATAAGAGATATTTAAATAAAATTTTAAGTTAAGAATTTTCAAAACTGATATTCTCTTTAGTAAATCATAATAGGAAACGTAGGAGAAAAAGATTTCAATTCATGCATAAGAACACTTATGATTCATATTGAAAATTTTCTCAAAATGTAAGAGAATAAAGAGTAAGAAATCTTGATTCATAAAGGATTTCTTGTTATAAATTTCAAGAGATCGAGATCATGATTTCGATAAAAAATTATTCAAATTTAAATCATCAAAATCATTATCAAAATTCAAGAGTTTCACAAAGATAATACAAATGGATTCATCAAAATCAATCAGATTGAGCAAAATAATTTTCAAGAAGTTTTCCTCTTTTCGGTTGTTTCAAAACATATGATTTTGTTTTATTTATGCCAAATAAAAACATATATCATGTTTAAAACCGAAAGTGTAAGATTTGTTACAACAAAAATTAATAAGGCACTTTCATTATGGTAAAAATCAATAATCCATAAATCACAAGATTCATCATGCATAATTTCAAAATTTATTAAGCATGATCATTATGCATGACATAAAATCATCAAGATACACATGCATGGATTAATCCTAAGCATTATCACATATTATATAATTATCATCCCTAATGTTGCATACATCATTCAACATTTCAAAATATAACATGCATGAAACCTTAGCAATATACTTTTCATGATCAAATTTTTAATTTTTCAAAGATACTAAAAAGGAAAAAAAATGATATAATATTTGAGAAATAATTTTTTATTTCCTATTCCTACTATCCAAATTAAGCACTCATGAAAGACTTCAAGTAATTTCAAAATAATTCAAGAGAGTTGAGTTACTTACCTTATAGTCGAAGCCCGTCAAAGCCCAAATCGTCGTTTCACCTTTGGAAGTTCTTGATTCATCCTTGGGTGCCTTCCTTTTCTTTGGCCACTTCCTCCGTTCAAGTTCATTGTTTATTTTAGATTTTTGTTTAATGAACTTATTAAGATTTAGTGTTCGAAGTTCAAGTTCATCATTGTCCTCATCACTTGAGTCATCGCTCAAGTGGTATTCATTTGTCCGGAGTTTCAAATCCTTCCTATTCTTTGGAAGGTGGTTCAAGTGTTCATCGTGTTCATCATGTGCATTGCGCACCATTTCATATGTCATCAATGAGCCGATAAGTTCTTCAAGTGAAAAAATATTTAAATCTTTTGTTTCTTGTATTGCGGTTATTTTAGGATCCCAACTTTTTAGAAGGGATCTTAAGATCTTGCTTACGAGATCAAAATTCGAAAAAGATTTACCAAGAACTCTTAGATTATTGACGACATCCGTGAAACGGGTGTACATGTCGCTAATAGTCTCGCTTGGTTGCATTCGAAAAAGCTCAAAATCATGTAATAAAATGTAAACTTTCGAGTCTTTGACTCTACTAGTTCCCTCGTGCGTGATTTCAAGTGTTCGCCAAATATCAAAAGCCGTTTCGCACGTAGAAATCCGATTGAACTCATTTTTGTCCAAAGCACAAAATAAGGCATTCATAGCCTTTGCGTTTAAAGAAAAATACTTCTCCAAATCCGATCATTCGTTCATCGGTTTAGAGGGAAGTTGAAAACCGTTTTCAACAATATTCCATAAATCCAAATTCATAGAAAACAAGAAAACTCTCATTCGAGTTTTCCAATAAGTGTAGTCCAATCCGGTAAACAACGGTGGACGAACAACCAATAAGCCCTCTTGAAAGCCATGAAGAGTCATTTCTCTCGAGTGTAAATCTGAAATGAGAAATACCAAGCTCTGATACCAATTGTTAGGATCGGAGCGGCACTAAGAGGGGGGGGGGTGAATTAGTGCAGCGGATTAAAACTTCGGTTTTGGAAAAATCTTTCATACGATAAAAACCAATATCGATGAAAACCGATTTGGAAACTTGATAACTTAGAAGCGTATGGAATCGTAGTGACTAAGTAAAGAAGTTTGTAGTATGTAAATGGCAAGAGTAGAATGCAAACCAGATAACACAGCGGTTTTAAAGTGGTTCGATCAAAATGACCTACATCCACTTGCGAAGCCTTCTTCGAAGAGGCTCCCAACTTCCACTAGCAAAATCTCTTTGTAGGGGAAGGACTAATACCCCTCTTACAACCTTTACAAGTGGTTCACACTTTTACAATTCTCTTCAACAAGATGGGAGGAGGTGAACACTCAAGCAATTTGAAAAACAAGACTTGCTAAGACTTTTCTAAGGCTCTTATCTCAAACTATTTCTTTGCCAATGGTTGTAATCTTAGCTGAGAATTGAGGGGTATTTATAGGCCCCAAGAGGATTCAAATTTGGGCTCCAAATTTTGAAATTTCTTAGGTTTCCGAGGCTTGCGGTGCCACAGCTTGTCGGTGGCGGTGCCACCGCCGGATCTCTCGGGTGCTGGGCGGTGCCACCACTCATATCTCGGGTTCTAGGCGGTGCCACCGCCTACACTATTTCAGCTCACTGGTTAGGCTCCAAACTTGGCCCAAACTAGTCTGAACTCGAGCCCAATTGGCCCCTACTTGGGTTATAGGATTAACACCTAATCCTAACCCTAATTAACATGCTAACTACGAATTTAAAGACATTTCCTAAGCTATTACAAAGTCTGCAAGTCAAGACTTCTTTTGGCGAGCTTTCGGTGAACTTCCGGCGGTCTTCCGATAAACTCTCGGAAACCATTCTGCGGACTCACGGCAAGCTCCTAGACTTCACGATTTGATCTTGGTGAGTTCCAATGAGCTTCTTCGGCAAGCTTTGATCTTTCTCGGTGAGCTCCGCGAACGTCTAATGAACCTTTTGGCGAGCTTCCGAAAAACCCTTCGGCAAGCTCCCTACTCGTTCTTGGCTAGTTCCGGCAGCATTCCCGACGAACCTACGAACTTCCGTCGAACTCTCAAACTCCCAACAAATCCTTCGCGCTTGACTCCGACACTTGTTTCGCTTTATGTATTTGTCATTATCGTCGTTATTCCTGCACACACAAACTAAAACTCTACTTCGATCTAGACAATTATTAAAACGCAAATTGACATTCTATTGCCCGGCACGTCATTGGTTGGCGCTTCGTCCGATTCTTCAGCGCATCGTCCTCTCATGCGGCTTGTTGCCCAAACGGTGGTTGACCTTCGTAACCCCGATATCCTTAGCGCAATTCCGCTCTACTTAGCCTGATGCTCGACGTCCAAAGCCTTCTGCCATCCAATATCCTAACGTGATCTCCTCCGGCGCAACGTCAATTCCTCCTGCGTCAACTGTCTAATCTGTTAAATCTCGGATTTTGATGATAAAATCAATTGATGGGTTAATTGATCTAATCTATATTATTGAGTTAAGTGTGCAGGATTAACTACGATAACCAGAAAACACAAAGCAAGAATACTGGAGTCAAGTTCGATGGATGTTTAAGAGTCCGAAGAATCGTCGGAGATGCTGCCAGAACCATCCGAGAAGAAATCGGGAACCTGTCGGAATTTTTGGAAGTTCGCTGAAGAGATCGTCGGAGGTTCACGGAGATCACCGAGAAGGTTCGACTACTCATTAAAGTCATCACAAGATCGGGAGCTTGTTGGGAATCCGTCTGAAAAAGTTCGTCGGAAAGCTCACCGGAACAAGACTCAACGTTCGCGGTTGAAAACATGCTTAGGATGTTTTTTTTGTTATGTAGTTCACTTGTAATTAGGATTAGGAATAAGAGATAATCCTATATCCTGGTTAGGGGCCAACTGGGCCCAAAATTAGACTTGGTTTGGGCTAAGTTTGAAGCCCAACCAGTAAATCGAAGGGTCTGGCGGTGGCACCGCCAGACTAGGCGGTTGCACCGCCCAGCACTAGAGAGCCAGGCGGTGGCACCGCCCAGGGCCCGAGAGCCGGGCGGTGGCACCGCTTGGCTAGGCGGTGGTACCGCCCGTCCACTATCAATGTCTGACACTGACAGGCGGTGGCACCGCCAGCATCAGGAACCCAATGAAAATTCAAATTTGGAGCACTAAGAGAGGGGGGGGGGGGTGAATTAATGCAGCGGAAAACTTTCTGCGATAAAAACGAAACTGCGTTCGAACGATAAAAACGATTTCTGTTTGAAAGCCGAATCTAAGATTACTTTAACTTAAGATCAAGCAAGATGATGTTAGCGTCAATCTATGAAGGCAGTTTGCAGTTATGATGAAAACCAGAATATAAGCGCAAACTGAAATACGACGTTCGTACAAAGAAACTGATTTACATCTAAATGCTTATTCGTAAATCACTTCATTAGGCAAGATGCTGTTTAAGCAAGGGTATAAAGGCAGTTTGCAGTTATGGTAAAAATCAAAACGTAAACATAATCTGAAATATGATGATCGTACAAAAAAGCAGATTTACGTCTAAACGCTGATTCAGAAAGTGCAAAGCTTGAAACCCGATAGTATATGCATAGAAAGCAGTAAGCTTCAGAGGAGGTTTGCAGTAAAGATAATATGCTCAAAGTAAATGCAAACCAAGATTTAGAGTGGTTCGGTCGATCTTGACCTACTCCACTTTTGGCTTCCTCCACCGACGAGGTCACCGACATCAACTAGAGGCCTTCCTTCAATAGGCGAAGGCCAACCACCCTTTTACAGTTTCACTCCTTTTGACGGGCTTAGGAGACAACCCTTACAGAAATTTTCTCTCCTCTCTTTACAACTCAAAACTTTGAAGAACAGAGGGAGGAAAACTTTTGGCCTTTACAACAATTTTGAGCTCTAAGAATCACAGAAAGAGATCAAGATTTCGAGTGTATGTTCTTTTGATTTAGTGCTGAATGGGTGGGTTATTTATAGGCCCAACCTAGTTCAAATTTGGAGCTCAAAACTATCAATTCCCGGAATTCCGGGATCAGGCGGTTGCACCTCCTGACTGGGGCGGTTGCACCGCCTAGCAGAGCTCGAAGACTGAGCCTCTGGGCGGTGCCACCTCTGTCAGGGGCAG
This sequence comes from Musa schizocarpa, assembly GCA_900464855.2. Lineage (NCBI taxonomy): Eukaryota > Viridiplantae > Streptophyta > Magnoliopsida > Zingiberales > Musaceae > Musa > Musa schizocarpa. The sequence goes on from LS990921.1 coordinate 19,046,282, forward strand.
TTGCACCTCTATGCCAGAGCTCAAAGACCGAGCTCAAGCGGTTGCACCTCCTGACTGGGGCGGTTGCACCGCCTGCTAGAGCTCGAAGACCGAGCTCAGGCGGTGCTACCTCTTGTCAAGGGAGGTTGCACCGCCCAGTCTCGCTCGGAGACTGAGCCCAGGCGGTGCTACCTCCTGGCTGGGGCGGTTGCACCGCCCAGTCTCCCTGGGAGACTTAGCCCAGGCGGTGCTACCTCCTGGCTTGGGCGGTTGCACCTCCCACAGCAATCAGGGTCCGAATGGGTAGATCCATTCGGCCCAATTTGGGTTTTTCAGGGGTCAAATTGCCCCAAGATTAAGCTAATGGGATCACCTCCCATTTCCAACTTAATCATTGTGCTAACTACGATAAATCCTAAGACAATTTCTGCAGCTTGCTCCGGTGCGTCAATCGCTTCTTCCGGCAAGTTTCCGGCGAACTTCCATCGATCATCCGATAAACTCTCGGTGATGGTCCTGCGGACTTCCGGCAAACTCCTGGACTTGCGACGATCCACTTGGCGAGTTCCGACGAGCTTCTTTTGGCAAGCTTATGGACTTCTCGGATTTGTTCCCGTAGAACCTCCGACGATTGTCTAAACTTCCGTCGAACTCTCGAACTCCCAACGTGATCATTGTCTTGACTCCGACGCAACTCCTGCTGTATGTCTAACTTTCATCATAGTTAATCCTGCACACTTATCTCAACACATAGATTAGTCAACAAATGACAATTGACTTCATCATCAAAATCCGAGATTCAACAATCTCCCCCTTTTTTATGATGACAATCAATTGATAATGGAGTTAACCTTAACTCCCCCTGTCTATATGCCATACTTGAGAAAAGTCATTCTTGAATTCAAGACCTAAGAATTCAAGCGACATATTGATAAGTTAAATCATTTGAACTTATCAATACTCCCATCGTGATTCCCATCATGATGTATCTCTCTGAGGATGATGTCAAGGCTTGACATTCATTTTCAGATTTTACATTACAAGTTTGAATGATGGTAATAGTAACAATTCATCATATTGAAAGATATCAACATGTAAAGCTGTGAAGTAAGATTTTGATATCATTACATGATGTATACATTTCAAATATTTTAGCAAGTGTTGCATTTCTTCACATGGTAAGATATCAACTCAAGGCATAATGCAAATTATAGCATCTGTTCATATATCTCTTGGTGATGCAAGCATGGCATAATCATAGCATCAGTGTTTATAGCATCAATTCATATATTTCTCCCCCTTTGTCATCAACAAAAAGCATGGTAGTTATGATACCAGGAAAACAATATAAGCAAGTTATCAAGCATATAAAGGAAGGCATGATACGTAGATTGCTTTGAATACATCTTACTTCTTTTTTTTGTTATAATCCTTTGTGCATGAAGGAGGAAAGCCATTTGTGATTCCAACTATTTGTGAGTTTACTTTGAGTCAAGATATGTGTTTGAAACAGCCTTTTGCAAGTAAAAATACTATCATCCATATTTCAAGATGGAATTCATAAGCATGAATCATTTCATCAAATCCATTTCAGAAAAAAAATATTTTTCATAAGAGTGTATGAGAAAATTTGATTTTTAGCATTCCAACTGTTAAGCGAATCTGAAAATGAGATGAACTCTTTCATGCATTCGGACAAGACTATGCTACAGATTTTCAAATACAATCATGAAGACAAAACATTTCAACACATGTTATGTAATGTCAATCAAGTGATTTGATCATTCAATAAAGTCCGAAAAATAATTTTAACTAGTTTATCTATTCGGACACATCAACATTCCTAATTCTCTTCTTATGAAATCAAATTGTTCTTCACTTAGAGGTTTTGTAAAAATATCAGCTAGTTGATGTTTAGTATCAATGGCAATGACTTATCAACTGTATTGGTATATCACTTTTTCAAACTATATTTATCAAAGCACAAGGTTTTCAAAACTTTTAGTTTCAATATAAAATCTGAGATAACCATTTAGTTTATATTTACCACAAGGCACAAGGCATATATTTACCACGATAGATGTTTACAACTCTACATATGCTCAAAATATATCAGGTAACCATATCAAGGATCAAGGCAAAGCACATCATGGTGAGTAACATAAGGAGTTTACAATAACAACAGATGATTGTGTTCATACAAGCTCATTAATGAGGTGGAAAATTAAAGTGCCTAAACAAGGAGTCAAATTGACGATGAATTTGCTGCAGCTCAGATAGGATTTGATCTTGTCGTTGTTCAAGCCGTTCTTGTCTTTGTTCGAATCGGTCCATCCGAATCCCAATATCTTCGACAGATGATGTATGAGTTTGCGAAAATGGATGTGTTTCCTCAAAGGGACAGATCGGAGGAGATTGGGTACCCCTAAATACTGGTGTTTCCGGTTCTGGTTCAGGTTGAGGGGGATCAGTTCTTCTTGGCATTCTAACCCAGTTACAGTTTCTATAAAAACATCTTAATCGGTGAAGTAGATTTTTATTTATTATGCTAAATCTATCTATTTTTATTACTTCTTCTTCCAGTGGTATTAGAATATCGTAGGCTTTCATTATTCTAGTGATTATACCACCATATGGGAGCATCATGTCTTTCTTAGATAGTTCTAACATGTTTTGTTGGATAAGATAACCAAGACAGATGTCATGTTCTTTCATGATCAAATACATAGTTCCTAATTCTAATTGACTTACTTCATCATGATGGTATTGTTTAGGGAGAATGATTCTAGTTAGGATATGATGAAGTACCTTAGTGTTTAGAGGCAGTAGATGTTCACAACTTTTAGGAACAAATGCTAAGTTGGGATTGACAAAAATTGTTCTTAAGGCTTCAACATATGTTGTTCCAACAGTTTCATCATCCCATGATCCTCTAAAGTAAAGTCCTCTACTTTTCATGGGAATGCCTATCATGTCGCAAATGAATCTATCCGTAATTGAGATGTGTTGTCCTAAAAGATAGGTGGACATTCTTTCTTCTTCATCTATTTGTATGTTGTTGTAAATTAATCTAACAAGTCATGGATAGATGGGTTCGTTAATTTGCAAAATTAGAAGTAGATCTAAGTTTGCAAACCATTGGATTGTCTCTAAGTCTCTTAGTTCATTTAAATCTACATATTTTCCCTTATTGACACTCCTAAGTTCGAAAGAGGAAAATTTTTCAGCATGGTATTTTGAATCGAAAAGGGTGAGATCAAAATCTTCTACTAATCTCCTCTTTCCTTTGTCCCTTAAGGATCTTCTAGATCCCATAACTACTGCTGTTTAGAAGAATAGTGATGAGCAAGAGTAAATGAAAAAAATAGAGTTTAAGGGCTTCTTAGAGAGTACCTTAGTGAGATCTTCAAGAGAGGGAAGGATTGTTGATGTTTTGCTTCGAAATGAGGGGTATTTGGGATGCTAAGAGGGGTGAAATGGGGATGGAGGAGGCTTGGAAGAGTAGAGGAGGGAAGGGAGTGAGTTGGGGTCGGTTTCACTGCCGGCCCTAGCTTGGGTTAAAAAGGGCAGAGTTGCGGGCGGTTGCACCTCTGGCTAGAGCGGTGCAACCGCTTGCAACACGTGACAGCTGGAGGTGCTACCTCCAGTTGGGGCGGTGCCACTGCCTGCAGGCGGTGAGCACTTGTTCTGATCAGTGTGATCTGATCTGAGAGTTTTTTGTCTTAAGAAGAATTTTCATTCAGAGTAATCAACTTTACTTACGTAATTACGCAAGAGTTTTCACTTTAAGGCAAGGACTTTTGCACGATCAAGATAGATCTTTTAACGTGCATACTCTCAATGTCATACACATGTTTGTGATAGTTTGTTCAAGTTGGTAAGCCTTGCAAGTTCATGACAGACTTAGTTACTTCATGATACAGAGTTGGATTCGAAGGTTATGAACGGATGAAATTGATGGGTTCGAAAATCCAAAGGATATGTGAATTTGCGAATCATACGTTTCTAATTATGAAAAGTCAAATAAGGTTGTATCTAAATTGCATTTGTGATTTTAAATTTATAATCTCCATCTGTTATTTAGGCTAGAGAGCATTGCGAGTTCCTTTTTGGATCTTGGGTCATGACTATCGAGAATCAAGGAGTAGAATATTATTTCTTGCTCCAGCCTAAAATTTTTTTTTATAATATTTTTACAGGAAGGGATGATTTTTAGGTACCCATTTGCTTTTAGGTGCCTCACAAATAGATCTACATTGTCTATCATGTTGCATAGAATTTATCATGGTTCTTTTATGAACCCAGATCAATTTGTTTGGACTAATTTTCTTGAATGGACAATAATGTGTCTTGTGTCCAAATTTGCAACAAAAGTTGCATTTGTTTTGATGTCGAACATGTAAGATGGGGCCTTTTATGAAGGTTGTTGGATTTTGGTGCGGACTTCTCACAAATCCAATTCCACTTCTTTTGAGAACGTGACCCTTGTTTGTAAGGATTATGTTTAATGACTTGCTGCCAACCTCGAATTTCTTCAAGGTGTTCTTAAGTAGCAAGTTTTCCTTTTGGAGAGTTTCTAGATCATGGCATTTTATGCATGAGCTTAAACTATCATGATGTTCAGCTTTTAACTTATCGAAATTACAAATAAGACTATCATGCTCCTTTTTTAGCAATTTGTATTTTCTATTAATTGTCTTACATTCATCAAATAATTCATGGAAAGCATTTAATAATTCATGATAAGGTAAATCTACATCAATTAAATTTGTTACCTCATCTCCGATGGCCATTAAGGCGTAATGAGCAACTTGCTTGTTGTTGGACTCGTCTTTTTCGGATGCGCTCGAATCATCTCATGTTGCTTTGAGCGCCTTCTTCTTTGCTGTTCTCTTCTTGGCTTGGGGACAATCACTCTTGTAGTGTCCCGGCTTTTTGCACTCATAGCAAATAACTTGGTCCTTCTTGGGTTCAAGTTTATTTTTTGCGTCATTCTTAAACTTGTTTCTTTTAAAGAATTGTTTAAATTTTCTTGTTAGAAGTGCCAAGTCATCATCACAGTCCTCATCAATTGAGTTTTCTCTCAAGTGGCCTTCTGAAGTTTTAAGTGTCATATCTTTCCTGTTCTTTGGAAGGATGTCTTCTTGCTCTTCATGAGCTTTACAAGTAATCTCGTAGGTCATTAATGATCCGATTAGTTCTTCAAGAGGAAAGTTATGTAGATCTTTTGCCTCTTGAATAACAGTAACTTTAAGATCCCAACTCTTACAAAGGGATCTTAGAATCTTATTTACGAGCTCAAAATCCGAAAAACTTTTTCCGAGTCCTTTTAGACCGTTGACGACATCCGTGAAACGGGTAAACATGTCGCCAATGGTTTCACTCGGTTTCATCCGGAAAAGTTCGAAAGAATGTAACAGAAGATTGATTTTTGACTCTTTCACTCTACCTGTGCCTTCGTGAGTCACTTCGAGTGTGTGCCAAATATCAAATGCGGTTTCATAAGTTGAAACACGGTTAAACTCATTTTTATCAAGTGCACAAAATAAGGCATTCATAGCCTTTGCATTAAGAGTGAAAGCCTTCTTCTCCAATTCATTTCAATCGAACATTGGAAGAGAAGACTTCGAAAATCCGTTTTCGACAAGATTCCAAAGTTCAAAATCCATAGAAATAAGAAAGATCCGCATTCGGGTCTTCCAATAGGTGTAGTCCGTCCCACTGAACATGGGTGGACGTGTAATAGAATGGCCCTCTTGGTTTCCGGCGTATGCCATCTCTCTTGGGTTTTAATCCATTAGAGACTCAACCCTGCTCTGATACAAATTGTTAGGATCAAGAGCACTAAGGGGGGGTGAATTAGTGTAGCGGAAAACTTTCTGTGATTAAAACGAAACTGCGTTCGAACGATAAAAACGATTTCTGTTTGAAAGCCGAATCTAAGATTACTTTAACTTAAGATCAAGCAAGATGATGTTAAGTCAATCTATGAAGGCAGTTTGCAGTTATGATGAAAACCAGAATATAAGCGCAAACTGAAATACGACGTTCATACGAAAAAACTGATTTACGTCTAAATGCTGATTCGTAAATCACTTGATTAGGCAAGATGCTGTTTAAGCAAGGGTATAAAGGTAGTTTGCATTTATGGTAAAAATCAAAATGTAAACGTAATCTGAAATATGATGATCGTACGAAAAATCAGATTTACGTCTAAACGCTGATTCGAAAAGTGCAAAGCTTGAAACCCGATCGTATATGTGCAGAAAGCAGTAAGCTTCAGAGGAGGTTTGCAGTAAAGATAATATGCTCAAAGTAAATGCAAACCAAGATTTAGAGTGGTTCGGTCGATCATGACCTACTCCACTTTTGGCTTCCTCCACCGACGAGGTCACCGACGTCAACTAGAGGCCTTCCTTCAATAGGCGAAGGCCAACCACCCTTTTACAGTTTCACTCCTTTTGACGGGCTTAGGAGACAACCCTTACAGAAATTTTCTCTCCTCTCTTTACAACTCAAAACTTTGAAGAACAGAGGGAGGAGAACTTTTGGCCTTTACAACAATTTTGAGCTCTAAGAATCACAGAAAGAGATCAAGATTTCGAGTGTAAGTTCTTTTGATTCAGTGCTGAATGGGTGGGGTATTTATAGGCCCCAACCCAGTTCAAATTTGGAGCTCAAAACTGTCAATTCCCGGAATTCCGGGATCAGGCCGTTGCACCTCCCCGATCGGGCGGTTACAGACCGCTGACAGAGCTCAAGATCGAGCCTGCAGGCGGTGCCACCTCTGTCAGGGGCGATTGCACCTCTCAGGCAGTTGCACCTCCTGACTGGGGTGGTTGCACCGCCTACCGAGCTCAAGACCGAGCTCGGCGGTGCTACCCTCTTGTCGGGGAGGTTGCACCACATGCAGTCCGCTGAGAGGCGAGCCCCAGTGGTGCTACCTCCTAGTGGGGCGTTGCACCGCCGATCTCCTGGGAGACTTAGCCCGAGGCGGTGCTACCTCTGGCTTGGGCGGTTGCACCTCCCACGGCAATCGTGGTCCGAATGGGTAGATCCATTCGCCCAATTTGGGTTTTTCAGGGGGCCCAATTGTTCGAAGATTAAGCTAATGGGATCACCTCCCATTTCCAACTTAATCATTGTGCTAACTACGATAAATCCTATGACAATTTCTGCTGCTTGCTTCGGTCGTCAATCGCTTCTTCCGGCGAAGTTTCCGTGAACTTCCGTCGATCATCCGATGAACCCTCGGTGATGCTCCAAGGACTTCCGGCAAACTCCTGGACTTGCGACGATCCACTTGGCGAGTTCCGACGAGCTTCTTTTGGCAAGCTTATGGACTTCTCGGATTTGTTCCCGCAGAACCTCCGACGATTGTCCGAACTTCCGTCGAACTCTCGAACTCCCAACATGATCATTGTCTTGACTCCGGCGCAACTCCTTCTGCATGTCTAACTTTCAACGTAGTTAATCCTGCACACTTATCTCAACACATAGATTAGACAAAAAATGACAATTGACTTCATCATGAAAATCTGAGATTCAACATAAATACCCCTCAAATCTCACTTGAGATTACAACTTTTTGAGCAGCAATTGTTTGAGAAAAAGGCCTTAGAAAAGTCTTAGCTAGTCTTGTTCTCAATTTGCTAGTGTTCACCTCCTTCTTTCTTACTGAAAATCTGTAAGAGAGTGAACCGCTTGTAAAAAGTTGTAAGAGGGGTATTCACCCTTCCCTTTCAAGAGATTTGCTAGTGGAAGGTGGGAGCCTCATCGAAGAGGGGCCTTGTAAGTGGATATAGGTCACTTGACCGAACCACTTTAAAAATGGCGTAATCTCTGGTTTGCATTTCATTACTGCTATTTACATTACTGCAAACCTTCTTACTTGCTTTATTTCATCATTACCTTTGCTGTACAACTTTGCGAATACGCTTTCAAGTTAAGCACTTCCGATTCTGATTTTTATCGTACGAAAGATTTGTAGAAACCAACGTTTTAATCCGTTGCACTAATTCCCCCCCTCTTAGTGCTACTCCGATCCTAACAATTGGTATCAGAGCTAGGCTCCCTCTCATAATTGGTTTAATACCCAAGAGAGATGGCTTACTCTGGCATGCATGAGGGTCATTCTATCACACGTCCACCTTTGTTTAATGGGTCGGATTATACTTATTGGAAGACTCGTATGAGGATCTTCCTCATTTCCATGGATTTCGAGCTTTGGACTATTGTTGAAAATGGATTTCAAAAATCTTCTCTTCCGATGAGCGAATGGAATGAATCGGAGAAGAAGGTTTTTGCTTTAAACGCAAAGGCTATGAATGCCTTGTTTTGTGCACTAGAGAAAAATGAATTTAATCGTGTTTCAATTTGTGATTCGGCTTTTGATATTTGGAGAACTCTTGAGGTCACTCATGAAGGCACTAGCCGAGTGAAAAAGTCCAAAATCAACATCCTTGTGCACTCTTACGAACTTTTCCGAATGAAACCAAGTGAGTCCATCGGAGACATGTACACCCGGTTCACGGATGTCATCAATGGACTCAAAGCTCTTGGTAAAGATTTTACTAACTTTGAACTAGTAATTAAAATCTTAAGATCCCTCCCTAAAAGTTGGGATCCAAAAGTTACGGCAATTCAAGAGGCCAAAGACCTTAAAACATTCCCTTTTGAAGAACTTATTGGGTCTCTAATGACCTATGAAATGACATGTCAAGCTCATGATGAGCTCGAGAACCCCCTTCCAAAGAACAAGAAGGATATGGCACTCACATCACAAGAAGACCACTTGAAAGGAACATCAAGTGATGAGGATAGTGACAATGACATTGCACTTTTGACTCAAAAATTTAAAATATATTTAAGAAAGAACAAATTTAAAAATAATATAAAAAATAAGTTTGAACACAAGAAGGACCAAGTGATTTGCTATGAATGCAAAAAACCGGGACACTACAAGAACAATTGCCCTCAAGCCATAAAGAGAACATCATAGAAGAATATGCTCAAGGCAACATGGGATGATTCAAGCGCATCCGAAGAAGAGGAGTCCAACACCGAGCAAGTTGCTCATTACGCCCTAATGGCCATCGGAGAAGAGGTAATAGATTTAATTGATGCAGATTTACCTTATCATGAATTATTAAATGCTTTCTATGAGTTATTTGATGAATGTAAGACAATTAGTAGAAAATATAAATTGCTAAAAAAGGAACATGATAGTCTCACTTGTGATATTGATAAATTAAAAACTGAATATCATGATAGTTTAGCTCCATGTATAAAATGCCATGATCTAGAATCTCTCCAAAAGGAGAACTTGCTACTTAAGGACATCTTGAAGAAATTCGAGGTTGGTAGCAAATATTTGAATATGATCCTTACAAATAAGGGTCACGTTCCTAAAAGAAGTGGAATCGGATTTGTGAGAAGTCCTCACCAAAATCCAACCACCTTCATTAAAGGCCCCGTCTTACATGTTCGGCACCAAAGCAATTGCAACTTTTGTTGCAAATATGGACATAAAACTTATAAATGTCCATTCAAGAAAATTAGTCCGAACAAACTAATTTGGGTTCCTAAAAGAACCATGATCAACTCTATGCAATATGATGAACAAGTTAAATCAGTTTTTAAGGCACCTAAAAGAAAATGAGTACATAAAAATAATCCCTTCTTGTAGAAACATACACCATCACAAGCTAGGAGCAAGAGATGGTATCTAGATAGTGGATGCTCAAGACATATGACAGGAGATCCATCTCATTTCTCTATGCTCACTAGCAAAGAAGAAGGGTACATCACCTTCGGAGACAACAACCAAGGGAAAATCATTGGCAAGGGAACCATAGGTAACAAATTAAAATTTTCTATTGATGATGTCTTACTAGTTGATGGATTGAAACATAATCTCTTGAGTGTTAGTCAATTATGCGATAAAGGTTATATCGTTAGATTTGAATCAAATGTATTTATTATTGAAAAACCAAACCATAACATGACAATGATTGCATTAAAACAAAATAATGTCTACACCATCAACCTTGATGAACTAAGTAATGAAATGTGCTTCTCTGCTTTAAATGATGATGCTTGGCTTTGGCATAGGAGACTAGGCCATGCAAGCATAAAACTAATATCTAAGATCTCATCTAGAGAATTAGTGCGAGGAATTCCAAATATAAAGTTTATTAAGGTCAAAGTATGCGATGCATGTCAACTAGGTAATCAAATAAAAACTAGTTTCAAATCAAAAACTCAAATTAGCACCACTAAACCATTACAATTGATTCATTTGGACTTATTTGGACCAATTGATACGACAAGTCTAGGAGGAAGCAAATATGCATTTGTAATTGTGGATGACTATACTAGATACACTTGGACTTATTTCTTAGCTCACAAAAGTGATTGTTTCAAGTGTTTCTCTAAATTTTGTAAACTCACTCAAAACGAAAAAGGTTTCATGATTTCATCAATTCAGAATGATCACGGTGGCGAATTTCAAAACTGTGACTTTCAAAATTTTTGTGAAGTTAATGGATACAATCACAACTTCTCCACTCCAAGGAATCCCCAACAAAATAGAGTTGTTGAAAGAAAAAATAGAAACCTACAAGAAATGGCAAGAACTATGTTAAATGAACATAGTTTACCTAAGTATTTTTGGGCCGAAGCCATAAATACGACTTACTACATCATGAATAGAGTCCCAATAAGACCATCCTTATCAAAAACTCCCTATGAATTATGGAATAACAAAAAACCAAATATTTTCTATTTTAAAGTTTTCAGTTGTAAATGATTTATTTTAAATGAAAGGGATGCCTTAGGAAAATTTGATGCTAAATCCGATGAAGGCATCTTTTTTGGTTACTCTTCCGTTTCTAAGGCTTTTTGGGTTTTTAACAAAAGAACCTTAGTAATAGAAGAGTCTATTCATGTAGTTTTTAATGAAATTTGAAATTTAAAGAAAAATGATTTTGATGATGATCTTGGTTTTGATAATTTGAATTTAAATGAACCCCCTCCTCAAAATAGCAACGTGGATGCACCTTCTTCCGAAATTTCCTTACTTAAGGAATGGAAGTATATAGATGTTCTTCTTTCAAGAATTTTTGTGCTAACGCCGCCTTCCTTTCTCAAATCGAACCTAAATGCATTGACGAGGCCATAAAAGATGATTTTTTGGTTATTGCAATGCAAGAGGAATTGAATCAATTTGAGAGGAATAAGGTATGGAAGCTTGTTCCTAGACCTAGGACCATTTAGTCATTGGTACTAAATGGGTCTTTAGAAACAAGCAAGACGAAAATGGTATCGTGGTTAGAAACAAGGCTAGATTAGTGGCCAAAGGTTTCAACCAAGAAGAAGGTATCGATTACGAAGAAACCTTCGCTCCCGTGGCTCGATTAGAAGCCATAAGGATGCTCCTTGCCTATGCTAGTAGTAATAATTTTAAACTATTTCAAATGGATGTCAAAAGTGCCTTCTTGAATGGTTTTATTTCCGAAGAAGTATATGTCGAACAACCTCCCGGATTTGAAAATTCTCTTCTTCCTAATCATGTATTCAAATTGACTAAGGCTCTCTATGGCTTGAAACAAGCCCCTAGAGCTTGGTATGAAAGGCTTAGTTCCTTTCTTATTTTAAATAATTTTACCAAAGGCAAGGTTGATACTACATTATTTATTAAATATTTTAAAAATAATTTTCTTATTGTGTAAATTTATGTTGACGATATTATTTTTGGCTCTTCGGATGAATCACTATGTGAATCATTTGCCTAATATATGAGTCATGAATTTGAAATGAGTTTAATGGGTGAATTAACTTTCTTTTTAGGATTACAAATCAAACAACTTAGGGATGGTATATTTCTTAACCAATCTAAATATACATTAGAATTGTTAAAACGATTTAACATGGATAATTCAAAAGCAATAAACACCCCTATGAGTACTACGACTAAGTTAGATATGGATGAAAATAGTGAAAATTTCGATCAAAAAACATATAGGGGAATGATAGGTAGTCTACTATACCTTACCGCGACTAGACCGGATATTATGTTTAGTGTAGGACTTTACGCTAGATTTCAATCAAATCCTAAATTATCTCATCTTAAAAGTGTTAAAAGAATATTTAGGTATCTTAAAGGAATTCCAAATCTAGGACTGTGGTATCCAAAATTTGAAAAATTCGATTTAATAGCTTATGCAGATGTCGATTTTGGCGGATGCAGGATAGATAGAAAAAGTATATCCGGAACATGCCAATTTTTAGGACATGCACTTGTTTCTTGGACTTCCAAGAAACAAAATTCAGTTGCACTATCTACGACAGAAGCCGGATACATTGCTGCAAGTGCATGCTGTGCACAAGTTGTTTGGATGAAAAATACATTAGAAGACTATGGAATTCACTTCAAAAATGTTCCCATAAAATGTGATAATACTAGTGCCATATGTCTTACCAAAAATCCAATTCAGCACTCTAGAACTAAGCATATCGATATTAGGCATCATTTCATACGCGATCATGTCCTTAACAATAAAGTTGTTTTAGAATTTATTGACACAAAGCATCAATTGGCAGATATTTTTACAAAAGCCTTAAATGAAGACCAATTTGAATTTATTAGAAGGGAACTAGGCATGTTAAATTGTCCCTGAAAATAAGCTTGTTTGAATATATTTTTTGAAAAATGTCTCATCCTTTTCCGTTCTTCTTTGAATTTGACTTCATCACTCCCCTTCGATTCAAGATGATATACTGAAGTACAACTCATTATCTTAACCTATCTTGAGTCAAACACCTAAAAAAAAAAAATCAATGCAGCACGCCAGAGGTGGTACCGCCAGAACCAACGGTAGCACCGCCTGAGCGCTCGGGCACCAGGCGGTGGCACCACTCGGTTTGGCGGTGGCACCGTTCGAGACACCCTATAAATCCCAAATGTTTAGGGCCAACGGTGACACCGCCCCCAACCCGTGGAACCCTTGCTCCAACTCTCCCAAACTCTCTCAATCCCTCATTCTAACTTCTACAAACCTTGGAGAAGGATTCTTGTTGGTCTAAACTCTCCATTATCCAAGAAACACTCCATAAGGTAAAATCTTCCCTTCCCTTTCTTCTTGTTTTACCTACTTATTACAATTTCATATTTCTCTTATCATCTTGTCTAGACAATGGCTCCTAAGAGATCAAAAGGAAAAAGGATTGAAGGAGATTCATATGACCACAATCTTTTTAGATCCAAAGAAGACGCCCTTAGGTTTCCAAATTTTGAAACAAGATATATCCATAAGGGTAAACACGTTGATCTCGATGAACTAGGAGACTTATAACCCATTAGGTGGTTTGCTCATCTAGAGGCCCTACCTCTCTTACAAATAGATGAACCAATTTATCCTAGATTAGTTAGGCTTTTTATGTAAATCTATGGGTAGATAACGATAGCCTAAGTACTTACATTTTAGGAACACAAATTAGGATTTCTGATAATTCTGTTTGTGAACTAATTGGAATTACTGAAAAAGATAGGGGTTGCTATTTTAGAGGAAAATGAGATGTTAATATAATAGGAGCAACTTACACCGAAGCTGTCGAAACCATTTTTGCAAACTCGAACTTCGGAATAATACCCAAGAGTTGCGAACACTTACTACCTTTTAACTCTAAGATTCTTCATCATATCATGACAAGCATACTATTCCCTAAGCAATATCATCTTGATGAAATGAGTCAAATAAAGATAAGCACTATGTATTGGATTATGACCGGTCAACATAACTGTTTTGGATACTCAATACGGCAACACATACAGGACATTACAGCTAAAGATATTATGTTGTCATATGGGGGGTTAATCACTAGATTTCTTCGTGCCTATGACATTTGCATCCCACCTGATGAAGAAACAATTCAAAGTGATAGATATAACATCATCAATAAAAATCTACTAAAAAGACTTAGGTGCACATTTAACAATGGAATATGGGTAAGGCAACCTAGAAGGACTGATCCTATTCCTCCACCAATAGAACAACCAGAAATACCAATTTTTAAGGGAAATGAATCTCCTCCTCCTAGTCCCTTTGGTGCAGCACCTTCAGCTCCTGTTTCATCCTTTGAAGGACTCATTATGGCAGAACTGTCTCAGATCAAATTCCAACAAGACCAACTCAAATCGCAGCAAGAATAAATTCAACTCCAGCAAATTGAAATTTTAACGGAACTACGACAACTAAATAAAAAAATAGATGTTATGTATCAGCACTATGGATTACCTCCTAAGGATTGATGTATCTTTTTTATTCTGTTATGTTTACTCTTAATCTCAAGTTCCAAGCTAGTTATCTTTTGAACGAAAACTGAACCTTCTTTTTAAATGTCTTTTTAAAATTCTGGATATATGCTTCTAGATGAATGTTGATTTTTCCTTTTAAGCTGAATTCTGGATAAGTATTTTTGGCAACTTTGAATGATTAATCTTAATGTTGTATTCTTTCTCTAATGATTTTATGATATTTTGTGAATCTCGAAATTAATGGCTTGATTATGAGTTTCAAGTTGACGAATTGAATTTGAATGGGTTTGTATTCGAATTATGATCTTGACTTATTGGAGTTACTACGTGAAAATTTTTTTCTTACATCACTATCTCTTCCTTGTACATCTACAATTTTTGTTATTTATAGAAAGAAGAGATTTGATAAAATGAATGAATGCTGAATTTTCCTTTAAGATGAATTTAGCATACTTAACTTTGAATGATAAATTTTTTCTGATCAATGCTGAATTCTGATGTTATAATCAAAATTATGTACTTCAAGTCTCATTCCCTTTTTGTTGATGACAAAGGGGGAGAAAAGTGATGACTTATATCATTTTAATAGTATGACTTATATGAATTGCAAAAGCTAGTGTGATATGAATGTCTTATATGTCTTACAAAATCTTTGAGAATATCGCAAGATCGATTGATCATATTGAAAGCAAGTCAAACATGTATATCATGAAATTCATGTTGAAAATCTTTATCTCCTGTCATAGTAAAAATTGTCTCTTATTATTCGACTTGAAAATGATTTTCATCGAAATTTCACATTTACTTATGCTCAATGAGAATAACAATAAGTTCTACGGTTACAACTTATCGGTTTATGCTTGAATTCAATGGGATAGAATTCAAGTGTTTTTACCTTCTCATAATATGGCATATAGATAGGGGGAGTTATGTTTAACTCCGTCATCAATTGATTGTCATCATCAAAAAGGGGGAGATTGTTGAATCTCGGATTTTGATGATAAAATCAATTGATGGGTTAATTGATCTAATCCATATTATTGAGTTAAGTGTGCAGGATTAACTACGATAACTGGAAAACACAAAGCAAGAATATCGGAGTCAAGTTCGATGGACGTTTAAGAGTCTGAAGAATTGTCGGAGATGCTGCCGGAACCATCCGAGAAGAAATCGGGAACCTGTCGGAATTTTCGGAAGTTCGTGAAGAGATCGTCAGAGGTTCATGGAGATCACGGAGAAGGTTCGACTACTCGTTAAAGTCATCACAAGATCGGGAGCTTGTTGGGAATCCGTCGGAAGAAGTTCGTCGGAAAGCTTGTCGGAACAAGACTCGACGTTCGCGGTTGAAAACTTGCTTAGGATGTTTTTTTTGTTATGTAGTTCACTTGTAATTAGGATTAGGATTAAGAGATAATCCTATATCCTGGTTAGGGGCCAACTGGGCCCAAAATTAGACTTGGTTTGGGCTAAGTTTGAAGCCCAACCAGTCAACCGAAGGGTTTGGCGGTGGCACCGCCAGACTGGGCGGTTGCACCGCCCAGCACCCGAGAGCCAGGCGGTGGCACTGCCAGCATCGGGAACCCAACGAGAATTCAAATTTGGAGCCCAAATTTGAATCCTCTTGAGGCCTATAAATACCCCTCAAATCTCAGCTGAGATTACAACTTTTTGAGCAGCAATTGTTTGAGAGAAAGGCCTTAGAAAAGTCTTAGCTAGTCTTGTTTTCAATTAGCTAGTGTTCACCTCCTTCTTTCTTGCTGAAAATCTGTAAGAGAGTGAACCGCTTGTAAAAAGTTTTAAGAGGGGTATTCACCGTTCCCTTTCAGGAGATTTGCTAGTGGAAGGTGGCAGCCTCATCGAAGAGGGGCCTCGCAAGTGGATGTAGGTCACTTGACCGAACCACTTTAAAAACGGTGTAATCTCTGGTTTGCATTTCATTACTGCTATTTACATTACTGCAAACCTTCTTACATGCTTTATTTCATCATTACATTTGCTGCACAACTTTGCGAATACGCTTTCAAGTTAAGCACTTCCGATTCCAATTTTTATCGTACGAAAGATTTGTAGAAACCAACGTTTTAATCTGCTGCACTAATTCACCCCCCCCTCTTAGTGCCGCTCCGATCCTAACATAATCCTGATCGAGTAGACCTGTATTACTCAAAATGCAGTTAAACATCTAAACACAATCAATTAGTTTCATCATCAAAATCCGAGATTCAACAATCTCCCCCTTTTTTATGATTATAATTAATTGATGACTAACGGAGTTAACCTTAACTCCCCGGAGTTTAACCAAACTCCCCCTATCAATATGCCATTGATAGAACACTTGGATTATCCCAAATCCAAGTAACATTCATCACATGTTATGAAAAACATTTAATTTATCATGCAAATATATAAAATATTCAATTCAATGCATGAAGTCATCAATATACTTTCCCGCTATGTCATCAACAAAAAGGAGAAGTAGCTCTAGCTATTTTAAAAGATATGCAAGTTTTTGCAATTTGAAGCTAGATTTTCATCACAACATATAAGCACAAAAGCATAACAAGATTCTTAAGTTTAATCATGACAATTCAACACTTGCTTCTCGTGCAACATTGCACTTTGCTTTTCTTTACGTGTTCTAACTAGCAAAAGCTTTCTCCCCTTTATTTTTGTCGAAAAGAATGGAGGAGTACAAGCTAGCCAACATTTGCCTTGAGCTAGCAATCTTTCTCCCCCTATGTCAATGCCGAAAAGAAGGAGAGGAACCAATGATTTAAACTTTTACATAAATTATGAATTTGCATCAATCAATATTTCAATCATCACATGATACATACAAGACAAAAAATGCAAAGAAATCATGTAATGAAAGACATCAATTGTTAAACATGATATGATAATAGTCTCAAAATTTTCAATTTGCGATACATGTGATACATTGCAATACTAAAAAACTTTAATGCGATGCTTTTAAGGATATCAACCTATTTTTGATACAAAGCATGGCAAGAGCAATTATATTGCAAGTTTTCTAAGTTTTGCATTTTTTGCTTCTTTCGAGATAGCAATTCTTTGCTTCTCTATAAGCTAGCAACTTTTACGATATGCAAGTTTTACTAAATATAAGCTAGCAAATTTAAAGATGTGCAAATTGGCATATTTGCTTTTCTTTGCAATGTGCATGATAGTATTTCTTTGTAATGTTCAAGATAGCAAATTGTACATCATGCTAGCTAGCAAATTAAAGATGTTTAAGAAAGCAAGCTCTGTCTTCTCTTTTGAGAAGTGTCATTTTTGCTTCCTTAGCAAAATGCTAACCTAGCAAGGGACAATGTTTTACATGAGGCAAGCAAACAATTTGGCAAGTGTTACATTTGCATCTTCTTTTTAGATGTGTAAGAAATTAAGCAAGTTTTTACATTTTCTTGACTTGTGCAAGCTAGCTAATTTCTTTTTGAGATAACCCTTTACATTAATTCAAGATAGCACATTAGCAACTCTTTCTCCCCCTTTGTGGCAAAAGGAAATGAAGATTCAAGTCATGAATATCAAAATAATAATTTGCTAGTCATAGGTGCCCAACAAGCCAATCACGTGAGTGATGGCACGTGTGACTTGATACAAAATCTTTTTGCTTATTATATTTTGGCGTATATCACTTTATAACTATTGCATAAATGCATATATATATATTGTGATGTCCTTGGATTTGTGCAATGGGAATTGGATCGTGATGAGATCACGATAATGAGATCGATTCACCTTTAAACACATATCCTAAATAATCCCGGTCATAGGTTACTCGAGAGGGACATCATGATAACCGGATAGACTAGTGTGTCTTTATATACCCGTCCATATGATGGATGCAGCGGGTCTCATAGCTGCTCGTGTAGGGACACTAGGGATACAAGATCACAGGTGCTCATTGGAGAATGAGTTCATCGATTGATCCGCTTACGGAATCTTTGGATGGTTGATGATGCCTTATTGTCGACAAATGATTCCGTAGTCCTAGTGGTGTATCTGGTCCTTAGACTTGAGACACCAAGGATGTCCTGTATGAGTGCTCCACTCTTTGATACCAGACTTATAGGTTTGGCTGTCCCGGATCTAGTACTGCTGGTCATTGGGAGTGGTAGTCGACCTTTACGAGGGCTATTGAGTGTCGATAGAGGATCATCCACTCTCAAGGTCATGAGAGGAATATCCCATGTGTTCTTGCTCGAGACAAATCCCGGGCCGGGGTCATTGGGTTGAGAGAGAAAGAGTTCTCGGGAGAATCCGATTAGAGTGAGACTCGAGTAGAAACCGTATGGGTCCGACAACACCATGCTCGATATCGGTCTGCGGGATATTAGATGGATGAGGGACTATAGGTACATGGTAATCGAGAGGACAGACAGTCCAATGGATTGGATTCCCCCCAGATCGTCAGGGGACTACTGGCAGAGTGGCCTAGTACATCCGTAGAAGTCGATGAGTCGAAAGTGAATTATTACAGAGATAATAATTCACCGAAGTTAGAAAGGAGTTTTTGACAGTATGACTCATGACCCAGCTCGATATTGGGGCCTAGAGGGTCACACACATATGGTAGGCATTGCGATGAGTAGAGGTTCAGATATGAGATATCCCCGGAGCCCTTGTCTTATTGGATGCAGATCCAATACCCACTAGGGAAGTACCCATTAGGGTTTGACACGGGATCTCTATAAATAGGAGGGATTCACAGCCTCATAGGCTAGAGTCTTTGCTTGCCCTTCCTATTCTCCGCTCCTCTCCACCTCGGAGGCCCGGAGTTTTGAGGAGGGTCATCGCTACCCTCTTGTGTGGATCACGCTAGAGAGGAGGACGCTTGACCTCCTTCTCCCTCTCCTAAGGATCCGCAAGGAAACAGGGGATATCGATCTCCCTAGGTAACACAATCTATATCGCAGTTTTGTGTTTTATGGATTTTACGCACCAATCTTCGCACTAATCACCGAACATCTTTTTTGGGAATCGGGGATTTTTGTTTTCTTGTTCTTCCACAAGATATGATGTCGCCCCCATGATTTCCCAACGGTGGTATCGAGCCGGGTTGTTCGTATGCGAATGATTGGTTTTGAACTGCGTGTGTTGTGTTTAGGAAGAATATTGACGTCAAAATCGTTGGAAAAAGCGAGGAAGGGCGGCAACAGTTGCTGCCCTCGAACCGTCGTCGGCGCAGCGCCGGCGGCCGGCGGGCAGCGCAAGTCTTTGGCCGCAGCAGCACCCGGCCGGCTGGTCTGCTTGCAGCAGGCTTGCTGCCGGCGGGCTGGCAGCCCACGGGCAGAGTTTGGCCGCCAGCGCAGTGGCGCCTCACCGCCGGAAGGAAGCGGAGCTCTGCCGTTAGGGGGCTGGGCGCCGCCAAGAAAGGGCGGCCGCCCAGCGCAGGGCAGCGACGCCGCCGCCCGCTGCTCTCCGGAAAAACCCCCGACAGGGGCGACCCTGGGCGGGACAGCACCACCGCTGGAGGCAGCGGCGCTTTAAAGGAGGCGCCCACCCGCGGTGGATCGTCGCCGCCAATGCGGCGTGCGTCAGCAGCGAGGGCAATGCCCGGCGCCGACAAAAGCCATCGCCACCGGTGGGGTGAAAGCGGCAGCAGTAGAGGAAATTAGGGTTTTGGGCAAAAGGACAGTTTTGCCCCTGTGAATTTGAGAAATTCCAGTTTCTGTCTTTTGTCCAAATTACGAAAATACCCTTAGGAATTGAAAAATTCCCTACATGTCCCTGATTTCAGAAAAATATTAATTAATTAAAAGGTTTAGTTGATTATTATTTTTTATTATTATCTAGTAGTCCTACATGATGATGATTATTTATACATGTGATGTATAATGTGTGGACGGATGATCATGGACCGTGTGATGTGTGTATTTGTGATTATTATTATTGAGGTCTGCGAACCTCCATTATATTTCTCGTTTATTGTCGGGCCTGCGTGCCTATGATTAAGTTGTAATCACATGAGGAGGCGCAGCGGGAGCGTGGATGCGATAGCGGGACCCACGAGACGGACGATCGTGATGCATGGAGATGCATCAAGATGTCGACGGAACCGACGAGGACGAGATGGACGATCACAGGGCATGGAGATGCACCGTTGCACACATAGATCTTGATGTGAGTGATTAGGCCTACTGGCTCGGGCCTAATCATATTAGGCTGTGGTCCATGATCATCTGATGTGATTGCTTATACACATGCTAGATATGTATATATATTTGCATGCGATGTAGATATATATTAAATATGTATATGTGTGACATGTCATATTAGGAGACCAAATTATAGAAACATCTCTCGATAATATTAAATTCGGTAAACGGAGGCAATTAGATTGACCCACGTGGCCTTCCATCGTTATGAGTAGGAACCGATTTCTCGTGTAGGTTGGGTTGGTCGAGTCCTCGAGACTCACCTATATCGCGATTCGCTATCTTGCTTACGACATAGAGATGTCACCGGTGACCGAGGACATGGTATGCTTGGTCGAGTCCCTCGAGGGTATATCATCAAATTAGACTCACCTTGTAACGAAGGTGTTGACTTAACCGAGCATCATGGTTGGTCGAGTCCCTCGAGGCCATGGTGATTCTGAGGTCGAACAGACGGGAATCACAAGGAGTTGTGATCGGCAAGAGTTGCCTACCTTTTTAGGCTTAGTGTGATTGGTCGAGTCCCTCGAGGTTACTCTAAGACGCCGATTGGATCCCGATCCCCACTAGAAGTCTCTTTTGGAGACTTCATTTTCAATCTTCGAGGGTGTCGCGTGACTCGTTAGTAAAATAGTGGGAGCATATTAAGATAGAAGTCCATATCTTGATAGTTTATTTCTTGCAAAATCTGCATGTTATTCATTTTGCTACATCTTTATTTTCAGAAAATGTCGCTTTCAAATCTTTTTACGTGGCATACTTGATGTCAACCGTCTTCTTGGTCCAAATTATACGGATTAGCTCAGAACTTGAGAATTGTTCTCACAAATGGAGAAAATCGTGGTACGCCCTTGATACAGTGATGCCTCACGCCGAAGAAGGGGCAAGCGAGGATGAGATCGCCGCCTACATGAAGTACATTGATGACTCCACTCTTGCTCAGTGCTATATGTTGGGCTCTATGACTCCTGAGTTACAGAGACAACATGAAAAGATGGATGCCAGATCCATTCTCCTACATGTCCGCAAATTGTTTGAGGAACAGGGAAGGACTCAACGATATGAGATATCCAAGAGCCTTTTCCGCGCTAGGATGACTGAGGGGACACCGATTCAGAACCATGTCCTAAAGATGATTGAGTGGATAGAGAAACTCACAGGTCTAGGATTGGTCCTAGAGGATAACTTGTGTGTGGACATTGTGCTTCAGTCCCTACCAGATTCCTTTTCACAGTTCATAATGAATTTTAATATGAACAAGCTTGAGGTGACTCTCCCAGAGCTCCTCAATATGTTGAGGGAGGTAGAGAGTACTATTAAGAAAGAGAAGCCAGTTCTCACCGGGTGAGACTAGAAAGAAAAGGAAAGCGAAAGGTCCCTTAAGAAGGGAAAGGGCAAAGGCAAACAAGGTAAAGCAAAGGTTGCTAAGAAAGACCCAGCAAAGGACAAAGGCCAGTGCTTCCACTGTGGTAAAGATGGGCATTGGAAGAGAAACTGCAAAGAGTACCTTGCAGAAAGGGCGAAACAAAAGCTTGATGAAGCTTCAGGTACATTCATGATCAGTCTCCATTTGTCAGACTCTTATGATAACACATGGGTATTGGATACCGGTAGTGCTTATCATATATGCAATTGCAGGTTCTGGCAAGGCCTAGGAGACTACAGAGAGGCTTAGATGGACCTCAAGATGGGTAATGGAGCAAAAGTTCTTTGTATTAGCTGTTGGCGAGGTCACCCTACATCTGCCTAGTGGAGCTTTTATTGCATTAGATGCATGTTATTTTGTTCCTTCTATTATCAAAAAAATTATCTCCATTTCATGTTTAACAGTTAGTGGATATAAATTTATTTTTGAGAACAATGGTTGTTCGATATTATTAGATGATAAGATCATCACGAAAGGAACATTGCATAATGGTTTATTTATGTTAGACACCACTCCACATATCATGAATGTAAATGTGTCCAAAAGGAAACGAGATGAGTTGAACAGTGCATACCTGTGGCATTGTAGGCTAGGTCACATCCATGAAAGAAGGATTCAAAAGTTGCTAAATGATGGATATCTAGATCCATTCGACTATGTGTCATATACAACTTGTGAGCCTTGCATTCGTGGAAAACTGACCAAATCTCCATTTAGTAGAACTGGTGAGAGAGCAAATGAGTTGTTGGAACTCATATATAGTGATGTATGTGGACCCATGTCAACTCATGCCATTGGAGGTTACTCCTACTTCATTACATTTACTGATGATTTCTCAAGGTATGGATATGTGTACTTAATGAAGTACAAGTCTGAGGCCTTTGAGAAATTCAGAGCGTATAAGAATGAGGTGGAGAACCAGACTGGAAAGAGTATCAAAACTCTTCGATCGATCGAGGAGGTGAATACTTAAGC
Organism: Musa schizocarpa; assembly: GCA_900464855.2. Lineage (NCBI taxonomy): Eukaryota > Viridiplantae > Streptophyta > Magnoliopsida > Zingiberales > Musaceae > Musa > Musa schizocarpa. Next base: position 19,069,161 of record LS990921.1, read on the forward strand.
ACAGAGTTTACGGTTCCTCAAGGACCATGGGATATTATCCCAATGGACACCTCCTTATACACCTGAGCTCAATGGTGTCTCGAAAGGAGAAATCATACATTATTAGATATGGTACGGTCCATGATGAGTTTTTTGACCTACCCATCTCATTCTGGAGATATGCCCTAGAAAACCGCAGCCTTACCTTTCTCAACAGAGTTCCAACTAAGTCGGTAGTGTCTACACCATATGAGATATGGAAAGGGAAGAAGTCTGATCTTAAGGTTGTTAAGATCCTGGGGCTGCCCTGCCCATGTTAGAAGACACAACCCCGATAAGTTAGAATCAAGGACAGAGCGATGCAAATTTGTGGGATACCCTAAAGGAAACTTGTGGGTATTATTTCTATCATCTCGAGGACCAAAAGGTCTTTGTAGCTAAGAGATCAGTGTTCCTTGAGAAAGAAACACATTCTTGACGGAGACAAGTGGGAGAATGATAGACTTGAGCGAGGTTGGAGAACCAAGCTCAAGCACCACTCTACTGCCCAGTCCTGTTTTCAGGTACCTAATACACAAGTATCAACTTTTACGCAGGTCCGATAGAGTATCCCATCCTCCTGAGAGATATGTGGGACATATTAGAGCAGAGGATGTAGAGGATATTAATCCTCAGACCAACGAGGAGGCTATTATGAGTATAGATTCCGGGAAGTGGAAAGAAGCCATGAATTCTGAGATGGATTCTTTGTACTCCAATAAGGTTTGGAACCTAGTTGATGCGCCCGAAGGTATTGTACCCATCGATTGCAAGTGGATCTTTAAGAAAAAGATCGGAGTAGATGGAAAGGTAGAGACCTATAAAGCAAGGCTAGTGGCTAAGGGGTATCGTCAAAGGCAAGGTGTTGACTACGATGAAACTTTCTCACCCGTAGCAATGCTAAAATCCATCATAATTCTATTGGCTATTGCAGCACACTATGATTATGAGATCTAGCAGATGGATGTGAAAACCGTATTCCTCAACGGGAACCTCGAGGAGGAGGTGTATATGATGCAACCTGAGGGATTCGTGTCCAAGAACTGCCCAGATAAGGTGTGTAGGTTGCTTAGATCCATTTATGGACTAAAGCAAGCTTCCAAAAGTTGGAACATAAGATTTGATGAGGCAATCAGATCTTATGACTTCGTTAAGAACGAAGATGAGCCTTCTATATACAGAAAGGTAAGTGGGAGCGCTATCACCTTTTTGGTGTTATATGTGGATGACATCCTCATCATTGGGAATGACATAGGAATGCTATCCACAGTAAAGGCTTGGATATCTAGACACTTCTCCATGAAGGACTTAGGGGAAGCATCTTATATCTTGGGGATTAGAATCTATAGAGATAGATCCAAGAGGATGTCATTTGTCCCAATCCAGTACATAGAAACTATTGTCAAAAAGGTTTGGCATGGAAAATTCCAAGAGAGGTCTCATACCGATGAGACATGGGATATCGCTTTCTACCAGTATGTCCCCAAAGACTTAAGAAAGGGCTTAACATGGATATGATACCTTATGCCTCAAGCAATAGGGTCTATCATGTATGCCATGCTATGTACTAGGCCTGATATAGCTCATGCTCGAAAGTGTCACGAAAGGTGTATCAGTGGATCCGTGCTTGGAGACCGAAAGCAAGAAAGTGTATCCTTGGTACTGAGAAGGACTAAGGATCTTTTACTAGTATATGGAGGTAATAGCCTTAAGGTTGAAGGCTACATCGACTCAAGTTTTCACCGATGTCGATGATAGCAAGTCGAATTCGTGGTATGTGTACACCTTGAATGGAGGAGCAAAGCAGGCCGGAAGAGTTCCAAGCAAGATACCATCGACTTTCGACCACGAGGTGGAGTACATTGCTACATCAGATGCAGCAAAGGAGGGAGTCTGGTTGAAGAAGTTCATCACAGATTTGGGAGTCGTGCCGGGTAGCGAAGAGCCGATCTCCCTATATTGTGACAACAACGGGGCAATTGCTCAAGCGAAGGAACCTAGGTCTCATCAGAAATCTAAGCATGTTCTGAGGAGATTCCACCTTATCAGAGAGATCGTGACCCGAGGAGATGTAGCAGTGGAAAGAGTTCCATCCGAAGATAACATTACAGATCCACTGACAAAGCCGTTGTCTCATTTTGTCTTTGAGCGTCACAGGGGTCTGATGGGGATCAAACACATAGGTGATTGGCTTTAGGTCAAGTGGGAGATTGCTAGTCATAGGTACCCAGCAAGCCAATCACGTGAGTGATGGCACGTATGACTTGATACAGAATCATTTTGCTTATTATATTTTGGCGTATATCACTTTATAACTATTGCATAAATGCATATATATATATTGTGATGTCCTTGGATTTGTGCAATGGGAATCGGATCGTGATGAGATCACGATAATGAGATCGATTCACCTTTAAACACATATCCTAAATAATCCCGGTCATAGGTTACTCGAGAGGGACATCGTGATAACCGGATATACTTGGTGTCTTTGTATACCCGTCCATATAATGGATGCAGCTGGTCTCATAACTGCTTTTCGTGTAGGGACACTAGGGATACAAGATGGTGCTCATTGGAGAATGAGTTCATCGATTGATCCGCCACGGAATCTTTGGATGGTTGATGATGCCTTATTGTCGACAATGATTCCGTAGTCCTAGTGGTGTATCTGGTCCTTAGACTTGAGACACCAAGGATGTCCTGTATGATGAGTGCTCCACTCTTTGATACCTGAACTTATAGGTTTGGTCGTCCCGCATCTAGTACAAACCGGTCATTGGGAGTGGTAGTCGACCTTACGAGGGCTATTGAGTGTCGATAGAGGATCATCCACTCTCAAGGCCATGAGAGGAATATCCCATGTGTTCTTGCTCAGACAAATCCCCCGCCGTGGTCATTCGGGTTGAGAGAGAAAGAGTTCTCAGGAGAATCCGATTAGAGCGAGACTCGAAAGTAGAAACCATATGGGTCCGACAACACCATGCTCGATATCTGCCTGCGGGATATTAGATGAATGAGGGACTATAGGTACATGGTGGCGAGGACGACAGTCCAATGGATTGGATTCCGTTGTATCGTCACGGGACTACTTGTAGTGGCCTAGTAACGTCCCAGATTCGATGAGTCGAAAGTGAATTATTACAGAGATAATAATTCGAGTTAGAAGGAGTTCTAACAGGTATGACTCACGACCAGCTCGATATTGGGCCTAGAGGGTCACACACATATGGTAGGCATTGCGATGAGTAGAGGTTCGGATATGAGATATCCGACGGAGCCCTTGTCTTATTGGATGCAGATCCAATACCCAATAGGGAAGGACCCATTAGGGTTTGACACGAGATCTCAATAAATAGGAGGGATTCACAGCCTCATAGGCTAGAGTCTTTGCTTGCCTTTCCTATTCTCCTCTCCCTCTCCACTTTAGAGGCTTGGAGTTTTTGAGGAGGGTCGTCGCAACCCTGCTGTGTGGATCACCGCTAGAGAGGAGGATGCTTGACCTCCTTCACCCTCTCCTATGGATCTGCAAGGAAACCGGGATATACGATCTCCCTAGGTAACACAATCTCTATACGCAGTTTTGTGTTTTGCGGATTTTTGCGCACCAATCTTCGCACGACGACGAATATCTTTTTGGGAATCGGGGATTTTTGTTTTCTTGTTCTTCCTCTGCGCATATGATGTCGCCCCCTTGTTTTCCCAACATAATTTTATCATGAATATTTCATCATTGCTTGCATCATTATCATACGTTAAAGTATTGCATACATAATACCAAATCATCATATATATTTTTAAAACATATAAACTCATCATTATATGATGATTCTAAATCATCATTCATATTATTTCAATCATTGTTTCAATCATCACTATAACTCATCATGCACAAAATGTAAAATCATCTAACATGATACAAACATTTATTTTCAAAATATTTATCACTATTTTCATGTCTGATAATAAAGCATTCATGATACACATTATATGCATATATCATCACAATAAAAAGTAATTGCACGCATAATTTCAAATTATAAATGTTTCAAATCATGATGGTATTAACTTGTCAAATTTCAACGTACCATTCATGATCATAACTTTTCATCAAAACAAATTAATGAATATTTCATGTATTCATATCATCACATAAGGAATATCAAGGAGAAAATAATTGGGTGATGAGATAAACATTTCATGAATACAAGGAATTACATAAAAATCATACCATAAAATATTAGAATATGTGAATGCCAAAAGACATGATTTCTTTTTGAAAAGCCTCCTCATAAATAATCAAAGGAAAATCTTAGGAGATCAAATAATAAGAGATTTTTAAATAAAATTTTAAGTTAAGAATTTTCAAAAAGGATATTCTCTTTAGTAAATCACAAAAGGAAACGTAGAAGAAAAAGATTTCAATTCATGCATAAGAACACTTATGATTCATATTGAAAATTTTCTCAAAATGTAAGAGAATAAAGAGTAAGAAATCTTGATTCATAAAGGATTTCATGTTATAAATTTCAAGAGATCAAGATCATGATTTCGATAAAAATTTATTCAAATTTAAATCATCAAAATCATTATCAAAATCCAAGAGATTCATAAAGATAATACAAATGGATTCATCAAAATCAATAAGATTGAGCAAAATAATTTTCAAGAATGTTTTCCTCTTTTCGGTTGTTTCAAAACGTATGATTTTGTTTTATTTATGCCAAATAAAAACATAAATCATGTTTAAAACCAAAAGTGTAAGATTTGTTACAACAAAAATTAATAAGGCACTTTCATTATGGTAAAAATCAATAATCCATAAATCACAAGATTCATCATGCATAATTTTAAAATTTATTAAGCATGATCATTATGCATGACATAAAATCATCAAGATACACATGCATGGATTAATCCTAAGCATTATCACATATTATATAATTATCATCCCTAATGTTGCATACATCATTCAATATTTCAAAACATAACATGCATGAAACCTTAGCAATATACTTTTCATGATCAAATTTTTAATTTTCCAAAAATACTAAAAAGGAAAAAAAATGATATAATTTTTGAAAAATAATTTTTTTATTTCCTATTCCTACTATCTAAATTAAGCACTCATGAAAGACTTCAAGTAATTTGAAAATAATTCAAGAGAGTTGAGTTACTTACCTTGTAGTCAAAGCCCGTCAAAGCCCAATTCGCCGTTTCACCTTTGGAAGTTCTTGATTCATCTTTGGGTGCCTTCCTTTTCTTTGGCCTCTTCCTCCATTCAATTTCATTATTTATTTTAGATTTTTGTTTAATGAACTTATTAAGATTTAGTGTTCGAAGTGCAAGTTCATCATTGTCCTCATCACTTGAGTCATCGCTCAAGTGGTATTCATTTGTCCGGAGTTTCAAATCCTTCCTATTCTTTGGAATGTGGTTCAAGTGTTCATCGTGTTCATCATGTGCATTGCACACCATTTCATATGTCATCAATGAGCCGATAAGTTCTTCAAGTGAAAAAATATTTAAATCTTTTGTTTCTTGTATTGTGGTTATTTTAGGATCCCACCTTTTTGGAAGGGATCTTAAGATCTTGCTTACGAGATCAAAATTCGAAAAAGATTTACCAAGAACTCTTAGATTATTGACGACATCCGTAAAACGGGTATACATGTCGCTAATAGTCTCGCTTGGTTGCATTCGAAAAAGCTCAAAATCATGTAATAAAATGTTAACTTTCGAGTCTTTGACTCTACTAGTTCCCTCGTGCGTGATTTCAAGTATTCGCCAAATATCAAAAGCTGTTTCGCACGTAGAAATCCGATTGAACTCATTTTTGTCCAAAGCGCAAAATAAGGCATTCATAGCCTTTGCGTTTAAAGAAAAATACTTCTTCTCCAAATCCGACCATTCGTTCATCGGTTTAGAGGAAAGTTGAAAACCATTTTCAACGATATTCCATAAATCCAAATTCATAGAAATTAAGAAAACTCTCATTCGAGTTTTCCAATAAGTGTAGTCCAATCCGTTAAACAACGGTGGACGAACAACCAATAAGCCCTCTTGAAAGCCATGAAGAGTCATTTCTCTCGAGTGTAAATCCAAAATTAGAAATACCGAGCTCTGATACCAATTGTTAGGATCGGAGCGGCACTAAGAGGGGGAGGGTGAATTAGTTCAGTGGATTAAACTTCGGTTTTGGAAAAATCTTTCGTACGATAAAAACCAAAATCGATGAAAACCGATTTGGAAGCTTGATAACTTAGAAGCATATAGAAGCGTAGTGACTAAGTAAAGAAGTTTGCAGTATGTAAATGGCAAGAGTAGAATGCAAACCAGATAACACAATGGTTTTAAAGTGGTTCGGTCAAAATGACCTACATCCACTTGCGAAGCCTTCTTCGAAGAGGCTCCCAACTTCCACTAGCAAAATCTCTTTATAGGGGAAGGACTAATACCCCTCTTACAACCTTTACAAGTGGTTCACACTCTTACAATTCTTTTGAACAAGATGGGAGGAGGTGAACACTCAAGCTATTTGAAAAACAAGACTTGCTAAGACTTTTCTAAGGCTCTTATCTCAAACTATTGCTTTGCCAAAGGTTGTAATCTCAGCTGAGAATTGAGGGGTATTTATAGGCCCCAAGAGGATTTAAATTTGGGCTCCAAAATTTGAATTATCTTGGGTTTCCGAGGCTGACGGTGCCACCGCTTGTCGGTGGTGGTGCCACCGCCGGATCTCTCGAGTGCTGGGCGGTGCCACCGCTCATATATCGGGTTCTAGGCGGTGCCACCGCCTACACTATTTCAGCTCACTAGTGAGGCTCCAAACTTGGCCCAAACTAGTCTGAACTCGAGCCCATTTGGCCCCTACTTGAGTTATAGGATTAACAACTAATCTTAACCCTAATTAACGTGCTAACTATGAATTTAAAGACATTTCCTAAGCTATTACAAAGTCTGCAAGTCAAGACTTCTTTTGGCGAACTTTCGGCGGTCTTCCGATAAATTCTCGGAAACCATTCTGCGGACTCCCGGCAAGCTCCTAGACTTCACGATTTGATCTTGGTGAGTTCCAATGAGCTTCTTTGGTAAGCTTTGATCTTTCTCGGCGAGCTCCGCGAACTTCCAACGAACCTTTTGGCGAGCTTCCGAAAAACACTTCGGCAAGCTCCCTACTCATTCTTGGCTAGTTCCGGCAGCATTCTCGACGAACCTTCGATCTTCCGTCGAACTCTCGAACTCCCAACAAATCCTTCGCGCTCGACTCCGACACTTGTTTCGCTTTATGTCTTTGTCATTCTCGTATTGATTCTTGCACACACAAACTAAAAGTCTACTTTGATCTGGACAATTATTACAATGCAAATTGACATTCTACTGCCCGGCACTTCATTGGTTGGCGCTGCTAGTCATAGGTGCCCAGCAAGCCAATCACGTGAGTGATGGCATGTGTGACTTAATATAGAATATTTTTTGCTTATTATATTTTGGCATATATCACTTTATAACTATTGCATAAATGCATACATATATTGTGATGTCCTTGGATTTGTGTAACGGGAATCGGATCGTGATGAGATCACGATAGTGAGATCGATTCACCTTTAAACACATATCCTAAATAATCCCGGTCATAGGTTACTCGAGAGGGATATCGTGATAACCGGACAGACTGGGTGTGTCAGATACCCGCATCCATAAGATGGATGCAAGTTGGTCTCATAGCTGCTTGTGTAGGGACACTAGGGATACAAAGACAAAGGTGCTCATTGGAGAATGAGTTCACCGATTGATCAGCCACGGAATGTTGGATGGTTGATGATGCCTTGTTGTCGGACAAATGATTCCATAGTCCTAGTGGTGTATCTGGTCCTTCGACTTGAGACACCAAGGATGTCCTGTATTAGTGCTCCACTCTTTGATACCAGACTTATAGGTTTGGCTGTCCCGGATCTAGTACATTTGGTCATTGGGAGTGGTAGTCAACCTTACGAGGGCTATTGAGTGTCGATAGAGGATCATCCACTCTTCAGGCGTCATGAGAGGAATATCCCATGTGTTCTTGCTCAGACAAATCCCCGGCCGGGTCATTCGGGTTGAGAGAGAAAGAGTTCTCGGGATAATCCGATTAGAGCGAGACCCAGTAGAAACCGTGTGTGAGTCGACAACACCATGCTTTCGATATACGGTCTACGGTATATTAGATGGATGAGGGACTATAGGTACACGGTAACTAAGGACGACAGGTCCAATGGATTGGATTCCCCAGATCATCCGGGGACTACCACGTGAGTGGCCTAGAAGCACGTCCGTAGTCGATGAGTCGAGTGAATTATTACAGAGATAATAATTCACTGAGTTAGAAGGAGTTCTGACAGGTATGACTCACGGCCAGCTCGATATTGGGCCTAGAGGGTCACATACATATAGTAGGTATTGCGATGAATAGAGGTTCGGATATGAGATATCCGACAGAGCCCTTGTCTTATTGGATGCAGATCCAATACTCACTAGGGGAGGACCCATTAGGGTTTGATAAGGGACCTCTATAAATAGGAGGGATTCAGAGCCCCATGGGCTACAGAGCTTTTGATTGCCTTTTCCTATTCTCCTCTCGATCTCCACCTCAGAGTAGGTCTGGAGTTTTGAGGAGCGTCGTCGCAACCCTGCTGTGTGGATCACCGCTAGAGAGGAGGACGCTTAACCTCCTTCACCTTCTCCTAAGGATCTGCAAGGAAACAGGGATATACGATCTCCCTAGGTAACACAATCTACTCTATACGCAATTTCATGTTTCGCGAATTTTTTGCGTACCAATCTTCGCACGACGACGAACATCTCTTTGGGAATCAGGTGATTTTGTTTTTCTTGTTCTTCCGTTGCACATATGATGTCGCCCCCAAGGATTTCCCAACAGGCGCTTCGTCCGATTCTTCAGCGCATCGTCCTCTCTTGCGACTTGTTGCCCAAATGGTGGTTGACCTCCGTAACCCCGATATCCTTGGCGCAATTCCGCTCTCCTTAGCCCGATGCCCGACGTCTGAAGCCTTCTGCCATCCAATACCCTGACGTGATCTCCTCCGGCGCAACGTCAATTCCTCCTGCGTCAACTATCTAATCCTGATCGAGTAGACCTGCATTACTCAAAATGCAGTTAAACATCTAAACACAATAAATTAGTTTTATCATCAAAATCCAAGATTCAACAGTATTAACTTGTCAAATTTTATCCTACCATTCATAATCATAACTTGTCAAATTTGGAGCCCAAATTTGAATCCTCTTGAGGCCTATAAATACCCCTCATTTCTCAGCAGAGGATACAACCTTTTGAGTAGCTAGAAGTTGAGAAAAGCCTTAGGAAAAGTCTTGTTTTCAATAGCTTGAGTGTTCACCTCCTTTCTATTCATTGAAATCTTTGTAAAAGGGTGAACCACTTGTAAGAGGTTGTAAGAGGGGTGTCAGAAGGAGGTTGATCTTCGCCTAGTAAAGAAAGATCATTAGTGGATGCCGGTGGCTTCGACGGAAGAGGAATCGGAAGAGTGGATGTAGGTCATGATTGACCGAACCACTATAAACTATCGTCTTCTCTGGTTTGCATTTACTTATTGTCATTTATATTACTGCAAACCATTTGCACTTTGATGCTCTACTTCTTTGTCTCCTTCTTACGTATTCCTTCAAGTTAAAACGCAATCGAAACGGTTTCAAATGAAACGTTGCATTTATCGTACGAAGTTTCCGAAAGTGTTTAAATCGTCAAAAGTTTATCATACTTTACCGTTGCACTAATTCACCCCTCTTAGTGCCGCTCCGATCCTAACAATTGGTATCAGAGCCCGGTATTTCTCATTTCGGATTTACACCCGAGAGAAATGGCTCTTCATGGCTTTCAAGATGGCTTATCGGTTTTTCATCCACCGTTGTTTAACGGATTGGACTACACTTATTGGAAAACTCGAATGAGAGTTTTCTTGATTTCTATGAATTTGGATATATGGAATATTGTTGAAAATGGTTTTCAACTTTCCTCTAAACCGATGAATGAATGGTCGGTTTTATAGAAGAAATATTTTCTTTAAACGCAAAGGCTATGAATGCCTTATTTTACGCTTTAGACAAAAATGAGTTCAATCGGATTTCTACGTGCGAAACGGCTTTCGATATTTGGCGAACACTTGAAATCATGCACGAGTGAACTAGTAGAGTCAAATACTCGAAAGTTAACATTTTATTGCATGATTTTGAGTTTTTTCAAATGCAACCAAGCGAGACTATAGGCGACATGTACACCCATTTCACGGATATCGTCAATAATCTAAGAGCTCTTGGTAAATCTTTTTCGAATTTTGATCTCGTAAGCAAGATCTTAAGATCCCTTCCAAAAAGATGGGATCCTAAAATAACCGCAATACAAGAAACAAAAGATTTAAATATTTTTCCACTTTGAAGAACTTATCGGCTCATTGATGACATATGAAATGGTGCGCAATGCACAAGATGAACACGATGAACACTTGAACTACCTTCCAAAGAATAGGAAGGATTTGGAACTCCGGACAAATGAATACCACTTGAGCGATGACTCAAGTGATGAGGACAATGATGAACTTGAACTTCGAACACTAAATCTTAATAAGTTCATTAAACAAAAATCTAAAATAAACAATGAACTTGAACGGAGGAAGAGGCCAAAGAAAAGGAAAGAACTCAAGGATGAATCAAGAACTTCCAAAGGTGAAACGGCGAATTGGGCTTTGATGGGCTTCGACTACAAAGTAAGTAACTCAACTCTCTTGAATTATTTTGAAATTACATAATACTTTCATGAGTTATTTTTAATTTAGTTTAGGATTAATTTTTTTTTGAAAATTGCATGTTTTATGTTAATAGAATAAAATGTTAGATTTAAATAATCATATATATATGCTTGAGAAGCAAGAATGTGTATTTTGATGATTTCCATATTAACTTTCAATGATGATGCATGGTTTTTATATGGAAGGCTTGATGATATTTTTTTTTTAAACCTTGTCTTTGGTTTTCGAACATGATGTATGTTTTTGACATAAGAACAAAACTTGAGCATGCTAATATAAAGTCAATCACATAAATTAAAACTAAAGAAGTTTTAGTTATCTATAAGAATCATTCAAAATTATGTTCAATGAAACCATTGCATAATGATGTAATGAAAATATTAAACATTTTGAAACCATGTTTTAGTGTCATGCATAATGATCATGCTTAATAAATTTCAAAATTATGCATATGAATCTTGTGATTTATGGATTATTGATTTTTACCATAATGAAAGTGCCTTATTAATCTTTGTTGTAATAAATCTTACACTTTCGGTTTTAAACATTATACATGTTTTTATTTGGTATAAGTGAAATAAAATCATATGAATTAAAACAACTAAAAAGAGGAAAATATTTTTTCCTTGAAAAATTATTTTTCTCTATCCTATTGATCTTGATGTTTATTATGATAAATCTATGTATACCATTTTGAATCTCTTGAAAGTAATGTTGATATTTTGATGATTTAAATTTGAAATGAGTTTGATCAAAATCATGATATTGATTTCTTGGAATAACATGAGATTACCTTTGATGATCATTTTGATTCATGGAATTTTGGATTCATGACTTGGTCTTACATTTGTTTATGAGATGGTTGAAATCTTTGTATATTTGAATTCTTCCCTTCTCCTTTCAATTTATGCATGTTATATGTTAAAGATTTAAAACCATGTTTTGGTATCATGCATATCTAAGAAATATTGATGTGACAAATTGAATAAGTTGAAAATGAATGATGATTTTTCTCTTGAATATAACTTGTGATATTTTTTATATAAATCATCATTTTGATTTCTCGACATTCGATACATGAGATTTTATTATAAATCAAAATTTCTCATTAATCGATCTTCTATGATTTTACTTGATATTCTCTTGAGAGGAGATTTTCTAAATGAATCATGATTTTTCCTTGTGAGTTCTTGGAGTTATTACTTGATTTTTTCTTTTAAAACAAGATCTCTTCTTTGTACTCCTATGATTTTTCTTGATATTTTATTTAAAGAAGATATTTACTATATGAATCATGTCTTTTGGTATTCAAATGATTTTATCCTTCATGACATGATTTCTTTGTATTTATGGCTTTCATGGCTTGAAATGTTTTGGTATAATGCATGCAATGATGAAATATTCATAAAGTTAAAATGATGTATGCAATACTTACGATAATGATGTACATGATGTATTTATTGCATATGATGTGTATCATGAATGCTTTAAATGATGAGTGTTTGGTATCATGATCAACATGTTGATAAATGCTTAAAAATTTTAATGTTTGAGTATCATGTATGATATGCTTATTAATGATGATTGATTTATTTTTCGGTATCGTGCATGAAAAATAAGGTTATTGAAATTGTGTATGTTTTAATTTGAATATATAATGATGCACAAATAAGAATGATACTTACCTTTGTCATAATATGAAAATTGATATAAGGGTCTACCCTTCCTTTTGACAATGACAAAGGGGGAGCAAGAATTTCTAACGTGGACATCATGAAAAGAGGCAAACTAACTAGCTTGCATAATTCAAGATGAAAGCAAAAAATTGCACTTCTCAAAAGAGAAGATGCAAATGTAACATATGCCAAATTGTTTGCTTGCCTCATGTAAAATATTATCTCTTGCTAGTTTGGCATTTTTGCTAGCTTGTATGTTGCAAAACTTGATCAATTTTTCAAACATTTTGCTAGCTTATACTTTGCAAAGAAAGCAAAAATGACACTTCTAGAAGAAAGAGCTTGTTATTTTGAACATCACAAGCTTGCCTATCTTAAGAAACAAAAATTGCAAAAGTGCTATCTTGCCTATCTCAAGAAGCAAAACTTGCAACTTGCACATTGCAAAAGGAAGCAAGAATTATGAGCTTACACAAGAAAGCTATCTTACATTTGCTTTCGAAATTTTTGCTAGCTTGTATATTGTGAAACTTACATATCGTAAAAAATGCTAGCTTGTAGTCTAAAGAGAAGCAAAAAGTTGCTATCTCAAAAGAAGCAAATGTGCTATCTTGCCTATCTTAAGAGGCAAAAATGCTAACTTGCACATCTAGCAAAACTTGACAAATTTGCATATTTCAAGAAGCAAGTGTTACTTTCTTGAACATCTCAATATTGCTAGCTTGCATGATGTAGAACTTACTATCTTGAACATTACCAAAAGTGCTATCTTGTATGCTGTAAAACTTGCATATCTAAAACTTGATAGCTAGAATGTCCTAAGCATGATGCATTACTTACTAAATTTTCTAACTTCAAAACTGCATGATGATAAAACTTAATATTATGTTTTTCATGCAATGAGTTGAACTTATATTACCAACACAAAGAATTGTGGTACTTCTCCTTTTTGTTGATGACAAAGGGGGAGAAGTATGTTGATGACATAACATGTGATGCATAAGTTTTATACATATGTTCATGATGATGTGTTGCAAGTATTCATGATGAATATTGCAATGACTTGAATTCTGCTTGAATTCAAGGTTCTATCAATATGGCATATTGATAGGGGGAGTTTGTTTAAACTCTGGGAGTTAAGGTTAACTCCGTCATCAGGTGGTTGTCATCATCAAAAAGTGGGAGATTGTTGAATCTCGTATTTTGATGATGAAACCACTTGATATGTGTTTATAATTTAAACTGCATTTTGAGTGATGCAGGTCTACTCGATCAGGATTAGACAATTAACGCAGGAGTAATTGACGTTGCGTCGGAGGAGATCACGTCAGGATATTGGACGGCAGAAGGCTTCTGACGTGTCGGGCATCGGGCCAAGGAGAGCGGAATTGCGCCAAGGATATCGGGATTGCAGAGGTCAACTGTCGATTGGGTAACAAGCCGCAAGAGAGGACGATGTGCTGAAGAATCGGATGAAGTGCCAACCAATGACGTGTCGGGCAACGGAATGTCAATTCGCGTTGTAATAATTGTCTAGATCGGAGTAGAGTTTTAGTTTGTGTGTGCAGGAATAACTATGATAATGAGAAAGACATAAAGCGAAACAAAGTATAGAGTCAAGCGCGAAGGATTCATTGGGAGTTCGAGAGTTCGACGGAAGTCCGAAGGTTCGTCGGGAATGCTGCCGGAACTAGCCGAGAATGAGTAGGGAGCTTGCCGAAGGGTTTTTCGGAAGCTCGCCGGAAGGTTCGTGGGAAGTTTGCAGAGTTCGCCGAGAAAGATCGGAGCTTGCCGAAGAAGCTCATTGGAACTCGCCAAGATCAAATCGTGAAGTTTAAGAGCTTGCCGGGAGTCCGTAGAATGGTTTCCGAGAGTTTATCGGAAGACCGCCGAAAGTTCACCGGAAGCTCGCCGGAAGAAGTCTTGACTTATGGACTTTGTAATAGCTTATAAAATATCTTTAAATTCGTAGTTAGCATGTTAATTAGGGTTAGGATTAGGTATTAATCCTATAACCCAAGTAGGGGCCAAATGGGCCCGAGTTCGGACTAGTTTGGGCCAAGATTGAAGCCCAACTAGTGGGTTGAAAACACTGTAGGCGGTGGCACCGCCCAGTGCCCGAGAGCTGGGCGGTAGCACCGCCTGGGCTGGGCGATGGCACCGCTTAGCACTGTCAGCACCTGACACTGACAGGCGGTGGCACCACCACTGACAGGCGGTGGCACCTCCAGCATCGGGAACTCCACGAGAATTCAAATTTGGAGCCCAAATTTGAATCCTCTTGAGGCCTATAAATACCCCTCATTTCTCAGCAGAGGATACAACCTTTTGAGTAGCTAGAAGTTGAGAAAAGCCTTAGGAAAAGTCTTGTTTTCAATAGCTTGAGTGTTCACCTCCTTTCTATTCATTGAAATCTTTGTAAAAGGGTGAACCACTTGTAAGAGGTTGTAAGAGGGGTGTAAGAAGGAGGTTGATCTTCGCCTAGTAAAGGAAGATCATTAGTGGATGCCGGTGGCTTCGACGGAAGAGGAATCGGAAGAGTGGATGTAGGTCATGATTGACCGAACCACTATAAACTACCGTCTTCTCTGGTTTGCATTTACTTATTGTCATTTATATTACTGCAAACCATTTGCACTTTGATGCTCTACTTCTTTGTCTCCTTCTTACGTATTCCTTCAATTTAAAATGCAATCGAAACGGTTTCTAACGAAACGTTGCATTTATCATACGAAGTTTCCGAAAGTGTTTAAATCGTCGAAAGTTTATCATACTTTACCGTTGCACTAATTCACCCCCCTCCTTAGTGCCACTCCAATCCTAACAAATTTTGCATACATCATTCAACATTTCAAAACATAACATGCATGAAACCTTAGCAATATACTTTTCATGATCAAAATTTTAATTTTTTCAAAGATGCTAAAAAGAAAAAACATGATATAATTTTTGAAAAATAATTTTTTATTTCCTATTCTAAATTAAGCACTCATGAAAGACTTCAAGTAATTTCAAAATAATTCAAGAGAGTTGAGTTACTTACCTTGTAGTCGAAGCTTGTCAAAGCCCAATTCGTCGTTTCACCTTTGAAAGTTTTTGTTTCATCCTTGGTTGCCTTCCTCTTCTTTGGCCTCTTCCTCCGTTCAAGTTCATTGTTTATTTTAGATTTTTATTTAATAAACTTATTAAGATTTAGCATTAGAAGTTCAAGTTCATCATTGTCCTCATCACTTGAGTCATCGCTCAAGTGGTATTCATTTGTCTGGGGTTCCAAATCCTTTATGTTCTATGGAATGTTGTTTTGTTCATCATGTGCATTATGCACCATTTCAAATGTCATCAACGAACCAATTAGTTCTTCAAGTGGTAAGTTGTTTAGGTTTTTAGCTTCTTGTATTGTAGTTACTTTTGAATCCCACTTCTTAGAAAGAGAACATAAAATCTTGTTTATGAGTTTAAAATCCGAAAAACATTTGCCAAGAGCTCTTAAACCATTGACGATATCCGTAAAATGGGTGTACATGTCACAAATGGTTTCACTTAGCTTCATTTGAAAAAGCTCAAAATCATGCATCAAAAAGTTGATTTTCGCATCTTTAACTTTAGAAGTGCCTTCATGTGTGATTTCAAGAATGTGCCATATATCAAAAGCCATTTTGCACAAAGAAACCCGATTGAACTCATTTTTGTCCAAAGCGCAAAATAAGGCATTCAAAGCCTTTGCGTTTAAAGAAAAATACTTCTTCTCCAAATCCGACCATTCGTTCATCGGTTTAGAGGGAAGTTAAAAACTGTTTTCAACAATATTCCATAAATCCAAATTCATAGAAATCAAGAAAACTCTCATTCGAGTTTTCCAATAAGTGTAGTCCAATCCGTTAAACAACGGTGGACGAACAACCGAAAAACCCTCTTTAAAGACATGAAGAGCCATTTCTCTCGGGTGTAAATCCGAAATGAGAAATACCGTGCTCTAATACCTATTGTTAGGATCAAAAGCACTAAGAGGGGGGGGGGGTTGAATTAGTGCAGCAGAAAACTTTTGACGATTAAAACTACGTTCGTACATTGAAATCTGATTCCGACGAAAAAGTCATTTCGTGCAGATAATAACTTTGGAAGCTTATGGAAACATATTTGAAGTAAATTAAGGAAGGTAGTTTGCAGTTAAGATAGAAATCAGAATGTAAGCATAAACTAAAATATGATGTTCGTACGATAAAATCGATTTCCGTCTTAATGCCGATTCGGAAAATACTGAACGAAGAAACACATTTGTAAATGAGCAGAAGGTAGTAAGCTATTGAGGAGGTTTTCAGTAAAGATAATATGCTCAAAGTAAATGCAAACCGAGATTTAGAGTGGTTCGGTCAATCTTGACCTACATCCACTTTTGGCTTCCTCCACCAACGAGGTCACCGACATCCACTAGAGGCCTTCCTTCAATAGGCGAAGTCCAATGACCTTTTTACAGTTGCACTCCATTTGACGGGCTTAGGAGAAAACCCTTACTGAATTTTCTTTCCTCTCTTGACAGATCAAAACTTGGAAGAAAAGAGGAAGGAGAACTTTTAACTCATATAACACTTTTGAGCTCTAAAAATCACAGAGTAAGATCAGGATTTCGGTGGTTTTTGGTTGCTTTTTCATTGCTGAAAGGATGAGGTATTTATAAGCCCCAGCCTAGTTTGAATTCCAAGCTTAAAACTGTCAATTCCTGGAATTCCAGGGTTTGGCGGTTGCACCGCCTAACTAGGGCGGTTGCACCTCCTGCTAGAGCTCGGAGACTAAGCTTAGGCGGTGCCACCGCTTGACTGGGGCAGTTGCACCGCCTACCCAGAGCTCAGAGACCGAGCTTAGGCGGTTGCACCTCTGTCAGAGGCGGTTGCACCGCCCAGCCAGAGCTCGGAGACTGAGCCCTGGGCGGTGGCACCGTCGACCCAGGTGGTGCCACCTCTGGCCAAGTAATCTGGGTCCAAATGGGCTGATCCATTCGGCCTAATTTGGGTCTGTCAAGGGTCCAATTGCCCCAAGATTAAGTTAATGGGATCACCTCCCGTTTCTAACTTAACCATCGTGCTAACTACGAATTTCTTAAGACATTTACTACAACTTGCTCCGGTGCGTCTATCGCTTCTTCCGGCGAGCTTCCGTCGATCATCCGATGAAACCTCGGTGATGCTCATACGGACTTCCGGCAAACTCCTGGACTTGTGACGATCCACTTGGCAAGTTCCGACGAGCTTCTTTGGCAAGCTCCTGGACTTCTCGGATTTGTTCCCGTAGAACCTCCGACGACCGTCTGAACTTCCGTTGAGCTCTCGAACTCCCAACATGATCATAGTCTTGACTCCGGCGCAACTCCTACTGCATGTCTTTCTTTCATCATAGTTAATCCTGCACACTTAAAACAAAACTTCGATTAAGACAATTAATCCTAAGCAATTAACTAAGTTGTCCGGCATGTCATTGGTCCCTCGACGCTTCGTCCGATTCTTCGGCGCCTTGTCCTCTCCTGGGCCTATTGCCCAATCGGTCAGTTGACTTCGCAACTCCGATATCCTTGGCGTTATACCCACTCTTCTTGGCCCGATGCTCGAGTCCACGACCCGAAGCTTTCTGTCGATATGTTGACCGATCCACCGGCCCGACGTCCAATCATCTGACATGTTCCTCCGGCACAACATGATTTTTCCTACTTTAATTGTCTCATCCTGATCGAAGCATTCTACGTCACTCAAAATGCAGATTAAAACATAAACACAATTATCAATTGGTTTCATAATCAAAATATGAAATTCAACAATAGCCGCAAGGGCGACAGCGCACAAACTTGGTGATCGTATAGCGGTAGCTGCTCGCAAGCAGAGGCCACGTCCAAGCAGCAACTACAGCTAGGCTGCAATAGCATATAAGAAGTAACCTTGTGCGGGCAAAGGTTGCACCCAAGTAATAGTCGCATAGGCAAAAACCGCCCATAGGCAGTGGTAGCACTAACGATGCTCGCGCATGTGCAAGAGGTGCTCGCAAGCAGCCCCTTAGGGTTTTGAAAGAAGATTAATTCTTTACCCCTATAATTTCTATTAATTCTATTTTAATCCTTTTGATAGTTCTATCCTTTACAAATCTCATAATTTCAATTTATATCCTATCAATAAATTTACTATTTTACCTTTTGTTTTGAGCTAAGAAATATGTCCAAGTATATCTGCTAAAATCATCAATAATTACATAGGCATATTTACTACCTCCTATGCTTGTTGTATCAATTGGTTTAAATAAATCCATGTGGATCAATTGTAGTGTTTTAGAGGTACTTATTTGATTCTTTGATTTGAAACTATTTTTTATTTATTTTTCTAATTTACATGCATCATAAACTTTGTTTTTAACAAACTTGATGCTAGGCATTCCTCTTACAAGTTCTCTAGTTAAAATTTGAGAGATTAGTTTCATGCTAGCATGACCTAGTCTCTTATGCCAAAGCCATGTATCATTGCCTAAAGCCGAAAAATACGTTTCATTATAAAAATCATCAATATCAATAGTATACACTTTATTATTTTTTAATACAATCATAGATCTATTTTTGTGAGGTGTTTTAATGATATAAGCATTAGATTCAAATTTGATAATATATCCTTTATCAAACAATTGACTAATGCTTAGTAGATTATGTTTTATACTACTACTAATAACACATCTTCAATTAAAATGTTTGATTTGTTACCTATATTTCCTTTCCCAATAATTTTTCCTTTGTTGTTGTCTCTCAATGTGACAAATCATTTATTTTGGCTAGTGAGCTTAGAGAAGTCTGTTAGACCTTCGGTCATGTGCCTTAAGCATCTACTATCAAGGTACCATCTCTTACTCATAGCTTGTGATTAGAGACATATCTACAAGAAAGGAGATTTTCTTTTAGGCACCTATTTAATCTTGGGTTCCTCATAAATAGATCTACCTATCATTGAGTGATTTATGGTTCTATTAGGAACTTAAAAAAATTTGTGTGGACTATATTTTTTAAATAGACATTTGTAGGCAAAATGACCATATTTTCTATAGAAATTATATTTTTCTCTAGGTGAGACATGTAATGTAGGAAGAAGATAGTTAGCTTTTGTTAAGTGTTACTCACAAAGCCAATTCTTTCCTTTCTATGAACATAACCCTTATTAGCAAGAATCATCTTTAGAAATTTATTTTCTATTTTAAAATTTTTTAATATTTATTGTAGTAAAGCATTTTTTTTTTAAGTGAATCTATCTCATCACACTTGGCGCAAGAAGCTAGCATACTATCATCATGCTCATTTTTTAATTATCAAATTCACTAACAAGAGAAGCATGCTCCTTTTTTAACAACATATATTTTTTACCAACTTGCTTACATTCATCATATAAATCATTGAAAGTGATAAGTAAATCATCATAAACTAAGTGAGATTCGATTGAGTTACTTACCTCGTCATTGAGCGCCATTAGAGCGTAGTTAGCAACTTCTAATTTGTTGGTTGGCTCCTCATCTTCAGTTGCATTTGAATCGTCCCAAGTCACCTTGAGTGCCTTCCTTTTCTTTGATAGCTTCTTCACTTGGGGACATTCATTTTTGAAGTGCCCCAACTTCTTGGTATATAATTGTGTCCCTTTTTAGTTTGTTTTTGTTCTTAGTATCTTGTTTTACAAAATTTGTTTTGTTTCTTTATTAGGATCCCTTAGGATCCATTTATTTTCTAAGATTTTGAATAATATTTATTGAGTATGTTTAGTTTAGTTAGAGTCAGGTAGAGATTTATTTAATATTTATTTATTATTAAGAGTCCAAGTCCTAGTGGACTCTAGGTGGAACTCTATAAATAGTGATAGAACCCTTTCTTTTCGACATTCAATCAATCAATGAAATATTATTCAGTCTTATGACAAAACCTTAGGAGGTTGATCCCCTCGAAGTGTTCAAGGAGGCCGATCCCCTCGAAGCGATCAAGTAGGCCGATCCCCTCTAAGCAATCATTCTCATTCCCTTTTCTCTTGTTTCTTTTATGATAAGACCTTAGGGTCTTATCATTTGGTATCAAAGTAGCGATCTTCGACATTCTCACTGTAGTGTTGTCATAGCTATCATCAAAAAAAAAAAAGAAGAAGAAGAAGAAAAAAGATATGCGAAAGAGGGTGAAGCCGACCCTGCTTCACTTCTCCCCCACCACCACCCCTGCTCCCCAGCAACCCGCATCCCTGCCGTGACCTTCATCGCCTTCTTCTCTACCGTTGTCGCTGCTCCCTGGTCATTGACTACAACTGCTACTGCTCCCTGGCCAGCGACCTCTACTCCTCATTCTCGCATCTCGCTCGAGCGAGAAGGGTCGTAGCCGTCATTTCCCAGCCAGCGAACCACCCCATCACATCTTCTACCGTCAGCGATGCTGCCCTTGCCGCATTGCCATCGCTGCCTTCCCTTCGTTGCAGCTTCGACTATGTGATCCGTCGGCGTCACTGTTTCTATAGTAAGATAGAAATAGAGGAGTCGTCGGTCCCTCTACTACTGCAGGCACCGGTTGCCCCCACCACCTTCGCTACTTCCCAGCTACTTCAACGCCACCCCTCTCCTTCATTGTCGAGCCACCACCGCTGCCAGCCACCGTGCGATGACTACTGGTTGCCTCCCTGCTAGTCATAGGTGCCCAGCAAGCCAATCACGTGAGTGATGGCATGTGTGACTTAATATAGAATCTTTTTGCGTATTATATTTTGGCATATATCAATTTATAACTATTGCATAAAATGCATACATATATTGTGATATCCTTGGATTTGTGCAATGGGAATCAGATTGTGATGAGATCACGATAGTGAGATCGATTCACCTTTAAACACATATCATAAATAATCCCGGTCATAGGTTACTCGAGAGGGATATCGTGATAACCGGACAGACTAGTGTGCTGTATACCCGTCCATATAATGGATGCAGTTGGTCTCATAGCTACTTGTGTAGGGACACTAGGGATACAGTACAGGTGCTCATTGGAGAATGAGTTCACTGATTGATCCGCTTACGGAATGCTGGATGGTTGATGATGCCTTATTGTCAAATAGCGATTCCGTAGTCCTAGTGGTGTATTTGGTCCTTAGACTTAAGACGCCAAGGATGTCTTGTATGAGTGCTCCACTCTTTGATACCAGACTTATAGGTTTGGCTATCCCAGATCTAGTACAGCTGGTCATTGGGACTGGTAGTCGACCTAACGAGAGCTATTGAGTGTCAATAGAGGATCATCCACTCTCGGCGTCATGAGAGGAATATCCCATGTATTCTTGCTCAGACAAATCCCTGGCCAGGGTCATTCGGGTTGAGAGAGAAAGAGTTCTCTGGGAGAATCCGATTAGAGCGAGAATCGAGTAGAAACCGTGTGGGTCTGACAACACCATGCTCGATATACAATCTCTAGTATATTAGATGGATGAGGGACTATAGGTACACGGTAACTAAGGACAGATAGGTCCAATGGATTGGATTCCCCTGTATCATCTAGGGACTATGGCGTAGTGGCCTAGTACGTCCGTAGTCGATGAGTCGAGTGAATTATTACAGAGATAATAATTCACTAAGTTAGAAGAAGTTCGGACAGGTATGACTCACGGCCAGCTCGATATTGGGCCTAGAGGGTCACACACATATGGTAGGCATTGCTATGAATAGAGGTTCGGATATTAGATATCCGACAGAGCCCTTATCTTATTGGATACAGATCCAATACCCACTAGGGGAGGACCCATTAGGGTTTGACAGGGGACCTCTATAAATAGGAGGGATTCAGAGCCTCATGGGCTAAAGAGCTTTTGTTTGTCTTTTCCTATTCTCCTCTCGATCTCCACCTTAGAGTAGGTCTGGAGTTTTGAGGAGCATCGTCCCAACCCTGCTGTGTGGATCACCGCTAAAGAGGAGGACGCTTGACCTCCTTCACCCTCTCCTAAGGATCTGCAACGAAACAGGGATATACGATCTCCCTAGGTAACACAATCTACTCTATACGTAGTTTCATGTTTCACGGATTTTTACGTACCAATCTTCGCACGACAACGAACATCCCTTTGGGAATCGGGGATTTTGTTTTTCTTGTTCTTCCGCTGCGCATATGATGTCGCCCCTAGAGGATTTCCCAACAGTGGTATCAGAGCCAGGTTGTTCGTGCGAATGATTGGTTTTGAACTGCGTGTGTTGTGTTTAGGAAGAATTTTGACGTCAAAATTGTTGACGCAAAAACAAGGAAGGGCAGCAATAGTTGCTGCCCTCGATCTATGTGCGTGCAGCGCAGCCGAAGGCGGGGAGCACAGGGGCTACGTCTGCTGTAGCCAACCGGGGGCCTGCTTGCAGCAGGCTTGCTGTCGGCGGGGCTGCCAGCCCACGGGCAGTGGCGCCGTAGGACAGCGGCGCCTACCGCCGCAGGATAGCGGCGCCCGCCGCCTCTGCTCCCGCGGGTGAAACCCCCCACAGGGGGGCGGTCGCCCGGTGGGACAGCACCGCTTGAGGCGACGGCGCCCGAAGGGGGCGCCCACCCGCAGTGGCAGCACCGGCAGCGGGCGTGCCGCTTGCAGGCGAGGGCAGTGCCCTCGCCCCGCCGCACAGGCCACCGTCGGCAGGGTGGCAACGACGGTAGTAGCGAAAAAGGGGAAAGGAATTACGGTTTTCAGGGCAAAAGATAGTTTTGCCCCTCGGAGTTTGAGAAATTTCAGTTTCCGTCTTTTGTACAAATTATGAAAATACCCCTATGAATTCAAAAATTCCCTATAATGTCCCTGATTTTAGAAAATATTAATTAATTAAAAGGTTTAGTTGATTATTATTTTTTATTATTATTATCTAGTAGTCCTACATTATGATGATTATTTATAAAGTGATGTATGATGTGTGGACGGATGATCATGGACCGTGTGATGTGTGTACCTGTGATTATTATTATTGAGATCAGCGAACCTCCATTATATTTCTCGTTTATTGTTGGGCCTGCGTGCCTATGATTAAGTTGTAATCACATGAGTAGGCACAGCGGGAGCGTGGATGTGATAGCGGGACCCACGAGATGGACGATCGTGATGCATGAAGATGCATCAAGATGTCGACGGAACCGACGAGGACGAAATGGACAATCACAGGGCATGGAGATTTACCGTTGCACACATAGATTTTGATGTGAGTGATTAGGCCTACTGGCTCGGGCCTAATCATATTAGGTTGTGGTCTATGATCATCTGGTGTAATTGCTTGTACATATACTAGATATGTATATATATTTGCATGCGATGTAGATATATATTAAATATGTATATGTGTGACATGTCATATTAGGAGACCAAATCATAGAAACATCTCTGATAATATTAAGTCGGTAAACGTGGGGCAATTAGATTGACCCACGTGACCTTCCATCGTTATAAGTAGGAACCGATTCCCGGTGTAGGTTGAATTGGTCGAGTCCCTCGAGACTCACCTATATCGCGATTCGCTATCTTGCTTACGACATAGAGATGTCACTGGTGACCTGAGGGCATGGTATACTTGGTCGAGTCCCTCGAGGGTATATCATCAAATCAGACTCATCTTGTAATGAAGGTGTTGTCTTAACCGAGCATCATGGTTGGTCGAGTCCCTCGAGGCCATGGTGATTCGGAGGCCGAATAGGACGAGAATCATAAGGAGTTGTGATCGACAAGAGTTGCCTACCTTTTAGGCTTAATGTGATTAGTCGAGTCCCTCGAGGTTACACTAAGACGCTGATTGGATCCTGATCCCCACTAGAAGTCTGCCGGAGACTTCCGTTTCACGTGCTGAGGGTGTTGCGTGACTCGTTAGTAAAATAGTGGGAGCATATTAAGATAGAAGTCCATATCTTGATAGTTTATTTCTTGCAAAATCTGTATGTTATTCATTTCTGCTGCATCTTTATTTTCAGAAAATGTCGCTTTCAAATCCCTTACGTGGCATACTTGATGTCAACCGCCTCACTGGTCCTAATTATACGGATTGGCTCCGTAACTTGAGAATTGTTCTCACAGTGGAGAAAATCGTTTACGTCCTTGATACACTGATGCCTGCGCCCGAAGAAGGGGCAAACGAGGATGAGATCGCTCGCTACGAGAAGTACATTGATGACTCCACTCTTGCTCAGTGCTATATGTTGGGCTCTATGACTCCTGAGTTACAGAGACAACATGAAAAGATGGATGCAGATCCATTCTCCTATATGTCCGTAAATTATTTGAGAAACAGGGAAGGACTCAGCGATATGAGATATCTAAGAGCTTCTTCCGCGCTAGGATGACTGAGGGGACACAAGTTCAGAACCATGTCCTAAAGATGATTGAGTGGATAGAGAAACTCACAGGTCTAGGAATGGTCCTAGAGGATAACTTGTGTGTGGACATTGCACTTCAGTCCCTACCAGATTCCTTTTCATAGTTCATAATGAATTTTAATATGAACAAGCTTGAAGTGACTCTCCCAGAGCTTCTCAATATGTTAAGGGAGGCAGAGAGTACTATCAAGAAAGAGAAGCCAGTTCTCTACACTAGTGAGACGAAAAGGAAAAGGAAAGCAGAAAGGTCCCTTAAGAAGGGAAAGGGCAAGGTCAAACCAGGTAAAGCAAAGGTTGCTAAGAAAGACCCAGCAAAGGACAAAGGCCAGTGCTTCCATTGTGGTAAAGATTGGTACTGGAAGAGAAACTGCAAAGAGTACCTTGTAGAAAGGATGAAACAAAAGCTTGATGAAGCTTCAGGTACATTCATGATCAGTCTCCATTTGTCAGACTCTTATGATAACATATGGGTATTGGATAGCGGTAGTGCTTATCATATATGCAAATCGTTGCAGGTTCTGGCAAGGACTAGGAGACTAGAGAGAGGCGAGATGGACCTTAAGATGGGTAATGGAGCAAAAGTTGCTGTAGTAGCTGTTGGTGAGGTAGCCCTACATCTGCCTAGTGGAGCTTTTATTGCATTAGATGCATGTTATTTTGTTCCTTCTATTATCAAAAAGATTTTCTCTATTTCATATTTAACTGTTAGTGGATATAAATTTGTTTTTGAGAACAATGGTTGTTTGATATTATTAGATGATACGATCATCATGAAAGGAACATTGAATAATGGTTTATTTATATTAGACACCACTCCACATATCATGAATGTAAATGTGTCCAACAGGAAAAGAGATGAGTTGAACAGTGCATACCTATGGCATTGTAGGCTAGGTCACATCCATGAAAGAAGGATTCAAATATTGCTAAATGATGGATATCTAGATCCATTCGACTATGTGTCATATGCAACTTGGGAGCCTTGCATTGATGGAAAATTGACCAACTCTCCATTTAGTGGAACTGGAGAGAGAGCCACTGAGTTGTTGGAACTCATACATAGTGATGTATGCGGACCCATGTCAACTCATGCCATTGGAGGTGACTCCTACTTCATTACATTTACTGATGATTTCTCAAGGTATGGATATGTGTACTTAATGAAGTACAAGTCCAAGGCCTTTGAGAAATTCAGAGAGTATAAGAATGAGGTGGAAAACCAGACTGGAAAGAGTATCAAAACTCTTCGATCAGATCAAGGAGGTGAGTACTTAAGTACAGAGTTCACTCAGTTCCTCAAGGACCATGGGATATTATCCTAATGGACACCACCTTATACACCTCAGCTCAATAGTGTCTCTGAAAGGAGAAATCGTACATTATTAGATATGGTACGGTTCATGATAAGTTTCGCTGACCTACCCATCTCATTCTGGGGATATGCCCTAGAAACTGCAGCTTACCTTCTGAACAGAGTTCCAACTAAGTCGGTAATGTCTACACCATATGAGATATGGAAAGGGAAGAAGCCTGATCTTAAGGTTGTTAAGATTTGTAGCTGCTCTGCACATGTTAAAAGACACAACCTCGATAAGTTAGAATCAAGGACAGAGCGATGCAAATTTGTGGGATACCCCAAGGAAACTTGTGGGTATTATTTCTATCATCTCGAGGACCAAAAGGTCTTTGTAGCTAAGAGAGCAGTGTTCCTTGAGAAGGAACACATTCTTGGCGGAGATAGTGGGAGATTGATAGAATTGAGCGAGGTTGGAGAACCAAGCTTAAGCACCACTCTACAGCCCGAGTCTATTCAGGTAACTTATACACAAGTTTCAACTTTACGCAGGTCTGATAGAGTATCCCATCCTCCTGAGAGATATGTGGGACATATTAGAGGAAAGGATGCAGAGGATATTGATCCTCAGACCTACGAGGAGGCTATTATGAGTATAGACTCCGGGAAGTGGCAAGAAGCCATGAATTCGGAGATGGATTTTATGTACTCCAATAAGGTTTGGAACCTAGTTGATGCACCCGAAGGTATTGTACCCATCGGTTGCAAGTGGATCTTTAAGAAAAAGATCGGAGTAGATGGAAAGGTAGAGACCTATAAAGCAAGGCAAGTGGCTAAGGGGTATCGTCAAAGGCAAGCTATTGACTATGACGAAACCTTCTCACCCGTAGCAATACTAAAATACATCAGAATTCTATTGGCTATTGCAGCACACTATGATTATGAGATCTGGCAGATGAATGTGAAAACCACATTTCTCAATGGGAACCTCAAGGAGGAGGTGTATATGATGCAACCTGAGGGATACGTGTCCAAGAACTGTCCAGATAAGATGTGTAGGTTGCTTAGATCCATTTATGAATTAAAGCAAGCTTCCCGAAGTTGGAACATAAGATTTGATGAGGCAATCAGATCTTATGACTTCGTTAAGAACGAAGATGAGCCTTGTATATACAGAAAGGTAAGTGGGAGCGCTATCACCTTTTTGGTGTTATATGTGGATGACATTCTGATCATTGGGAATGATGTAGGAATGCTATCCACAGTAAAGACTTGGTTATCTAGACACTTCTCCATGAAGGACTTAGGGGAAGCATCCTATATTTTAGGGATTAGAATCTATAGAGATAGATCCAAGAGGATGCTTGGCTTGTCCCAGTCTAGGTACATAGAAACCATTGTCAAAAGTTTTGCATGGAAAATTCCAAGAGAGGTCTCATACCGATGAGACATAGGATATCGCTTTCTATGAGTATGTCCCCAAAGACTCCAGAAGAAAGGGCGAACATGGATATGATACCTTATGCCTCAGCAATAGAGTCTATCATGTATGCCATGCTATGTACTAGGCCTGATATAGCGCATGCTTTGAGTGTCACGAGCAGGTATCAGGCGGATCCAGGCTTGGAGCACTGGAAAGCAGTAAAGTGTATCCTTAAGTACTTGAGAAGGACTAAGGATCTTTTACTAGTATATGAAGGTAATAGCCTTAAGGTTGAAGGCTACACTGACTCAAGTTTTCTGTCTGATGTCGATGATAGCAAGTCGAATTCAGGGTATGTGTACACCTTGAATGGAGGAGCAGTGTGCTGGAAGAGTTCCAAGCAAGATACCACTGCTGACTCGACCATAGAGGCGGAGTACATTGCTGCATCAGATGCAGCAAAGGAGGGAGTTTGGGTGAAGTAGTTCATCACAGATTTGGGAGTCGTGCCGGGTAGCGAAGAGTCGATCTCCCTATATTGCAACTACAATGGGGCGATTGCTCAAGCAAAAGAACCTAGGTCTCATCAGAAATCTAAGCATGTTCTGAGGAGGTTCCACCTTATAAGAGAGATCGTGACCCGAGGAGATGTAGTAGTGGAAAGAGTTCCATCTGAAGATAACATTGCAGATCCACTAACAAAGTCGTTGTCTCAGATTTGTTTTGAGCGTCATAGGGGTCTGATGGGGATCAGACACATAGGTGATTGGCTTTAGGTCAAGTGGGAGATTGCTAGTCATAGGTGCCCAGCAAGCCAATCACGTGAGTGATAGCATGTGTGACTTAATATAGAATCATTTTTCTTATTATGTTTTGGCATATATCACTTTATAACTATTACATAAAATGTATACATATATTGTGATGTCCTTGGATTTGTGCAATGGGAATCGGATCGTGATGAGATCATGATAGTGAGATCGATTCACCTTTATACACATATCCTAAATAATCCCGGTCATAGGTTACTCGAGAGGGATATCGTGATAACCGGACAGATTGGTGTGCTGTATACCCGTCCATATGATGGATGCAGTTGGTCTCATAGCTGCTTGTGTAGGGACACTAGGTATACAGTACAGGTGCTCATTGGAGAATGAGTTCACTGATTGATCCGCTTACGGAATGCTGGATGGTTGATGATGCCTTATTGTCAGACAGTGATTCCGTAGTCCTAGTGGTGTATCTAGTCCTTAGACTTGAGACACCTAGGATGTCCTGTATGAGTGCTCCACTCTTTGATACCAGACTTATAGGTTTGGCTGTCCCAGATCTAGTACAGCTGGTCATTGGGAGTGGTAGTCGACCTTACGAGGGCTATTGAGTGTCGATAGAGGATCATCCACTCTCGGCGTCATGAGAGGAATATCCCATGTGTTCTTGCTCAGACAAATCCCTGGCTAGGGTCATTCGGGTTGAGAGAGAAAGAGTTCTTCGGGAGAATCCAATTAGAGCGAGACTCGAGTAGAAACCGTGTGGGTCTGACAACACCATGCTTGATATATGGTCTCTGGTATATTTGATGGATGACGGACTATAGGTACATGGTAACTGAGGACAAACAGGTCCAATGGATTGGATTCCCCTATATCGTCTAGGGACTATGGCGTAGTGGCCTAGTACATCCGTAGTCGATGAGTCGAGTGAATTATTACAGAGATAATAATTCACTAAGTTAGAAGGTGTTCTGATATGTATGACTCACGGCCAGCTCGATATTGGGCCTAGAGGGTCACACATATATGGTAGGCATTGCGATGAATAGAGGTTCGGATATGAGATATCTGACAGAGCCCTTGTCTTATTGGATGCAGATCCAATACCCACTAGGGGAGGACCCATTAGGGTTTGACAGGGGACCTCTATAAATAGGAGGGATTCAGAGCCCAATGGGCTAGAGAGCTTTTGTTTGCCTTTTCCTATTCTCCTCTCGATCTCCACCTCAGAGTAAGTCTGGAGTTTTGAGGAGCGTCGTCGCAACCCTGCTGTGTGGATCACCGCTAGAGAGGAGGACGCTTGACCTTCTTCACCCTCTCCTAAGGATCTGCAAGGAAACAGGGATATACAATCTCCCTAGGTAACACAATCTACTCTATATGTAGTTTCATGTTTCGCAGATTTTTGCGTACCAATCTTCGCACGACGACGAACATCTCTTTGGGAATCAAGGATTTTGTTTTTCTTGTTCTTCCGCTGCGCATATGATGTCGCCCCCAGAGAATTTCCCTACACTCCCAACTGTCTGTCCCTCTTGCTTTGCATCCGCAGTGATAGAAACAAGGCAACTCACTGGTTGCCCTTATTCCCAATCGTGACACTGCTGACTCCTCCTTCTCCACTGTCATCGCTGCTTCCCAGCTGCTTGACCCCCACTGCCACCTTGCTTCTCGGCAGCCCGCACCCCTGCTTCCCTTCTTCCCCACTGCCACTACAAGGCAACTACTTCTCCACCGCCACTGCTGGTTCCCAATCACTCCCCCCCTTGCGTCGCAGCCATAGCTATCGGTTGCTGCAGCCCCTCGTTACAACAGTTGCAAAAACAAAGCTTCCTCTATTGTCGTAGTCCCCTGTCGATCCCTGCCGCGACCCTCGCTGCCTCCTTCTCCACTGCCGCCATTGTGCTCCAGCCAACGACTACTACTACTACAACCGCCCTCCAACAGCACACACAACAACTACAACAAGTTCTTGTTTGGCCCTGCCTCAACCCTGGCAACGCACGCACTGACTCCTCTTCTCAACCTCGGCCGCTTCAATGCCACCCTCCCTTGCCGCTGCTCTCGGCCAGCAGACCAACCCCTCGTCGTATCTACCATCAGCAACGCTGCCCCCAACCATGCTACCATCGCTGCCTTCCCTTGGGTCGCAGCCGCAATTGCTCGACCATCCCTCCTTGCAGTGATCAAAACAAGGCAACCACAATCACCGTAGCCACCGTCGTGTCCTCAATCGCATGGGATCCCTCAGCGTCACTAGTGCCTCCTTCCGTAGTGCAATATAGATAGAGCAATGCTGCCTTCCATCTGTGCTGTCGCAACCACCACAGCGGTGAGCCCTTGGCGACGCTGCCCCTAACCACACCACCATCACTGCCTCCCAACCATCAGTAGCGATCCCTCCACGCAACGACCACATCAAGCATTGCTGCCTCCCACATAGCAAACACAGCTACATCCCTGCATCTTTGCAGTAACCTTTCATTCCCATAGTGCTGCCACTGATTACATCACAACAGCAGTAGGGTAGTGATTGATTCCCTAGTCCCGACACTAGAAATAGGAGTTGAGATTATATATTTGCAGTCTCACCCAATGGCCACCGATAACTCAATGAAAGCACAAATTTAAGCATTGAAAATCAGTATTTAGAACCGGCTTTAAGAAACACTTAATGATTTCAAAAAGAGCCTACTGGAGAGCCTTAACAAATTTCAACAAAATGGGGGCTCAAGTTCTATGTTGCACAGATTTGGAAATACATGTGCCAAAATTTGTCAGACTTTTATAGTGTTAGAATATCATAACAGATTTGAATGATTGTCAAATCAAGCTAGATATTGGTCTGAATGACAACTGGTGAGTATACTTATTGAAAGGCTTAATCCAGATATTCGATGTGAAGTTAAAGCTCGTCAACCCCGTACTATGATCGTTGTGATATCATTTGCACATTTACATGAGGAAAAAATCAACAGGGAAAATCATGGAAACAGAAGTGACAACAACCAGATGATCAATAAGCCACCTGCCCCATCTATTCCCAACCAAAACCCTGACACCCGAAGACTTACCCAAGAAGAACTCAAGAAAAGATCAGCAAAGGGTTTGTACTATGATGAAAAGTGGAGTATGGAGCACCGATGTAAACAAGGGCAACTTCTGATGATTGAGCCAATTGAAGAGGAACCGGAGGCTAAGAATGTGGACTCCAATCATGAAGGTATAGATTCTAATGAAGATATTGGACCTACTATACATACAATGCATGCGTTAACCGGCTACTCTAACCCGCAAACTATGAAAGTTGGTGAAACTCTAGAACATCAACATGTTATAGTTTTGATTGATACTAGTAGCACTAACAATTTTATAGACAGTAAGACTGTTGACCGATTGGCCCACCACATTAAAGGTTGTGATAGATTCGAAGTAAAGATCGCTGATGGATAGATTTTAACTTGTAATACCAAATGTTAAATGCTCAAAGATACAATTAATTATACAGGGCCAGAAGTTTCTTGCAATAATTACTACACTGAAAGACCAACCTATTGTTAGGAACAAGTGGGCACTAAGAGGGGAATGAATTAGTGTAGCGATAAAACGTCGGTTCTGAAAATTCTTCGTATGATAGAAACTGATTTTGGAAACTTGACTTGAAAGCGTGTTCGTAAAAGTATTGAAGGCAGTTTGCAATTAATGTAAATTACAATAAGGAAATGTAAATAAGATTTTATAGTAGTTCGGTCGTCATGGCCTATATCTACTCCATTGATTCCTCTTCCGTCGAGGCCACCGGCATCCACTATCGGTCTTCCTTCAATAAGCGAAGACCAACCACCTTTTATAACTCGATTCTCATTTTACCGGGTTTAGGAGATAACCTTTACACCCCCACTTACTCCTCTCTCAAACTATTCTAACACAGAATTTTTGAAATGAGTTCAAATAAGATTGCAGTAGTGTTTCTTTCTATTTTTACTCTCAAGTCTTGTGTGTGTTAACCAGGGATGAGAGAGATATTTATAGGCCTCAAGTTGATTCAAACTTGGAGCCTAAAAACATCTCATCTCAGGTTTCCTAGGTTCGGGCGATACCACCGCCTATGTTGGGCGGTACCACCGCTAGTGTCAATCTGACACTAACACTACACTAGGTGGTACCACTATCGAGACTAGCGGTACCACCACTTGGCACTCTGCTAGGGACGGTACTACCGCCTGACATAGTCTCGAAGACTATGCTATAACGGTGCCACTTCTTTGGTTACTATTTGGGCCTTTCATTGGGCCCAACATGGTCCTTACATGGGCCCAATAGGCCCATAATTGGGTTGGCCCAATTCCAATCCCAATTACGTGCAAACTATGAAATTTAAGGCATACTTAAGCTAAACAAGTTCCTAGGTCTTGGTTTCTTCCAGCGAGCTTCCAATGATCTTCCGGTGAACTTCCAACGATCTCTCAGCGATGTTCCAGCGAACTCCTGGCAAGCTCCTAGACTTCACGATAATCTTCTCGATGAGTTCCGACGAGCTTGTTTGTAAAGCTCCAGGTCTTCTCGGCAGAACTTTCGATGAATGTCTGGACTTTCGACGAACTCTTGAGCTCCCAACGAAATCGTGTCATTGACTGCAAGACTTCACTTTGCTTTATGCCTTGCTATCATAGTTAATCCTGCACACATAAAAACACACTTCGATCTAGAAAATTATTACTAAGCATAAATCATGTTGTCTGGCATGTCATTGGTTCATCGACGCTTCGTCTAATTCTTCGACGCGTTGTCCTCTCTTGTGACCTATTGCCCAATCGGCCAGTTGACCTCTGCAACTCCGATATCCTTGGCGCAATGTCCGCTCTTCTTGGCTCGATGCCCGAATTCACGGCCCGAAGCCATTTGCCGATACGTCGACCGATCCTCCGGTCTGAAGTTCAATCTTCTGACATGTTTTCCTCCGGCCCAACATGATTCTTACTGCTTTAATTGTCTCATCTTGATCGAAGCATCCTACGTCACTCAAAACGCTGATCAAATCATAAACACTTACCAATTGGTTTCATCATCAAAATATGAGATTCAACACCTGTTGCTTACACTATCAAAAAGTGGAGACCATACTGTTGAATCTCGGATTTTGATGATGCAATCAATTGATGAGTTAATTGATCTAATCCATATTATTGAGTTAAGTGTGCAGGATTAACTACGATAACCAGAAAACACAAAGCAAGGATACCAGAGTCAAGTTCGATGGACGTTTAAGAGTTCGAAGAATCGTCGGAGATGCTGCCGGAACCAACCGAGAAAAAATCGAGAACCTGTCGGAATTTTTGGAAGTTCGCTGAAGAGATCGTCGGAGGTTCATGGAGATCACTGAGAATGCTCGGCTACTCATTAAAGTCATCACAAGTTCGGGAGCTTGCTGGGAGCCCGTCGGAAGAAGTTCGTCGAAAAGCTCGCCGGAACAAGACTCGACGTTAGCGGTTGAAAATTTGCTTAGGATGTGTTTTTGTTAAGTAGTTAACGTGTAATTAGGATTAGGATTAAGAAATAATCCTATATCCTGGTTAGGGGCCAATTGGGCCCAAATTAGACTTGGTTTGGGCTAAGTTTGAAGCCCAACCAGTCAACCGAAGAGTCTGGCGGTGGCACTGCCAGACTGGGCGGTTGCACCGCCCAGCACCCGAGAGCTGGGAGGTGGCACCACCCAGTGCTAGAGAGCCAGGCGGTGGCACTGCCTGAGCTAGGCGGTGGCACCGCCTGAGCTGGGCGGTGGCACTGCCTAGCACTGTCAGCACCTGACATTGACAGGCGGTGGCACCGCCACTGACAGGCGGTGACACCGCCAGTATCGGGAACTTCACGAGAATTCAAATTTGGAGCCCAAATTTGAATCCTCTTAAGGCCTATAAATACCCCTCAAATCTCAGCTGAGATTATAATTTTTTGAGCAGCAATTGATTGAGAGAAAAATCTTAGAAAGTGTTAGCAAGTCTAGATTTCAATTTGCTAGAAAGTTCTCCTCCTTTCTTGCTGAAAATTTGTAAGAGGTTGAACTGTTTGCAAAAGATTGTAAGAGGGGTATTTACCCTTTCATTTCAAGAGATTTGCTAGTGGAAGGTGCGAGCCTCATCGAAGAGGGGCCTCGCAAGTGGATGTAGGTCATTTGACCGAACCACTCTAAAATCGACGTGATCCTTGGTTTGCATTTCATTATTGTTATTTACATTACTGCACACCTTCTTATATGTTTTAGTTCCTTATTACCTTTGCTGTGCATATTTAAGAATACGCTTTCAAGTTAAGCTTTTCAAGTTCCGTTCTTATCGAACGAAAGATTTATTAAAACTTAAGTTTTAATCCGCTGCACTAATTCACCCCCCCCTCTCAGTGTCGCTCCGATCCTAACAATTGGTATCAGAGCAGGTTCACTCTCATATTTGGTTTAATACCCACAAGAGATGGCTTACTCTGGCATGCATGAGGGACACTCTATCACACGTCCACCCATGTTTAATGGGTCGGATTACACGTATTGGAAGACTCGGATGAGGATCTTCCTCATTTCTATGGATTTCGAGCTTTGGACTATTGTGGAAAACGGATTTCAAAAATCTTCTCTTCCGATGAGCGAATGGAATGAATCAGAGAAGAAGGTTTTTGCTTTAAATGCAAAGGCTATGAATGCATTGTTTTGTGCACTAGACAAAAATGAATTTAATCGTGTTTCAATTTGTGATTCGGCTTTTGATATTTGGAGAACTCTTGAGGTCACTCATGAAGGCACTAGCCGAGTGAAAGAGTCCAAAATCAACATTCTTATGCACTCTTACGAACTTTTCCGAATGAAACCAAGTGAGTCCATCGGAGACATGTACACTCGTTTTACGGATGTCATCAATGGACTCAAAGCTCTTGGTAAAGATTTTACAAACTTTGAACTAGTAACTAAAATCTTAAGATCCCTCCCTAAAAGTTGGGATCCAAAAGTTACGGCTATTCAAGAGGCTAAAGACCTTAAAACATTCCCTCTTGAAGAACTCATTGGGTCTCTAATGACCTACGAAATGACATGTCAAGCTCATGACGAGCTCGAGAACCCCCTTCCAAAGAACAGGAAGGATATGACACTCAAATCACAAGAAGACCACTTGAAAGGAACATCAAGTGATGAGGACAGTGACAATGACATTGCACTTTTGACTCAAAAATTTAAAAAATATTTAAGGAAGAACAAATTTAAAAATAATACAAAAAATAAATTTGAACAAAAGAAGGACTAAGTGATTTGCTATGAATGTAAAAAACCGGGACACTACAAGAACGATTGCCCTCAAGCCAAAAAGAGAACACCAAAGAAGAAGGCGCTCAAGGCAACATGGGATGATTCAAGCACGTCCGAAGAAGAGGAGTCCAACACCGAGCAAGTTGCTCACTATGCCCTAATAGCCTTCGAAGAATAGGTAACGGATTTAATTAATGCAGATTTACCTTATCATGAATTATTAAATGCCTTCCATGAGTTATTTGATGAATATAAGACAATTAGTAGAAAATACAAATTGCTAAAAAAGGAGCATGATAGTCTTACTTGTGCTTTTGATAAATTAAAAACTGAATATCATGATAGTCTAGCTCCATGTGCTAAATGCCATGATTTAAATACTCTCCAAAATAAGAACTTGGTACTTAAGGACACCTTGAAGAAATTCGAGGTCGGTAGCAAGTCTTTAAACATGATCCTTACAAATAAGGGTCATGTCCCTAAAAGGAGTGGAATCGGATTTGTGAGAAGTACTCACCAAAATCCAACTACTTTCATTAAAGGTCCTATCTTACATATTCAACACCAAAGCAATTGCAACTGTTGTTGTAAATATGGACATATGACTTATCAATGTCCATTCAAGAAAATTAGTCCAAACAAATTGATTTGGATTCCTAAAGGAACCATGATCAAGTCTATACAACATGATAAACAAGCTAGATTAGCTTTTGAGGCACCCAAAAGTAAATGGGTACCTAAAAATAATTCCTTCTTGTAGAAACATACACCATCACATGCTAGGAGCAAGAGATGGTATCTTGATAGTGGATGCTCAAGGCATATGACCGGAGATCCATCCCAATTCACCAAGCTCACTAGCATGGACGAAGGCTATGTCACCTTCGGAGACAATAACAAAGGCAAAATCATTGGCAAGGGAACCATAGGTAACAAATCAAGTTTTTCCATTGATGATGTGTTACTAGTTGATAGATTAAAACATAATCTATTGAGCATTAGTCAATTATGCGATAAAGGTTATATCGTTAGATTTGAATCAAATATGTGCATTATTGAAAAACCAAATCATAACATGACTATGATTGCTTTAAAACAAAATAATGTCTATACCATCAATCTTGATGAACTAAGTAATGAAGTGTGTTTCTCCGCCATCAATGATGATGCTTGGCTTTGGCATAAGAGATTAGGCCATACAAGCATGAAAACAATATATAAAATCTCATCTCAAGAATTAGTACGAGGGATTCCGAATATAAAGTTTATTAAAGATAAGGTATGCGATGCATGTCAACTAGGGAAGCAAATAAAAACAAGCTTCAAATCAAAAAATCAAATTAGCACCACTAGACCGTTACAATTGATCAATTTGGACTTATTTGGACCAATTGATACAACTAGTCTAGGTGGAAGCAAATATGCTTTTGTGATTGTGGATGATTACTCTAGATACACTTGGACCTATTTCTTAGCTCACAAAAGTGATTGTTTCAAGTGTTTCTCTAAATTTTGTAAACTCACTCAAAACGAAAAAGGGTTCATGATTTCATCAATTCGGAGTGATCATGGTGGCGAATTTCAAAACCGTGACTTTCAAAATTTTTGTGAAGTTAATGGATACAATCACAACTTCTCCACTCCAAGAAATCCCCAACAAAATGGAGTAGTTGAAAGGAAAAATAGAAACCTACAAGAAATTGCTTGAACTATGTTAAATGAACATAGTTTACCTAAGTATTTTTGGGTTGAAGCCGTAAATACGGTTTGCTACATCATAAATAGAGTCATAATAAGACCATCCTTATCAAAAACTCCCTATGAATTATGGAATAACAAAAAACTGAATATTTCTTATTTTAAAGTTTTCGGTTGTAAATGCTTTATTTTAAATGAAAGGGATGCCTTAGGAAAATTTGATGCTAAATCTGATGAAGGCATCTTTCTTGGTTACTCTTCCGTTTCTAAAGCTTTTCGGGTTTTTAATAAAAGAACCTTAGTAATTGAAGAGTCTATTCATGTAGTTTTTAGTGCAGTTTCAAATTTAAAGAAAAATGATTTTGATGATGATCTTGGTTTTGATAATTTAAATTTAAATGAACTCCCTCCTCAAAATGGCAACTTGGATGCACCTTCTTCCGAAATTTCCTTACCTAAGGAATGGAAGTATATAGATGCTCATCCAAAGGAGCTAATTATAGGGGATACATCTAAAAGGGTTCAAACTCGTTCCTCTTTCAAGAATTTTTGTGCTAATGCCGCCTTCCTCTCTCAAATCGAACCTAAGTGCATTGACGAGGCCATAAAAGATGATTTTTTGGTTATTGCAATGCAAGAGGAATTGAATCAATTTGAGAGAAACAAGGTGTGGGAGCTTGTTCCTAGACCTAGTGACCATTTAGTGATTGGTACTAAGTGGGTCTTTAGAAACAAGCAAGACGAAAATGGTATCGTGGTTAGAAACAAGGCTAGATTAGTGGCCAAAGGTTTCAACCAAGAAGAAGGTATCGATTACGAAGAAACCTTTGCTCCCGTGGCTCGATTAGAAGCCATAAGGATGCTCCTTGCCTATGCTAGTTGTTATAAGCTTAAACTATTTCAAATGGATGTCAAAAGTGCCTTCTTGAATGGTTTTATTTCCGAAGAAGTATATGTCGAACAACCTCCCGGATTTGAAAATTCTCTTCTTCCTAATCATGTATTCAAATTGACTAAGGCTCTCTATGGCATGAAACAAGCTCCTAGAGCTTGGTATGAAAGGCTTAGTTCCTTTCTTATTTTAAATAATTTTACCAAAGGCAAGGTTGATACTACATTGTTTATTAAACATTTTGAAAATAATTTTCTTATTGTGCAAATTTATGTCGACAATATTATTTTTGGATCTACGGATGAATCACTATGTGAAACATTTGCCAAATCTATGAGTCATGAATTTGAAATGAGTTTAATGGGAGAATTAACTTTCTTTTTAGGATTACAAATCAAACAACTTAAGGATGGTATATTTCTTAACCAATCTAAATATACGTTAGAATTGTTAAAACGATTTAACATGGATAACTCAAAAGCAATAAACACCCCTATGAGTACTGCGACTAAGTTAGATATGGATTGAAATAGTGAAAATTTTGATCAAAAAACATATAGGGGTATGATAGGTAGTCTACTCTACCTTACCGCGACTAGACCAGATATCATGTTTAGTGTAGGACTTTGTGCTAGGTTTTAATCAAATCCTAAATTATCTCATCTTAAAAGTGTTAAAAGAATATTTAGATATCTTAAAGGAACTCCAAATTTAGGTTTATGGTATCCAAAATCCGAAAAATTTGATTTAATGGCTTATGCGGATGTCGATTTTGGGGGATGTAGGATTGATAGAAAAAGTACATCCAGAATATGCCAATTTTTAGGACATGCACTTGTTTCTTGGACTTCCAAGAAACAAATTTAGTTGCACTATCTACGGCAGAAGCCGAATACATTGTTGCGAGTGCATGCTGTGCACAAGTTGTATGGATGAAAAATACATTAGAAGACTATGGAATTCATTTTAAAAATATCCCCATAAAATGTGATAATACTAGTGCCATATGTCTTACTAAAAATCCAATTCAGCAATCTAGAACTAAGCACATCGACGTTAGGCACCATTTCATACGCGATCATGTCCTTAACAATGATGTTGTTCTAGAATTCATTGACACGAAGCATCAATTAGCAGATATATTTACAAAAGCCCTAAATGAGACAAATTTGAATTTATTAGAAGGGAACTGGGCATGTTAAATTGTCCCTTAGAGTAAGACGTTTGAATGTAGTTTACGAAAATTGGCTCATCCTTGTCCCGCTCGTTTGTGGATTTGATTTCATCCTCTTATTTCGATTCCAAATGAAATATTAAAATACAACTCAATATCTCAACCTTTGCTTGCGTCAAAGACCTCTGGAATTCAAGAAGGAGGAAGAAAAAAAAAATTTTCTTCTTCCGCGGCCAGCTAGCGGTGGTACCGCCAGAATCGGTGGTAGCACCGCCTGAGCGCTCGAGCGCCAGGCGGTGGCACCGCTTGTTCAGGCGGTGGCACCGCTCGAGAGCTCTTTTAAACCCGAGAGGGTTAGGGCCGGCGGTGACACCGCCCCCAACCCGTGGAACTCTTGCTCCAACTCTCCCAAACTCTCTCAATCCCTCATTCTAACTTCTACAGACCTTGGAGAAGGAATATTGTTGGTCCAAACTCTCCATCATCTCAGAAACACTCTATAAGGTAAAATCTTCCCTTCACTCTCTTCTTGAGTCACCTATTCATTACAATTCATATTTCTCTTATCATTTTGTCTAGAAAATGGCTCCTAAGAGATCAAAAGGGAAAAGGATTGAAGGAGATTCATATGACCATAATCTTTTTAGATCCAAAGAAGATGCCCTTAGATTTCCAAACTTTGAAACAAGATATGTCCATAAGGGAAAATACGTTGATCTTGATGAACTAGGAGATTTAGAACCCATTAGGTGGTTTGCTCATCTAGAGGCCCTGCCTCTTTTACAAATAGATGAACCAATTTATCCTAGATTAGTTAAGCTCTTTTATGCAAACCTATGGGTAGATAACGATAGCCTAAGTTCTTACATGTTAGGAACACAAATTAGGATTTCTGATAATTCTATTTGTGAACTAATCGGCATCACTGAAAAAGATAGGGGCTGCTATTTTAGAGCAAAATGGGATGTGAATATAATAGGAGCAACCTACGCCGAAGCTGTCGAAACCATTTTTGCAAACTCAAACTTTGGAATAATACCCAAGAGTTGCGAACACTTACTACCTTTTAACTCTAAGGTTCTTCATCATATCATGATAAGCATACTTTTCCCTAAGCAATATCATCTTGATGAAATGAGTACAGTAGAGATAAGCACCATGTATTGGATCATGACTGGTCAACAAAACTTTTTTGGATACTCAATACGGCAACACATGCAGGAAATTACAACTAAAGATATTATGTTGCCATATGGGGGATTAATCACTAGATTTCTTCGTACCTATAACATCTGCATCCCACCCGATGAAGAAACAATTCAGAGTAATAGATATAACGTCATCAATAAAAATCTGCTAAAGAGACTTAGGTGCATATTTAACAATGGAATATGGGTAAGGCAACCTAGAAGGACAAATCCTATTCCTCCACCAGTAGAACAACCAGAAACACCAATTCTTATGGGAAATGAATCTCCTCCTCCTAGTCCCTTTGATGCAGCGCCTTCATCCCCTGTTTCATCCTCTGAAGGAATCATTATGGCAGAACTATCTCAGATCAAATTCCAACAAGACCAACTCAAATCGCAGCAGGAACAAATTCAGCTCCAGCAAATGGAAATTTTAAAGGAACTACGACAGCTAAACCAAAAAATAAATGTTATATATCAGCACTATGGATTACCTCCTACGGATTGATGTATCTTTGTATTCTGTTTTGTTCTTGCTCTCATGTTCCAAGCTTGTCGTCTTTTGAACAAAAACTGAACTTTTATTGTTTAAATTCTGGATATATGCTTCTTGATGAATGCTGATCTTTCTCTTTGAACATGAATTTTTGATAGAATGAATGCTAATTTTTTCTGTAAAATAGTTTTTCCTTTTTGTTGATGACAAAGGGGGAGAAAAATGATGACTTATAGCATAACTTATATAAGCTAATGTGATATGAATGTCTTATGTGCCTTGCATAATCTTTGAGTATATCGCACAATCGATTGATCATATTGAATGCATATCTAAAATGTATGATCATGTTGAAAAACTTTATCTCTTATCTTTCGACTTGAAAAATATTTTCATCGAAATTTCGCATTTACATTATACTTAATGAGAATAACGATAAGTTCTACGGTTAGAACTTATCGGTTTATGCTTGAATTCAATGGGATGAAATTCAAGTATTTTATCTTCTCATAATATGGCATAAAGATAGGGGGAGTTATGTTTAACTCTGTTATCAATTGATTGTCATCATCAAAAAGGGAGAGATTGTTGAATCTCGGATTTTGATGATGTAATCAATTGATGAGTTAATTGATCTAATCCATATTATTGAGTTAAGTGTGCAGGATTAACTACGATAATCAGAAAATACAAAGGAAGGATACCGGAGTCAAGTTCGATGGACGTTTAAGAGTTCGAAGAATCGTCGGAGATGCTGCCGAAACCAACCGAGAAAAAATCGAGAACTTGTCGGAATTTTCGGAAGTTCGCCGAAGAGATCATCGGAGGTTCACGGAGATCACCGAGAAGGCTCGGCTACTCATTAAAGTCATCACAAGTTCGGGAGCTTGCTGGGAGCCCATCGGAAGAAGTTCGTCGGAAAGCTCGCCGGAACAAGACTCGACGTTAGCGGTTGAAAATTTTCTTAGGATGTGTTTTTGTTAAATAGTTAACGTATAATTAGGATTAGGATTAAGAAATAATCCTATATCCTAGTTAGGGGCCAACTGGGCCCAAATTAGACTTGGTTTGGGCTAAGTTTGAAGCCCAACCAGTCAACCGAAGAGTCTGACGGTGGCACTGCTAGACTGGGCGGTTGCACCGCCCAGCACCCGAGAGCTGGGCGATGGCACTGCCTAGTGCCCGAGAGCCAGGCGGTGGCACCGCCTAGCACTGTCAGCGCCTGACACTGATAGGCGGTGGCACCGCCACTAACAGGCGGTGACACCGCCAGCATCGGGAACTTCACGAGAATTCAAATTTGGAGCCCAAATTTGAATCCTCTTGAGGCCTATAAATACCCCTCAAATCTCAGCTGAGATTACAACTTTTTGAGCAGCAATTGATTGAGAGAAAAATCTTAGAAAGTGTTAGCAAGTCTAGATTTCAATTTGCTAGAAAGTTCTCCTCCTTTCTTGCTGAAAATTTGTAAGAGGTTGAACTGTTTACAAAAGGTTGTAAGAGGGGTATTTGCCCTTCCATTTCAAGAGATTTGCTAGTGGAAGGTGGGAGCCTCATCGAAGAGGGGCCTCACAATTGGATGTAGGTCATTTGACCGAACCACTCTAAAATCAGCGTGATCCTTGGTTTGCATTTCATTATTGCTATTTACATTACTGCACACCTTCTTACATGTTTTCGTTCCTTATTACCTTTGCTGCGCATATTTAAGAATACACTTTCAAGTTAAGCTTTTCAAGTTCCGTTCTTATCGAACGAAAGATTTATTAAAACTTAAGTTTTAATCCGCTGCACTAATTCACCCCCCCCTCTTAGTCCCACTCCGATCCTAACCCATACTTAATCAATGGGTTGGGATTTGTTGCAGATAGCCTATGATTGCAGTGCTGAAGAGAAGCTCCCCGAGTTTGATGCTGCTCAGCCTTGAAGACAAGGCTGATTTGAAGGGGGAGGAATTGTTAGGATCCCTTAGGATCCTTTTATTTTCTAAGCTTTTGAATAATATTTATTGAGTCTATTTAGTCCAGTTATAGTTAGGTAGAGGTTTATTTAATATTTATTTATTATTAAAAGTCTAAGTCCTGGTGGACTCTAGGTGGAACTCTATAAATAGTGATATAACCCTTTATTTTCGATAATCAATCAATCAATTAATAAAATATTATTTAGTCTTATGACAAAACCCTAGGAGGCCGATCCCCTCAAAATGATTAAGGAGGCCGATCCCCTTGAAGCGATCAAGGAGGCCGATCCCCTCAAAGCGATCATTCTTATTCCCTTTTCTCTTGTTTCTTTTATGATAAAACCTTAGAGTCTTATCATTCTTCTTATGAATCTTTTGAATTTTTTTGTTAAAAGTGTCAAGTCCTCATCATCACTTGAGCTTTTGCTTGAGTAGTTTACTTTAGTTTTAATTGTCATATCCTTCCTATTTTTTGAAAGATAGTTCTCATGTTCATCATGTTCATCATGTACTTTGCATATCATTTTATAGGTTATTTTTGACCCGATAAGTTTTTCAAGAGCAAGGTTATTTATGTCCTTTGCTTCTTGTATTGTCATCACTTTTGGATCCCAACTTTTCGAAAGGGATCTTAGTATTTTATTAACAAGTTTAATATTAGAAAAACTTTTACCAAGTTCTTTCAAACCATTGACAACATCCATAAAATGAGTGTACATATCTCTAATTATTTTACCTACTTTTATTCGAAATAACTCAAAATTATACACCAAGAGATTAATTTATGACTCTTTAACCATACTTGTGCTTGTTGGCAAATCTAGGGGCGACATCACATGTGCAGCGGAAGAACAAAAATAAAAAAAATCAAATTTCCCAATATATGTTCGTTAGCGTGTGAAGATTGATGCGTGAAATCTATAAAATCAAAAATTGTATGTCGAAAGATAGTTGTGTTTTACCTAGGGAGATAATATATTCCTGAATCCCTATAGATCTGTTGGAGAGGATGAAGGAGGTTAAATGTCCTTCTCTCTAGCGATGATCCACACAATAGGACTACGACGACGCTCCTCAAATATCCACACCTGCTCTTTGAGGAGGAGAAGGGGAGAGGAGAATAGAAGGTGACCACCAAAAAGCCCCAGCCTGTGGGCCTTTAGTTCCCTCCTATTCATAGAGGTCCCTAGTTAACCCTAATGGATCCTACCCTATTGGGATTGATTCTTCATCCAATTACCCAAGCCTTTTAGATTAGTAGGTCTTTAACCAATAATATCTTATTAGCTCTTATTGGATCCCATGGGATCCAATAATTCATGGGTTTATTAGATATCTAATAAGATAGAGGCTCAAGTGGATATCTCATATCCGAACCTCTACTCGTTGCAACACCTACCATATGTGTGTGACCCTCTAGGCCTAATATCGAGCTAGCCGTTAGCCGTGAGTCATACAAGTCAAAACTCATTCTGGCACTGTGAATTATTATCTCCATAATAATTCACTCGACTTATCGACTACAGATGTATTAGGCCACAATGCCACAGTCCCTAGACGATACAAGGGAATGCAATCATTTAGACTTATCTGTCCTCAGTTATCATGTACCTAGAGTCCCTTATCCATCTAATATCCCAAAGACTATATACTGGGAATAGTGCTGTCATGCCCATATGGTTTCTCCTC
Source organism: Musa schizocarpa (assembly GCA_900464855.2). Lineage (NCBI taxonomy): Eukaryota > Viridiplantae > Streptophyta > Magnoliopsida > Zingiberales > Musaceae > Musa > Musa schizocarpa. The sequence continues at coordinate 19,113,916 of LS990921.1, forward strand.
GAGTCTCGCTCTAATCAGATTCTCCTAAAGAACTCTTTCTCTTAATTTGAATGACCTTGGCTAAGGATTTGTTTAAGCAATAGCGTATAGGATATTCTTCTCATGATACTGAGAGCAGATGATCCTTTATCAACACTCAATAGCCCTCGTAAGATTGGTTGCCACTCCCAATAATCGCCTATACTCGATTTGGAACTTCCAAACCTATAAGTCGGATATCAAAGAGTAGAGTACTCATATAGGACATCCTTTGTGTCTCAAGTCTAAGGACCAGATACACTATTGGGACTACAGAATCGTTGTTTAACAATAAGACATCATCAACCATCTAGTATTCTGTGAACGGATCAATTAGTGAACTCATTCTTCAATGAGCAGCTGCATTTTTAGTGTCCCCACACGAGTAGCTATGAGACCAGCTACCTCCATTATATAGATGGATATATAGCACACCAGCCTATCCGGATATCTCGATGTCCCTCTCAAATAACCTATGATCAGGATTATTTATGGTTTATGTTTAAAGGTGAATTTGTCTCATTATCATGATCTCATCCTGATCTGATTCCTAATACATAGATATATGCACATTATTATTATTATTATTATTATTATTATTATTATTATTATTATTATTATTATTATTATTATTATTATTATTATTATTATATATATATATATATAATAAGCAATATAAAGTGAGAGAATGTCATAATAATATAATAAGCAAAAAAAGGGCATATCTTGTCACACGTGTCATCACTCACGTGATTAGCTTGCAGGGCACATATAACTAGCAATCTCCCACTTGACCTAAAGCCAATCACCTATATGTTTGATCCCTATTAGACCTCTATGATGCTCAAAGATAATATAAAACAATGGCTTCGTTAGTGGAACTGCGATGTTATTTTTGGATGGAACTCTTTCCATTGCTACATATCTTCGGGCCACGATCTCTCTAATAAGTTGGAACGTACTTAGAACACTTCTGATGAGACTCGGGTTCCCTCATTTGAGTAATTACCCCATAGTTATCGCAATACAATGGAATTGACTCCTTGTTACTTGGCATGACTCCTAGATCTATGATGAACCTCTTCATCCAGACTTCTTCCTTTGCTATCTCTGCTGCAACAATATACTCTACCTATATGGTCTAGTCAGTAGTAGTATCTTGCTTGGAACTCTTCGAGCATACTGTTCCTCCATTTGGAGTGAACACATACCCTGAATTAGACTTGCCATCATCCACATCGGACTGGAAGCTCGAGTTTGTGTAGCCCTCAACCCTGAGGCTACTATCTCCATATACTAGTAAAAGATCCTTAGTCATTCTCAAGTACTTAAGGATGCACTTTATTGCTTTCCAATGCTCCAAGCCTGGATTCGCTTGATACCTACTCGTGACTCTTAGAGCATGTGCTATATCAGGCCTGGTATATAGCATAGCATATATGATAGACCCTATCATTGAGGCATAGGGTATCATATCCGTGTTTGTCATTTCTTCATGAGTCTTTTGAGATATACTCATAGAAAGTGACATCCCATGTCTTATCAGTATAAGACCTCTCTAGGAATTTTTTATGCCAAACATTTTGATAGTGGTGTCTATGTACCTAGACTAGGACAAGACAAGCATCATCTTAGATCTATCTCTATAGATCTAAATCCCCAATATGTAAGATGCTTTCCCTAAGTCTTTCATGGAGAAGTGTTTAGATAGCCAAGTTTTTACTATGGAGAGTATTTCTACATCATTCCCAATGATCAGAATATCATCCACATATAGCACTAAAATGGTGATAGCACTCTCACTCACCTTCTTATACACACAAGGCTCATCTTCATTCTTAATTAAATCACATATTAATAAAATATTTTTAATTAAAGGGTTCGATTTGTTACCTATATTTCTTTTGCCAATAATTTTTCCTTTGTAGTTGTCTCCGAAAGTGATATATCCTTCGTCTCGACTAGTGAGCTTAGAGAAATATGTTAGATCTCTGGTCATATGCTTTAAGCAGTCACTATTAAGGTGTCATCTCTTGCTCCTAGCTATAGATTGTAGACATATCTATAAGAAAGTGAAGTTTACTTTAGGTATCCATTTAGCTTTGAGTCCCTCATGAAAAGATCTACCTATTTTAACTAATGACATTAAGTTATTTATGGTTCCTTTAGGAACCCAAACTAATTTGTGTGAGCTATATTTTTTAAGTGAATATTTATAAGCATAATGTTCATATCTACCACAAAAATTATATTTATTTTTAGTGGAAACATATAATTTGGGTCCTTTAATGAAAGTAATTAGCTTTTGTTGAGTGTTACTCACAAAGCCAATTCCTTTCTTTCTATGAACATGACCCTTATTGACAAGAATCATATTTAATGATTTGTTACCAATTTTAAATTTTCTAAAATTTATTATAATACTATATTTTCTTTCTTAAGTGAATCTAACTCTTTACACTTAATATAAGGAGTTAATAAGCATTTATCATAATCATTTTTCAATTTATCAAATTCATTAGAGATAGATGCATGATCCTTTTTTAATAATTTATATTTCTTACTAACTATTTTAAACTCATCATACAAATTATGAAATGTATCAAATAATTTATTATAAGATAAAAAGGATTTGTTTAAGTAACGTACCTCATCATTGAGGGTCATTAATGCATACTTCGCTACCTCGCCTTCATTGGTTTGCTCCTTGTCTTCGGATGCACTCTTTCATCCAAAGTCACTTTAAGTGCTTTTTTTTTTCTTTAGTAGCTTCTTCTTTTTTCGTAGAGGATATTCACTTTTAAAGTGTCCTGGCTTCTTGCATTCGTAGTAGATTATTATGTCCTTTTTTAGTTCATTTTTGTTCTTGGTATCTTGTTTTACAAGATTTGTTTTGTTTCTTCTTATAAATTTTTAAAATTTTCTTGTTAGGAGTTCCAAGTCCTCATTATTACTTAGCTTACACTCAAGTGGTCTTCTTTAGTTTTAAGTGTTATATCCTTTTTGTTCTTTAGAAGATTGTTCTCATGTCCATTATGTGTCTTACATGTCATTTCATAGATCATTAATGACCCTATGAGTTCTTCAATAGAAAAATAGTTCAAGTCTTTTGCTTCTTGAATAGTAGTTACTTTTGGATCCCAATTTTTAGGAAGAGATCGTAAAATTTTATTAACAAGTTCAATGTTAGAAAAACTTTTACCAATTGCTTTTAACCATTGATGACATCCATAAAACAGGTGTACATATCTCTAATTATTTTGCTTAGTTTCATTTGAAACAATTCAAAACTATGTATCAAAAGATTAATTTTAGACTCTTTAACTCTACTTATGCTTCATGTGTAACTTCGAGTGTGTTCCAAATGTCATGTGCAGTTTCACATATAGAAATATGATTAAACTCATTTTTATCTAAAGCACAAAATAAAGCATTTAAAGCTTTTGAATTAAAAAAAAAATTGTTTCTCTTGATCATTCCATTCATTCAATGGTCTAGGGGATTTTTGAAAACTACATTCTACAATATTCCATAAATCAAAGTTCATAGAAATTAGAAAAATCCTCATATGTGTTTTCTAAGACATGTATTCTATCTCATTAAACATAGGAAGACAAGTGATAGAGTCACTCTCTAGATTGCCAAAAAAAGTCATTTAATCTCTCTTGAGTGTTAAACCAATCAAGAAGAACTTGGCTCTAATACCAACTATTAGGATTGTATCAGCACTAAGAGAGGGGGTGAATGAGTGCTTTCAAGAAAACCTTTAGTTTTGAAAATTTCATTTGACAAAAATTGATAATGAAAGTGTACTTGACTTATAGTAAGTGAACTAAGCAATTAACTTAAAAAGTAATAGCAATGAAAAGTAGAATAGAAATGTATACCAAATTTATAGTGGTTCAATCATCGTGACCTATGTCCACTCCCGATTCCTCTTCCGTCAAGGCCACCAACATTCACTAATGATTTTTTTTCAATGAATGAAGACCAACTACCCTCTTTACAACTCTTTCTCCTTTTCATGGGTTTAAGAAATAACATTTAGAAGTCTCACACCTATCTTAGAATGATCACAAAACTTTGAGGACGAGGAAGACACTTAGCACTTTTTAAAACTTTTACAACTTAAATTACTAACCTTTCGTTCACTTTCTTGATACCTCAAACAAGAAAGAGTGGGATATTTATAAACCCCAAATAGCTTAAAAAATGAAGTCAAAAAAGGTCTCATCCTAGGTTTTCGGGGTACTAGCGGAACCACCGCTAGTACTGAGCAATACCACCATTTGCCAAATAGACAACTAGCGGTACTATCACCCAATCTGGGCGATACCATTGCTTGACAGTTTGGGAGACTATGTATGGGCGATACCACTACTAGTTTGGGTGGTATCACCCCTTGACACAAGTGGTACCATTGCTTGACATTGGTGGTACTACTATCGGGTCTTTCAAAAAATGTACACTTCATACATTCTAACTCATAGGCAATTCCATCGCTTGTTCTGTCAGTGCCATTGTTACGATCAAGAACAACACTAGGGGGGAGGGGGGGAGGGGGTGTGAATTAGTGTAGCGATAAAAATCACGTCGAGTCGGAAATCTCGTTCGATAAAAACATTTCCACAAAGCTCATATAGGAAATATGTTTAACTCGAAAACGTACGGAAGCATAGGAAAAGTAAAGCAGTTTGCAATGAAAGTAAATAGTAAAATTGAAATGCAAACTAGATTTTTATAATGGTTTGATCGTTGTGACCTACATCTACTCTTTATTTATCTTCTTAGTTATTTCAATTCCTGTGATTTATTTCATAAAAGCAAGCCTTTGTCATTTATGCCAAATGTATCATCGTTTAAAACTGAAAAAGTAAATTTCATCACGACAAAGATCAATAAACCATAAATCACAAAAATCATCATGTATAATTTCGAAATATAAACTCATTCAGCATGATTTCAAATTATCATTACATTATTTCATCAAGCATGATTTCATAAAGCATTTTTCATTAAAATCATTATGTTTGTTGTCGTAATGTATGCTCTTCTTTAGATTAATGATTCAATCATATCATGAGATATACAAATCATAAAAACAAAGGAATCATGTCATGAAAGATATAAGATCAAAAGTGTGACACGTAATTTCAAAACATAAGATTTCAAATCATTATGCATTATTAAATCATCAAACATGATTTCAATAAACATAAAGTATTTTCAATCAAAATCAAAAGCAATAATAATCAAGATACACATTATTACTTTATTACATCATTAAAACATCAAGCATGATTTCATTAAGCATAAGGCTTTTAATTTTAATATTTTATTCCTTTCTCATAAAACACAGAGTTTTCATGATAATATATATATATATATATATATATATATATATATATATATATATAACTAATCATGAAAAGCATTAAGTAATTTCATGGCAAGGAAAAAGAGATTCGATTGAGTTACTTACGTTGTCGTTGAAAGTCATTAAGATATAGTTCGCCATCTCACCTTTGTTGGTTTGTTCCTTACCTTCAGATGTACTCGATTCGTCCGAAGTTACTTTGAGTGCATTCTTCTTTGGCAACCTCTTTTTTTTAAGTTTATTTTTATTTTTTGATTCTTGGTTTATGAACTTTTTAAACTTTATTGTGAGGAGTTCAAGGTCATCATCATCATCACTTGAGTCATCACTCAAGTGGTATTCTATTGTTTGAAATGCCAAATCCTTCTTTTTCTTTGGAAGGTAGTTCTCATATTCATCATATTCATCATGTGCATTGCATGTCATTTCATATGTCATTAATGAACCAAAAAGTTCTTCAAGTGAAAAATTATTGAGATCTTTTGCTTCTTGTATTGTCGTTATTTTAGGATCCCAACTTTTAGGAAGAGAATGTAAAACTTTATTCACAAGTTCAAGATTCAAAAAAAATTTACCAAGTACTTTTAAACTATTTACGACATTCATAAAACGGGTGTATATGTCAACAATAGTTTCGCTTAGTTTCATTTGAAATAATTCAAAATCATGCATCAAAAAATTAATCTTTGAATCTTTAACTTTACTAGTGCCTTGGTGAGTGATTTCAACTGTGTGCCAAATATCAAAAGTCGTTTCACAAATAGACACTCGATTAAATTTATTTTTATCTAAAGCATGAAATAAAGTGTTCATAGCTCTAACATTTAAAGATAGTATCTTCTTCTCCAAATTATTCCATTCATTCATTAGTTTAGAAGATTTTTGAAAGCCAAGTTCAACAATATTCCATAAATTTAAATCCATAGGAAGTAAGAAAACTCTCATTCGAGTTTTCAAATAAGTGTAGTCCGTCTCATCCCATTGAACATAGGAGGACAAATGATAGAGTGATCCTCTTGAAAGCCGGAAAGAGCTATTTCTCTTGGTTATTAATCCAAATGAGAAAATTTGGCAATGAAGGTAAATAGCAATAAGTAAATACAAATCAGATTTTTATAGTGGTTCAGTTATCGTGACCTACATCCACTCCTGATTCCTCTTCACTCGAGGCCATCGGCTTTCACTACCAATCTTCTTTCAATAGGCAAAGATCAACTATCCTTTTACACTCGATTCTCCTTTTAATAGGTTTAGGAGAGAACCTTTATACCCCCACTACTTCCTCTCTTAAACTTCACTAACACTTGGAGCTTGAGAGGAGTTCTTACAAGATTACAATAGTGATTTTATTCTGTTTTGCTCTTAATTCGTGTGTGTATTAACCAGGGATGAGAGGGGTATTTATAGGTTCCAAATGGATTCAAGCTTGGAGCCAAAACTAGTTCCATCCCAAGTCTCCCGGGTACTGGCGGTACCACCACCTGTAGCACTAACACTAGGCAATACCACCACCCAATCTAATGGTACCACCGCTTGGGAGATTGTGCTTGGGCGGTACCACCACCCAAACTAGCCGTACCACTACATGACACTAGATGGTACCATCGCCTAACACAGTCTTGAAGACTGTCTTGGAGACTAAGCCTTTAGCGGTGCCACCGCTTAGACCGATGGTGCCACTGCATGACCCACCTATTGGGTCATTGTTTGGGCTTTTTACTTGGCCCAACATAGCCCAAACTTAGGCCCAATTGGCCCCTAATTGAGTTGGCCTAATTCTAACCTAATTACACTTAAAACTTATTTCGATCTAGACAATTATTACAAAGCTAAATCAAATTTTGTCTAGCATATCATTGGTTCATTGGCACTTCATCTGATTCTTTGGCGTATCATCCTCTCTTATGGCCTATTGCCCAATCGACTAGTTGACCTCCACAACTCTGATTTCCTTAGTGCAATTTTCGCTCTTCTTGGCCCGATGCCTAAACCCATGGCCCGAAGCCTTTTGCCAATATGTCAACCAATCCTCCGGCTCGACGTCCAATCTTCTGACATGTTCCACTCCGACCCAACATGATTCTTTCTGTTAGGAACAAGTCGGCACTAAGAGGAGGGGATGAATTAGCGTAGCGGATAAAACATGTCGGTTCGAAAAATTCTTCATATGATAAAATCGATCTTGGAAAAATAACTTGAAATCTCGTTCGTAAGTGCAGCGAAAGCAGTAAGCAGGTAAGGTAGTTTGCAGTAAAGATAAATTACAAGAATGAAATACAAATCAAGTTATAGTGGTTCAGTCATCGTGACCTACATCCACTCCACCGATGCATCTTCCGTCGTGGCCACCGACATCTACTAATGATCTTTCTTCATTGGGCAAAGATCAACTACCCTTACAACTTAATTCTCCTTTTAACAGCTTTAGGAGAGAACCTTTACAACCCCCACAACCTCCTCTCTTAAGCTTCTCTAACACTCAGAGTTTTTGAGGAGTTCACACAAGATTACAATAGGGTTTTATTTCTTTTTCACTCTTAATTCTTATGTTTGATAACCAGGGATGAGAGGGGTATTTATAGGCCTCAAGTTGATTTAAACTTGGAGCCTAAAAAGGTCTTATCTCGAGTTTTTCGGGTCCTGGTGGTACCTGCTAGTCACAGGTGCCCAGCAAGCCAATCACGTGAGTGATGGCATGTGTGACTTAATATATAATCTTTTTGCTTATTATATTTTGGCATATATCACTTTATAACTATTGCATAAATGCATACATATATTGTGATGTCCTTGGATTTGTGCAATGGGAATCGGATCGTGATGAGATCACGATAGTGAGATCGATTCACCTTTAAACACATATCCTAAATAATCCCGGTCATAGGTTACTCGAGAGGGATATCGTGATAACTGGATAGACTGGTGTGCAGTATACCCGTCCATATGATGGATGCAGCTGGTCTCATAGCTGCTTGTGTAGGGACACTAGGGATATAGTACAAGTGCTCATTGGAGAATGAGTTCACTAATTGATCCGCTTACGGAATGCTGGATGGTTGATGATGCCTTATTGTCAGACAGCGATTCTGTAGTCCTAGTGGTGTATCTGGTCCTTAGACTTGAGACACCAAGGATGTCCTGTATGAGTGCTCCACTCTTTGATACCAGACTTATAGGTTTGGCTGTCCCAGATCTAGTACAGCTGGTCATTGGGAGTGGTAGTTGACCTTACGAGGGCTATTGAGTGTCGATAGAGGATCTTCCACTCTCGGCGTCATGAGAGGAATATCCCATGTGTTCTTGCTCAGATAAATCCCTGGCCATGGTCATTCGGGTTGAGAGAGAAAGAGTTCTCCGGGAGAATCCGATTAGAGCGAGACTCAAGTATAAACCGTGTGGGTCTGACAACACCATGCTCGATATACGGTCTCTGGTATATTAGATGGATGAGGGACTATAGGTACACGATAACTGAGGACAGACAGGTCCAATGGATTGGATTCCCCTGTATCGTCTGGGGACTACGGCGTAGTGGCCTAGTACGTCCGTAGTCGATGAGTCGAGTGAATTATTACAAAGATAATAATTCACTGAGTTAGAAGGAGTTCTAACAGGTATGACTCACGGCCAACTCGATATTGGGCCTAGAGGGTCACACACATATGGTAGGCATTGCGATGAATAGAGGTTCGGATATGAGATATCCGACAGAGCCCTTGTCTTATTGGATGCAGATCCAATACCCACTAGGGGAGGAACCATTAGGGTTTGACATGGGACCTCTATAAATAGGAGGGATTCAGAGCCCCATGGGTTAGAGAGCTTTTGTTTGCCTTTTCCTATTCTTCTCTCCATCTCCACCTCAGAGTAGGTCTGGAGTTTTGAGGAGCGTCGTCGCAACCCTACTGTGTGGATCACCGCTAGAGAGGAGGACGCTTGACCTCCTTCACCCTCTCTTAAGGATCTGCAAGGAAACAGGGATATACGATCTCCCTAGGTAACACAATCTACTCTATACGCAGTTTCATTTTTCATGGATTTTTAGCGTACCAATCTTCGCACGACGACGAACATCTCTTTGGGAATCGGGGATTTTGTTTTTCTTATTCTTCTGCTGCGTATATGATGTCGCCCCCAAGGATTTCCCAACAGTGGTATCAAAGCCAGTTTATTCGTGCGAATGATTGGTTTTGAACTGCGTGTGTTGTGTTTACGAAGAATTTTGACGTCAAAATTGTGTGCATGCAGCACAGCCGTAGGCAGGCAGCCCACGGGCAAAGGTGTCGCAGGACAACGGCGCCTGCCGCCGCAAGGCAGCGGCGCCCGCCGCCGCTTCTCCCGCGGGCAAAACCCCCCACAGGGGCGGTCGCCCGGTGGGATAGCACCGCCTGCAGAGGAGGCGGCGCCCGAAAGGGGCGCCCACCCGTAGCGGCAGCGCTGCCAGCGGGCGTGCCGCCTGAAGGCGAGGGCAGTGCCCTCGCCCCGCCGCACAGGCCGCCGCCGGCAGGGTGGCGGTGGCAGCAGCAGCGAAAAGGGGAAAGGGCATTAGGGTTTTCTGGGCAAAATATAGTTTTGCCCCTCGAAATTTGAGAAAATCCAGTTTTCTATCTTTTGTCCAAATTACGAAAATACCCCTATGAATTCAGAAATTCCCTATAATGTCTTTGATTTCAGAAAATATTAATTAATTAAAAGGTTTCGTTGATTATTATTTTTTATTATTATTATCTAGTAGTCCTACATGATGATGATTATTTATACATGTGATGTGTGATGTGTGGACGGATGATAATGGACTGTGTGATGTGTGTACTTGTGATTATTATTATTGAGGTCTACGAACTTCTATTATATTTCTCGTTTATTGTCGGGCCTGCGTGCCTATGATTAAGTTGTAATCACATGAGGAGGCACAGCGGGAGCGTAGATGCGATAGCGGTACCCACGAGACGGACGATCGTGATGCATGAAGATGCATCAAGATGTCGACGGAACCGACAATGACGAAATGGACGATCACAGGGCATAGAGATGCACCATTGCACACATAGATCTTGATGTGAGTGATTAGGCCTACTGGCTCGGGCCTAATCATATTAGGTTGTTGTCCATGATCATCTGGTGTAATTGCTTATACACATACTAGATATGTATATATATTTACATGCGATATAGATATATATTAAATATGTATATGTGTGACATGTCATGTTAGGAGACCAAATCATAGAAACATCTCTCGATAATATTAAGTCGATAAACGTGAGGCAATTAGATTGACCCACGTGGCCTTCCATCGTTATAAGTAGGAACCGATTCCCGATGTAGGTTGAGTTGGTCGAGTCCCTCCAGACTCACCTATATCGCGATTCGCTATCTTGCTTACGACATAGAGATGTCACTGGTGACCTGAGGGCATGGTATACTTGGTCGAGTCCCTCGAGGGTATATCATCAAATCAGACTCATCTTGTAACGAAGGTGTTGACTTAACCGAGCATCATGGTTGGTCGAGTCCCTCGAGGACATGGTGATTCAGAGGCCGAACAGAATGGGAATCACAAGGAGTTGTGATCGACAAGAGTTTCCTACCTTTTAGGCTTAGTGTGATCGGTCGAGTCCCTCGAGGTTACACTAAGACGCTGATTGGATCTTGATCCCCACTAGAAGTCTACCGGAGAATTCCGTTTCACGTGTTGAGGGTGTCGCGTGACTCGTTAGTAAAATAGTGGGAGCATATTAAGATAGAAGTCCATATCTTGATAGTTTATTTCTTACAAAATCTGCATGTTATTTATTTCTGCTGCATCTTTATTTGTAGAAAATTTCGCTTTCAAATCCCTTACGTGGCATACTTGATGTCAACCGCCTCATTGGTCCAAATTATACGGATTGGCTCCGTAACTTGAGAATTATTTTCACAGCGGAGAAAATCGTGTACGTCCTTGATACAGTGATGCTTGCACCCGAAGAAGGGGCAAACGAGGATGAGATTGCTCGCTACGTGAAGTACATTGATGACTCCACTCTTGCTCAGTGGTATATGTTAAGCTCTATGACTCCTGAGTTACAGAGACAACATGAAAATATGGTTGCCAGATCCATTCTCCTACATGTTTGCAAATTGTTTGAGGAATAAGGAAGGACATAGCGATATGAGATATCTAAGAGCCTCTTCCGCGCTAGGATGACTGATGGGACACCGGTTCAGAACCATGTCCTAAAGATGATTGAGTGGATAGAGAAACTCACAGGTCTAGGAATGGTCCTAGAGGATAACTTGTGTGTGGACATTGTGCTTCAGTCCCTACCAGATTCCTTTTCACAGTTCATAATTAATTTTAATATGAATAAGCTTGAATTGACTCTCCCAGAGCTTCTCAATATGTTGAGGGAGGCAGAGAGTACTATCAATAAAGAGAAGCCAGTTCTCTACACTAGTGAGAGGAAAAGGAAGAGGAAAGCAGAAAGGTCCCTTAAGAAGGGAAAGGGCAAGGTCAAACCAGGTAAAGCAAAGGTTGCTAAGAAAGACCTAGCAAAGGACAAAGTGCAGTGCTTCCACTGTGGTAATGATGGGCACTGGAAGAGAAACTGCAAAGAGTACCTTGCAGAAAGGACGAAACAAAAGTTTGATGAAGCTTCAGGTACATTCATGATCAGTCTCCATTTGTCAGACTCTTATGATAACATATGGGTATTGGATAGCGGTAGTGCTTATCATATATGCAAATCGTTGTAGGTTCTAGCAAGGACTAGGAGACTAGAGAGAGGCGAGATGGACCTCAAGATGGGTAATGGAGCAAAAGTTGCTGTAGTAGCTGTTGGCGAGGTCGCCCTACATCTGCCTAGTGGAGCTTTTATTGCATTAGATGCATGTTATTTTGTTCCTTCTATTATCAAAAGCATTATCTCTATTTCATGTTTAACTGTTAGTGGATATAAATTTGTTTTTGAGAACAATGGTTGTTCGATATTATTAGATGATAAGATAATCATGAAAGGAACATTGCATAATGGTTTATTTATATTAGACACCACTCCACATATCATTAATGTAAATGTGTCCAAAAGGAAACGAGATGAGTTGAACAGTGCATACCTGTGGCATTGTAGGCTAGGTCACATCCATGAAAGAAGGATTTAAAAGTTGCTAAATGATGGATATCTAGATCCATTCGACTATGTGTCATATGCAACTTGTGAGCCTTGCATTCGTGGAAAACTGACAAACTCTCCATTTAGTGGAACTGGAGAGAGCCACTGAGTTGTTGGAACTCATACTTAGTGATGTATGTGGACCCATGTCAACTCATGCCATTGGAGGTTACTCCTACTTCATTACATTTACTGATGATTTCTCAAGGTATGGATATGTGTACTTAATGAAGTACAAGTCCAAGGCCTTTGAGAAATTCAGAGAGTATAAGAATGAGGTGGAAAATCAGACTGGAAAGAGTATCAAAACTCTTCGATCAGATCGAGGAGGTGAGTACTTAAGTACAGAGTTCACTCAGTTCCTCAAGGACCATGGGATATTATCCCAATAGACACCTCCTTATACACCTCAGCTCAATGGTGTCTTTGAAAGGAGAAATCGTACATTATTAGATATGGTACGGTCCATGATGAGTTTCGCTGACCTACCCATCTCATTATGGGGATATGCCCTAGAAACCACAGCTTACCTTCTGAACATAGTTCTAACTAAGTCGGTAGTGTCTACACCATATGAGATATGGAATGGGAAGAAACCTGATCTTAAGGTTGTTAAGATTTGGGGCTGCCCTACACATGTTAAAAGACACAACCCCGATAAGTTAGAATCAAGGACAGAGCGATGCAAATTTGTGGGATACCCCAAGGAAACTTGTGGGTATTATTTCTATCATCTCGAGGACCAAAAGGTCTTTGTAGCTAAGAGAGAAGTGTTCCTTGAGAAGGAACACATTCTTGGCGGAGATAGTGGGAGAATGATAGAATTGAGCGAGGTTGGAGAACCAAGCTCAAGCACCACTCTACAGCCCGAGTCTGTTCAGGTACATAATACACAAGTTTCAACTTTACACAGGTCTGATAGAGTATCCCATCCTCCTGAGAGATATGTGGGACATATTAGAGGAATGGATGCAGAGGATATTGATCCTCAGACCTACGAGGAGGCTATTATGAGTATAGACTCCGGGAAGTGGCAAGAAGCCATGAATTCTGAGATGGATTCTATGTACTCTAATAAGGTTTGGAACCTAGTTGATGCGCCCGAAGGTATTGTACCCATCGGTTGCAAGTGGATCTTTAAGAAAAAGATCGGAGTAGATGGAAAGGTAGAGACCTATAAAGCAAGGCTAGTGGCTAAGGGGTATCGTCAAAGGCAAGGTGTTGACTATGACGAAACCTTCTCACCCGTAGCAATGCTAAAATCTATCATAATTCTATTGGCTATTGCAGCACACTATGATTATGAGATCTGGCAGATGGATGTGAAAACTGCATTCCTCAATGGGAACCTCGAGGGGGAGGTGTATATGATGCAACCTGAGGGATACGTGTCCAAGAACTATCCAAATAAGGTGTGTAGGTTGCTTAGATCCATTTATGGATTAAAGCAAGCTTCCCGAAGTTGGAACATAAGATTTGATGAGGCAATCAGATCTTATGACTTCGTTAAAAACGAAGATGAGCCTTGTGTATACAGAAAGGTAAGTGGGAGTGCTATCACCTTTTTGGTGTTATATGTGGATGACATCCTGATCATTGGGAATGATGTAGGAATGCTATCCACAGTAAAGGCTTGGTTATCTAGACACTTCTACATGAAAGACTTAGGGGAAGCATCCCATATTTTGGGGATTAGAATCTATAGAGATAGATCCAAGAGGATGCTGCTAGTCATAGGTGCCCAACAAGCCAATCACGTGAGTGATGGCACGTGTGACTTGATACAGAATCTTTTTGCTTATTATATTTTGGCGTATATCACTTTATAACTATTGCATAAATGCATATATATATTGTGATGTCCTTAGATTTGTGCAATGGGAATCGGATCGTGATGAGATCACGATAATGAGATCGATTCACCTTTAAACACATATCCTAAATAATCCCGGTCATAGGTTTTCGAGAGGGACATCGTGATAACCGGATAGACTGGTGTCTTTGTATACCCATCCATATGATGGATGCATTTGGTCTCATAGTTGCTTTCGTGTAGGGACACTAGGGATACAGAGACAGTTCTCATTGGAGAATGAGTTCAGCGATTGATCCGCTTACGGAATTTGGATGGTTGATGATGTCTTATTGTCAAACAACGATTCCGTAGTCCTAGTGGTGTATATCGGTCCTTAGACTTTAGACACCAAGGATGTCCCAGTATGAGTGCTCCACTCTTTGATACCAGAATTATAGGTTTGGCTGTCCTAGATCTAGTGCTTTGGTCATTGGGAGTGGTAGTCGACCTTACGAGGGCTATTGAGTGTCGATAGAGGATCATCCACTCTCGGCGTCATGAGAGGAATATCCCATGTATTCTTGCTCGGACAAATCCCGGCCGGGGTCATTCGGGGTTGAGAGAGAAAGAGTTCTCGGGAGAATTCGATTAGAGCGAGACTTCGAGTAGAAACCGTATGGGTCCGACAACACCATGCTCGATATACGGTCTCGGGATATTAGATGGATGAGGGACTATAGGTAGATGGTGGCGAGGACAGACGGGTCCAATGGATTGGATTCCCCAGATCGTGCGGGGACTACGGCACAGAGTGGCCTAATACGTCCAGAGTCGATGAGTCGAAAGTGAATTATTACGAGATAATAATTCACTAAGTTAGAAGGAGTTTCGACGGTATGACTCACGGCCAGCTCGATATTGGGCCTAGAGAGTCACACACATATGGTAGGCATTGCGATGAGTAGAGGTTCGGATATGAGATATCCGACGGAGCCCTTGTCTTATTGGATGCAGATCCAATACCCACTAGGGAAGGACCCATTAGGGTTTGACACGGGATCTCTATAAATAGGAGGGATTCATAGCCTCATAGGCTAGAGTCTTTGCTTGCCTTTCCTATTCTCCTCTCCCTCTCCACCTTAGAGGCCTGGAGTTTTGAGGAGGGTCGTCGCAACCCTGCTGTGTGGATCACCGCTAGAGAGGAGGACGCTTGACCTCCTTCACCCTCTCCTAAGGATCTGCAAGGAAACAGGGATATACGATCTCCCTAGGTAACACAATCTCTATACGCAGTTTTATGTTTTGTGGATTTTTGCGCACCAATCTTCGCACGACGACGAACATCTTTTTGGGAATCGGGGATTTTTGTTTTCTTGTTCTTCCGCTACGCATATGATGTCGCCCCCATGATTTACCAACAGATGCTTGGCTTGTCCCAGTCCTGGTACATAGAAACCATTGTCAAAAGGTTTGGAATGAAAAATTCCAAGAGAGGTCTCATGCCGATGAGACATGGGATATCGCTTTCTACGAGTATGTCCCCAAAGACTACAGAAGAAAGGGCGAACATGTATATGATACCTTATGCCTCGGCAATAGGGTCTATCATGTATGCCATGCTATGTACTAGGCCTGATATAGCGCATAATCTGAGTGTCACGAGCAGGTATCAGGCGGATCCAGGCTTGGAGCACTGGAAAGCAGTAAAGTGTATCCTTAAGTACTTGAGAAGGACTAAGGATCTTTTACTAGTATATAGAGGTAATAGCCTTAAGGTTGAAGGCTACACTGACTCATGTTTTCAGTCTGATGTTGATGATAGAAAGTCAAATTCAGGGTATGTGTTCACCTTGAATGGAGGAGCAGTGTGCTGGAAGAGTTCCAAGCAAGATACCACTACTGACTCGACCATAGAGGTGGAGTACATTGCTGCATCAGATGCAGCAAAGGAGGGAGTTTGGGTGAAGAAGTTCATCACAGATTTGGGAGTCGTGTCGGGTAGTGAAGAGCCGATCTCCCTATATTGCGACAACAACGGGGCGATTGCTCAAGCAAAGGAACCTAGGTCTCATCAGAAATCTAAACATGTTCTGAGGAGGTTCCACCTTATCAGAGAGATCATGACCCGAGGAGATGTAGTAGTGGAAAGAGTTCCATCCGAAGATAACATTGCAGATCCACTAACAAAGCAGTTGTCTCAAATTTGTTTTGAGCGTCACAGGGGTCTGATTGGGATCAGACACATAGGTGATTGGCTTTAGGTCAAGTGGGAGATTGCTAGTCATAGGTGCCCAGCAAGCCAATCATGTGAGTGATGGCACGTGTGACTTAATATAGAATCTTTTTGCTTATTGTATTTTGCATATATCACTTTATAACTATTGCATAAATACATACATATATTGTGATGTCCTTGGATTTGTGCAATGGGAATCGAATCGTGATGAGATCACGATAGTGAGATCGATTCACCTTTAAACACATATCCTGAATAATCCCGATCATAGGTTACTCGAGAGGGATATCGTGATAACCCGATAGACTGGTGTGCTATATACCCGTCCATATGATGGATGCAGCTGGTCTCATAGCTGCTTGTGTAGGGACACTAGGGATATAGTACAGGTGCTCATTGGAGAATGAGTTCACTGATTGATCCGCTTACGGAATGCTGGATGGTTGATGATGCCTTATTGTCAGACAGCGATTCCGTAGTCCTAGTGGTATATCTGGTCCTTAGACTTGAGACACCAAGGATGTCCTGTATGAGTGCTCCACTCTTTGATACCAGACTTATAGGTTTGGCTATCCCAGATCTAGTACAACTGGTCATTGGGAGTGGTAGTCGACCTTACGAGGGCTATTGAGTGTCGATAGAGGATCATCCACTCTCGGCCTCATAAGAGGAATATCCCATGTGTTCTTGCTCAAACAAATCCCTAGCTAGGGTCATTCGGGTTGAGAGAGAAAGAGTTCTCCGGGAGAATCCGATTAGAGCGAAACTCGAGTAGAAACCGTGTGGGTCTGACAACACCATGCTCGATATACGGTCTCTAGTATATTAGATGGATGAGGGACTATAGGTACACGGTAACTGAGGACAGACAGGTCCAATGGATTGGATTCCCCTGTATCGTCTGGGGACTATGGCGTAGTGGCCTAGTACGTCCGTAGTCGATGAGTCGAGTGAATTATTACAGAGATAATAATTCACTGAATTAGAAGGAGTTCTAACAGGTATGACTCACGGCCAGCTAGATATAGGGCCTAGAGGGTCACACACATATGGTAGGCATTGCGATGAATAGAGGTTCGGATATGAGATATCCGACAGAGTCCTTGTCTTATTGGATGCTGATCCAATACCCACTAGGGGAGGACCCATTAGGGTTTGACAAGAGACCTCTATAAATAGGAGAGATTCAGAGCCCAATGGGCTAGAGAGCTTTTGTTTGCCTTTCCCTATTCTCCTCTCCATCTCTACCTCAGAGTAGGTCTGGAGTTTTGAGGAGCGTCGTCACAACCCTGCTGTGTGGATCACCGCTAGAGAGGAGGACGCTTGACCTCCTTCACCCTCTCCTAAGGATCTGCAAGGAAACATGTATATACGATCTCTCTAGGTAATACAATCTACTCTATACGTAGTTTCATGTTTCACGGATTTTTGCGTACCAATCTTCGCACGATGACGAACATCTCTTTGGGAATCGGGGATTTTGTTTTTCTTGTTCTTCCGCTGCGCATATGATGTCGCCCCCAAGGATTTCCCAACAGTACCACCACTAGTGCTGTGCGATACCATCGCCTATAGCACCGATACTAGGTGGTACCACTACGTGGAAGACTATGTCTAGGCGGTACCACCGCCCAGACTAGAGGTACCACCACCGGACACTGCCACTAGGCGGTATCGCTACCTAGTCTGGGGGTACCACTACCTGACACAATCTTGGAGATTGTGCCACCGATGGTGCCACCTGTTGGGTCACTGTTTGGGCATTTCACTTGGCCCAACATAACCCAAACATGGGCCCAACTGACGCCTAATTGGGTTGGCCCAATTCTAACCTAATTATATGCTTACTACAAATTTTAAGGCATAAGCTAAATAAGTCTGGTAAGTCTAGGTTTCTTCCAGCGAGCTTCCGATGATCTTCTAGTGAACTTCCAATGATCTCTCGGCAATATTCTAGTAGACTCCCGGTAAGCTCTTGGACTTCACGACGATCTTCTTGGCGAGTTCCGACAAGCTTCTTTGGCAAGCTCATAGACTTCTTTGTCAATTCCGATAGAACTTCCGATAAACGACCGGACTTCCGACGAACTCTCGAACTCCCAATGAAATCTCATTCTTGACTTTGGGATTTCATTTTACTTTATGCCTTGATCGTTATCGTAGTTAATCCTACACACTTAAAACCTACTTTGATCTAGACAATTATTATAAGGCTCAAATCAAATGTTGTCCGGTATGTCATTGGTTCATCGATGCTTCGTTCGATTCTTCGGTGTATCATCCTCTCTTGCAGCTTATTGTCTAATCGGCCAGTTGACCTCTACAACTCTGATTTTCTTGGCTCAATTTTTGCTCTTCTTGGCCCGATGCCCGAACCCATGGCCTGCAGCCTTTTGTCGATATGTCGGTCAATCCTTCGACTCGACGTTCAATCTTCTGACATGTTCCATTCCGGCCTAACATGATTCTTCCTACCTTAATTGTCTCTCCCTGATCGAAGCTTCTTACGTCACTCAAAACGCGTATCAAATCATAAACACTATCAATTGATTTCATTATCAAAATCTGAGATTCAATAATCTCCCCCTTTTTGATGATGACAGCCAATTGATGATGGAGTTTAAACAAACTCTCGGAGTTTAAACAAACTCTCAGAGTTTAAACAAACTCCCCCTATCAATATGTCGTATTGATAGAACTCTTGGATTCAAAAATCCAAGTAACATGTCATCATAAAATCATGCAAACATCATCATACTTCTCCCCCTTTGTCATCAACAGAAAGGAGAAGTGCAACAGGCAAGTTTTAGAGATATGCAAATTTTGTAACATACAAGCTAGCAAATTTTTTTATCACTTTACAATATGCCTAATCACCAAATCATCATTAATTTTAAAGATGTGCAAGATTGTAAATTTTGTAAGTTTGTAATTTTGCTTCTTAAGATAGGCAAGCTAGCAATTTTTGGTGATGTTCAAGATAGCAAGTTCTTTCTTCTCTTTTCTCTTTTGAGAAGTACAATTTTTGCTTACTTTGCAATGTTCAAGATAGCAATTCTAACAAGTTTTACATCATGCAAGCTATCAAATTTTTACATCATTTTAGAAAATATAAGCTAGCACTATTTGAGATGTTTCAAGAAAGCAACTTTTGCTTCTTGAAATATGCAAGTTAGCAAGCTTTGCTTCTCTTTTGAGATGAGCAAGCTAGCAAAACTTTATCTCCCCCTTTGTCATTGTCAAAAAGAGGGGAATAATAAAAAAATGATACAATTCATTTTCTTTTATATCAATTTCTAAATCATGACAAAGGTAAAGTGTCATTCTTATTGCAATACGTTATAATTGAGGTAAATCTTGAATTCAAATTAAATTCAAGTCAAAGCAAGTTTAATCATGATTCACATCATATGTAATGCATAATATACATCATCATAATAAAATCATATGTATTGCATGCATCATTCCAAATCATAAATATTTCACATCATGATGGTATCAATTTATCAAATTACATTACACCCTACCATGCATGATCATAACTTCTCATTTGTATGCATCAATATAATATCATGAGTATTGTATAATTTTATATTATCATATGAAGGATAACAAGAAAATTTTGGTGATGAGATATACTTCATGAATACAAGGAATTATAAAAATCATATCATGAAAGATAAGATCATGTGAATACCAAAAGACATGATTCATATTGATAAATATTCTCTTTCATGAATAGCAAAAAGAAACAAGGAGAAAATTATCTCAATTCATAGAAAGATTATAAGTATTAAATCTGAGAATTCAAGATCGATGATATAGATAAAGATTTTCCTTTAGCAAATAGAGTCATGGGAGAACACAAAGGATCTCGATTCATGTATAATAATTCTCATGATTCATACAATAAATCTCCTCTTTAAATAAAATACCAAGAAAAATCGTAGGAGTAAAAAGAAGAGATCTTGATTAAAAAAAAAACTCAAGTAATTTCAAATATGAAAAGTTATTTCACAAATATAAATACGATTAAACTCATTTTTGCTCAAAGCACAAAATAGAGCATTCATAGCTCTAGCATTCAAAGAAAAAGTTTTCTTCTCTAAATCATTCCATTCATTCATTGGAGTAGAAGAATTTTGAAATCCATTTATAATGATATTCCATAAGTTTAAATCCATAGAAAGTAAGAAAACTCTCATTCCAGTTTTCCAATAAGTGTAGTCCATCCCATTGAACATAGGAGGACGAACGATTGAAAAACCCTCTTAAAATCTGAATAGAGTCATTTCTCTTAGGTGTTAAACCAAATGAAAAATAACATGGCTCTGATACCAACTGTTCAGAATGAGTCAATACTAGGGGGGGGGGGGGTGAATTAGTGCAGCGGATAAAACATGTCGGTTCAAAAAACTCTTCATAAGACAAAACCGATCTCGGAAAGATAACTTGAAATCTCATTCGTAAGTGCAATGAAAGTAGTAAGCATGTAAGGCAGTTTGTGTTGAATCTCAAATTTTAATGATGAAACTAATTGATAAGTATTGATGATTTGATCTATGTTTTGAGTGACGTAGGATGTTTCGATCAAGGAGTGACAATTAAAACAAGAAGAATCATGTTGGGCCGGAGGAAAATGTGTTAGAAGATTGGACGTCGGGCCGGAGGATCGGTCGACGTATCGACAGAAGGCTTCGGGCCATAGATTTGGGCATCGAGCTAAGAAGAGTGGATATTGCACTAAGGATATCAGAGTTGTGGAGATCAACTAGCTGATTGGGCAATAGGCCGCAAGATCGAATAATGTATCGAAGAATCAGACGAAGCATCGATGGACCAATGACATGCCGGACAACATGATTCATGCTTAGTAATAATTTTCTAGATCGAAGTGTGTGTTTTTATGTGCATGATTAACTATGATAGCAAGGCATAAAGCAAAATAAAGTCCCAGAGTCAAGAACGCGATTTCAGTGGGAGTTCGAGAGTTCGTCGGAAGTCCAGAAGTTCGTCGGAAGTTTTGCCGGAGCCAACCGAGAAGTCCAGGAACTTGCCAAAGAAGCTCGTCGGAACTCGCCAAGAAGATTGTCATGAAGTCCAGGAGCTTGCCGGGAGACCTCCGGAACATTACCGAGAGATCATCGGAAGTTCGCCGGAAGCTCCCCGGAAGAAACCGAACTTATCTTGCTTAGATTATGTCTTAGGAATCATAGTTAGCACATAATTGTTGAATCTCGTATTTTGATGATGGAACCACTTGATATGTGTTTATATTTTAATATGCATTTTGAGTGATGCAGGATGCTCCGATCAGGATGAGACAATTAAAACAGGAAAAATCATGTTGTGCTGGAGGAACATGTCAGAAGATTGGACGTCGGGCCGGTGGATCGGTCGATGTATCGACAGAAGGCTTCGGGTCATGGACTTGGGCATCGGGCCAAGAAGAGCGGGTATTGTGCCAAGGATATCGGAGTTGCGGAGTCAACTGACCGATTGGGAAATAGGCCGTAGGAGAGGACGATGCGCCGAAGAATCGGATGAAGCGTCGAGGGACCAATGACATGTCGGACAACTTGGTTAATTGCTTAGGATTAATTGTCTCAATCGAAGTTTTGTTTTAAGTATGCAGGATTAACTACGATGAAAGTAAGACATGCAGCAGGAGTTAAGCCGGAGTCAAAGAATATGATCACATTGGGAGTTCGAGAGCTCGACAGAAGTCCGGACGGTCATCAGAGGTTCTACGGGAACAAATCCGAGAAGTCCAAGAGCTTGCCAAAAGAAGCTCGTTGGAACTTGCCAAGTGGATCGTAGCAAGTCTAGGAGTTTGCCGGAAGTCTGCAGGAGCATTACCAAGGGTTCATCGGATGATCGACGGAAGCTCGCCGGAAGAAGCGATTGACGCACCGGAGCAAGTTGCAGTAAATGTCTTAAGAAATTTGTAGTTAGCACGATGATTAAGTTAGAAATAGGAGGTGATCCCATTAACTTAATCTTGGGCAATTGGGCCCTTGACAAACCCAAATTGGGCCGAATGGATCAGCCCATTCGCACCCAGATTACTTGGCCAAAGGTGTCATCGCCTGGGTCGGCGGTGGCACCACCTAGGGCTCAATCTTCGAGCTCTGGCTAGGCGGTGCAACTGCCTTTGACAGAGGTGCAACCGCCCTAGTCAGGTGGTGGCACCGCCTGAGCTCAGTCTTCGAGCTCTAGCAGTAGGTGCAACCGCCCCTGACAAGAGGTGGCACCGCTTAGAGGCTCAGTCTTCGAGCTTTGCCAGGCGGTGCAATCACCAGACCCCGGAATTCCGGGAGATTATAGATTTGAGCTCGAAATTCAAATTGGGTTGGGGCCTATAAATACCCCACCCTTTCAGCAATGAAAGGGTAACCCAAAGGCACCGAAAGCTTGATCTTACTATGTGATTTTAGAGCTCAAAAGTGTTGTAAAGTCTAGAAGTTCTCCTCCCTCTTTTCTTCCAAGTTTTGATCTTTCAAGAGAGGAGAGAAAAGTTTATAAGGGTTGTCTCCAAAGCCCGTCAAAAGGAGTGAAACTGTAAAAGGGTGGTTGGCCTTCACCTATTGAAGGAAGGCCTCTAGTGGACGTCGGTGACCTCGTCGGTGGAGGAAGCCAAAAGTGGATGTAGGTCAAGATTGACTGAACGACTCTAAATATCGATTTGCGTTTACTTTAAGCATATTATCTTTACTGCAAACCTCCTCAATAGCTTACTGCCTTTTACGCATTTACGATCTTGTTTCAAAGTTCAGTATTTTCCGAATCGGCATTTAGACGTAAATTAGTTTTATCGTTTGAACATCATATTTCAGTTTGCACTTACATTCTGATTTCAATCATAACTACAAGCTGCCTTCATAGATTCGCTTTAACTGCATCTCGCTTGATCACAAGTTAAAGTGATTTACGAATCGACTTTTCTATCGAAATTGTTTTTATCGTACGAACGTAGTTTTAATCGTCGAAAGTTTTCCGCTGCACTAATTCACCCCCCCCTCTTAGTGCTCCTGATCCTAACAATTAGTATCAGAGCCTGGTATTTCTCATTTCAGATTTACACCCGAGAGAAATGGCTCTTCATGGCTTTAAAGAGGGTTTTTCAGTTCCTCGTCTACCGTTGTTTGACGGATTGGACTACACTTATTGGAAAACTCGAATGAGAGTTTTCTTGATTTCTATGAATTTGGATTTACGGAATATTATTGAAAATGGTTTTCAACTTCCCTCTAAACCGATGAACGAGTGGTCGGATTTGGAGAAGAAGTATTTTTCTTTAAACGCAAAGGCTATGAATGCCTTATTTTACGCTTTGGACAAAAATGAGTTCAATCGGATTTCTATGTGCGAAACGGCTTTTGATATTTGGTGAACATTTGAAATCATGCACGAGGGAACTAGTAGCGTCAAAGACTCGAAAGTTAACATTTTATTGCATGATTTTGAGCTTTTTCAAATGCAACCAAGCGAGACTATAGGTGACATGTACACCCGTTTCACGAATGTCGTCAATAATCTAAGAGTTCTTAGTAAATCTTTTTTGAATTTTGATCTCATAAGCAAGATCTTAAGATCTCTTTCAAAAAGGTGGGATCCTAAAATAACAGCAATATAAGAAATAAAATATTTAAATATTTTTTCACTTGAAGAATTAATCGGTTCATTGATGACATATGAAATGGTGCACAATGCACATGATGAACAAAACAACCTTCCAAAGAACATGAAGGATTTTAGATATAGAATATTTGAAGACCACTCGAGCATAAGCTCAAGTGATGGTAAACTTAAACTACAAATGAAACAAAAATTAAAAAGCAAAAAGAATGGAACTACTTGCTTTGAATGCAAGAAGAAGAACACAAAGTGGGATGAATCGAGCTCTACCGAAGACGAGGAGAAAATCAAGAAAGGCGAGGTGGCAAACTACGCCTTAACGGCTTTCAACGATGAGGTAATCGAAACCCCCTTAATTTATTTTGAAATTACTTGATGTTTTTCATAATGCATTTTCTTTTTTTAATAATTATTTTTCTTGAAAATTATATATTAAGAAAAAAATTTGAAAATGTAAGAATATGATAATGCTCATAATTTGAAAATAATAATGAAAATTACATGTTTCATGTTAATGAAATAAAATGTTAGATTTAAATCTAATGATCATATGTATGTTTTTCTTAATAATAAAAAATGTGTATTTTGATTAATTCTGATTTTGATTAAAACCATGCTTAATGTCTTAATGAAAATATTAAGAAGTTTAATATCATGCTATATGTAGTTAAGAAGTAATAATGTGTATCATGTTGATTTTCATTTTTATTTCTCGATTTTGATTAAATAAAATCATGCTTGAAGAAATGCATAATGATGTAATATTAAATATTTTGATACTATGATTGATAATTTTATGCATGAAATTTTAAGTTATACATGATGATAAGCATGTGTTATTTTCATGAGTGTATTTGAAAAACATATGGCAAAAATGTGTCCGAATGCATGAACTTATTAAAATCATTTTTTGGATGTCCTTAATTCACTCACTAAATTGCTATAATAAGAACTTTACACTATTACATGCCTTAATAACATGTTGGAAATTATGTGTTTTTGGATACAAAAATTTCCATGATCATGAGCATGTTTTATCTTCATGATTGTGTTTGAAAGTCTATAGCAAAACTATGTCCGAATGCATGAATGTGTCATATTGAGTTTGATTCATATCTTTTTCTTGATCCTAACAATTGATATTTTTGGATTTTCTCGATATATTATTCTTTTTCGGACTTAATAAACATATGTCATATCGAGTTTGATTCATATCATTGATTTTTGACATATGATATCAACTAGCAAATGTATCTCTCATAGACTTATCTTGTGAAAAATATCTTTCGAGAAATGGATTTGATTATTCCTTCTTATATCTTTAGAGAAATAGTTTTACGTGCAAGGATTTGATTCACACACATATCTTGATCCTTGTAAAAATGAAGTGTGCTTTAATATCCTATCAATTTTAACTTCATTCGAGTAAGCTCACTAGTGACTTTCCTCCTTCATGCAAAAAGAGATAATAACAAATAAAGAGGAAGAAGTAATGAAAGCAATCTCCATGTCATGTTTTCCTTAAGGTGTTTGTATAATTGATATCCTATCACTCATTGTTGAAAAATGACATAAACCTAGTTATGGCATGAATCATTACCGCACTTACATTTGAAACTTGCTTATATCATTCTCCTTTTTATTGATGACAAAGGGAGAGAAAAATATGAATTGATACTATGAGTGCTATATTTGAATGAGAAATAGATGAAATGTTATGATTGCTAAATACTTGAAATGTTTGAATCATGTTAAGATATTAATAACTTGCATCGTAATTTTACTTGCTAATATCTTGCCATGTGATGAAATGCTATGATTTGTTGCTAAAATGATGCATGCAATACTTATGCTTTTTATTATGATATATGTGATGATGTAAATGATGATTAAAATAGCCTTAATTTGAATTCAAGGGTTATCTCAATTATGGAATTTTGAAATAAGAATGATTACTCACCTTTGTCATGATTTAGAAATTGACATAAAGGGTCTTCCCTTCTTTTTGACATTGACAAAGGGGGAGATAGCTAGCTTGCACAATTCAAGAAGAAAACAAAAATTACACTTCTCAAAAGAGAAGAAATTGCTATCTTGAACATCACCGAGAATTGCTAGCTTGAAATCTCAAGAAAATACAAAAATGTACTATCTTGCCTATCTCAAGATGCAAAACATGCTAACTTGCACTTTGCAACGAAAGCAAAATTGCTAGCTCAAACTTTGCAAAGGAAGTAAGAAATTGCTCATCTCAAAAGAGAAGCAAAGATTGCTAAATTGCATATTTCTAGAAGCAAAAGTGCTATCTTACCTATCGCAAAGAAAAGCAAATATGCCAACTTGCATATCTTTGAATTTGCTATCTTATATGTTGTACAACTTGCATATCTAAAACTTGATAGCTTGAATGTTCTAAGCATGATGTAATACTTGCTAAATTTTCTAGCTTCAAAAATGCATGATGATAATGTTAGGATCGGAGCAGCAATAAGAGGGGGGGTGAATTAGTGCAGCGGATTAAAACTTCAGTTTTTAAAAAATCTTTCGTATGATAAGAGCGGAACTTGACAAGCTTAATCTTGAAAGTGTATTCTTAAATATGCGCAGCAAAAGTAATAAGGAACTAAAGCATATAAGAAGGTTTGCAATAATGTAAATAGCAATAATGAAATGCAAACCAAGGATCACGCCGTTTTAGAGTGGTTCGGTCAAATGACCTACTCCACTTGCGAGGCCCCTCTTCGATGAGGCTCCCACCTTCCACTAGCAAGTCTCTTGAAATGGAAGGGTAAATACCCCTCTTACAACTCTTTACAAGCGGTTCACTCTCTTACTGATTTTCGAGAAGAGATGAGGTGAACACTAGAAAATTGAAAAGAAGACAAGCTAACACTTTTCTTAGACCTTTCTCTCAAACTCTTGCTACTCAAAAAGTTGTTTTCTCAGTTGAGATTTGAGGGGTATTTATAGGCCTCAAGAGGATTCAAATTTGGGCTCCAAAATTTGGGCTCCAAAATTCAAATTCTCTTTGGGTTCCCGATGCTATCGGTGCCACTGCCCAGCTAAGCGGTGCCACCGCCCAGCGCTCGGGTGCTGGACGGTGCAACCGCCCAGCCCAGGAGGTGTCATCGCCCAGCACTCGGGTGCTGGGCGGTGCCACCGCCTGGCTCTCCGGTTCACTTGGTTTGGCTTACTTTTAGCCCAAACCAAATCTGACTTTGGCCCCAGTTGGCCCCTAACAAGGATATAGGATTATCTTCTTAATCCTAATCCTAATTACAAGTGAACTACATAACAAAACACATCCTAAGCAATTTATTAACCGCGAACGTCAAGTCTTGTTCCGGCGAGCTTTCCGACGAACTTCCTTCGACGGGGTCCAAGCACGCTCCCGAACTTGTGATGACTTTAATGAGTAGCTGAGACTTCTCGGTGATCTCTGCGAACCTCCGACGATCTCTTCGGCAAACTTCCAACAGGTTCCCGATTTCTTCTCGGTTGGTTCCGGCAACATCTCCGACGATTCTTCGGACTCTTAAACGTTCATCGAACTCGACTCCGGTATACTTGCTTTGTGTTTTCTATTTATCGTAGTTAATCCTGCACACTTAACTCAATAATATGGATTAGATCAAATAACCCATCAATTGATTTTATCATCAAAATTCGAGATTCAACAATCTCCCCCTTTTTTATGATGACAATCAATTGATGACGGAGTTAAACATAACTCCCCCTATCTATATGCCATATTATAAGAGGATAAAAAAAACACTTGAATTCCATCCTATTGGATTCAAGCATAACCCGATAAGTTCTAACGGTAGAGCTTATCGTGATCCTCATTAAACAATAGTGAGTACAAAACTTGTATGAAAATCATAAGTTAAATGAAAAGGGACGAATTTTACTACGACAGAAGATAAAGATTTTCAATATAAATTTTATGATTTAGATGTAAGGCATGCTTTCAATATGATCAATCAATCTTGTGATATTTTTAAGGATTTTGCAAGGCATATAAGTCATTCATATCAATCACTTTTCTCAAGGTTTTTGCAATTCATATTTTGTCATGCTATTAAGAATGATATAAGTCATCACTTTTCTCCCCCTTTGTCATCAACAAAAAGGAAAATGAGACTTGAAGCACATATTTTGTCATACAACGATTTTATCATTGAAAATTAAGTATGCAAAAATATTTACGCAGAGTTCATTTTAGAGGAAAATTCAGCATGCATTCATATTATCTAATCTCTTCTTTATATAAATAATAGAAATTGTAGATGTACAAGAGAGAGATTGGGATAAAAAAAAATTCAAGTAGTAATTTCACAAAGTCAAGATCATAATTCGAATACAAACTCATTCAAATCGTTAAATACATTAAAATCTCAACATTACTTTTCAATCATCATATAAGGCATTTAAAGAATTTTGAAACATAGGAGAATGATTAATTTAAGCATACAATGTTTCAAGTCATGAATGCCAATACTTTCATATTTGTAAGTATCAACTCATGAATACCAAAAGATATTATTTGTGATTCCAATTTTGCAAGATCAAGATTATGATTTAGATAAAACTTATTTAAATCAAATCGGTAACTTGAAATTCATAATCAAGTCATCAAAATCGATTTCGAGATTTCACAACATGTCATATGGAATTTGAAGGAGAATGATTAGATTCACCGAGAGATGGAAAGAAGATGAAAGACTTTACGGAAAATCCAATCAAACAAGTTTATTGTTTAGGGACAATTTAACATACCTAATTCCCTTCTAATGAATTCAAATTGGTCTTCATTCAAGGCTTTTGTGAATATATCTGCTAATTGATGCTTTGTGTCAATTAATTCTAAAACAACATTATTGTTAAGGACATGATCGCGTATGAAATGATGCATAACGTCGATGTGCTTAGTTCTAGAATGCTGAATTGGATTTTTAGTAAGACATATGGCACTAGTATTATCACATTTTATGGGAATATTTTTAAAGTGAATTCCATAGTCTTCCAATGTATTTTTCATCCAAACAACTTGTGCACAGCATGCACTCGCAGCAATGTATTCGGCTTCCGCCGTAGATAGTGCTACTGAATTTTGTTTCTTGGAAGTCCAAGAAACAAGTGCATGTCCTAAAAATTGGCATGTTCCGGATGTACTTTTTCTATCTATCCTACATCCGCCAAAATCGGCATCCGCGTAAGCCATTAAATCAAAATTTTTAGATTTTGGATACCATAAACCTAAATTTGGAGTTCCTTTAAGATACCTAAATATTCTTTTAACACTTTTAAGATGAGATAGTTTAGGATTTGATTGAAACCTAGCACAAAGTCCTACACTAAACGTGATATATGGTCTAGTAGCGGTAAGGTAGAGTAGACTACCTATCATTCCCCTATATGTTTTTTGATCGAAATTTTCACTATTTTCATCCATATCTAACTTAGTCGAAGTACTCATAGGGGTGTTTATTGCTTTTGAATTATCCATGTTAAATCGTTTTAACAATTCTAATGTATATTTAGATTGGTTAAGAAATATACCATCCTTAAGTTGTTTGATTTGTAATCCTAAAAAGAAAGTTAATTCCCCCATTAAACTCATTTCAACTTCATGACTCATAGATTTGGCAAATTTTTCACATAGTGATTCATCCGAAGAGCCAAAAATAATATCGTCAACATAAATTTGCACAATAAGAAAATTATTTTCAAAATGTTTAATAAACAATGTAGTATCAACCTTGCCTTTGGTAAAATTATTTAAAATAAGAAAGGAACTAAGCCTTTCATACCAAGCTCTAGGAGCTTGTTTCAAGCCATAGAGAGCCTTAGTCAATTTGAATACATGATTAGGAAGAAGAGAATTTTCAAATCCGGTAGGTTGTTCGACATATACTTCTTCGGAAATAAAACCATTCAAGAAAGCACTTTTGACATCCATTTGAAATAGTTTAAAATTATAACTACTAGCATAGGCAAGGAGCATCCTTATGGCTTCTAATCGAAGCCACGGGGGAGCGAAGGTTTCTTAAAGAATCGATACCTTCTTCTTGGTTGAAACCTTTGGCCACTAATCTAGCCTTGTTTCTAACCACGATACCATTTTTCGTCTTGCTTGTTTCTAAAGACCCACTTAGTACCAATGACTAAATGGTCACTAGGTCTAGGAACAAGCTCCCACACCTTGTTTCTCTCAAATTGATTCAGTTCCTCTTGCATTGCAATAATCCAAAAATCATCTTTTATGGCCTCGTCAATGCACTTAGGTTCGATTTGAGAGAGGAAGTGCATTAGCATAAAAAATTCTTGAAAGAGGAACGAGTTTGAACCCCTTTAGATGTATCCCCTATAATTAGCTCCTTTGGATGAGCATCTATATACTTCCATTCCTTAGGTAAGGAAATTTTCGGAAGAAGGTGCATCCAAGTTGCTATTTTGAGGAGGGGGTTCATTTAAATTCAAATTATCAAAACCAAGATCATCATCAAAATTATTTTTCTTAAAATTTGAGACTTCATTAAAAAACTACATGAATAGACTCTTCAATTACTAAGGTTCTTTTATTAAAACCAGAAAAGCTTTCAAACGGAAGAGTAACCAAGAAAGATGCCTTCATCGGATTTTGCATCAAATTTTCCTAAGGCATCCCTTTCATTTAAAATAAAGCATTTACAACCTAAAACTTTAAAATAGGAAATATTTGTTTTTGTTATTCCATAATTCATAGGGAGTTTTTGATAAGGAAGGTCTTATTATGACTCTATTCATGATGTAGCAAGCCGTATTTACGGCTTCGGCCCAAAAATACTTAGGTAAACTGTGTTCATTTAACATAGTTCTTGCCATTTCTTGTAGGTTTCTATTTTTTCTTTCAACTACTCCATTTTGTTGGGGATTTCTCGGAGTGGAGAAGTTATGGTTGTATCCATTAACTTCACAAAAATTTTGAAAGTCATGGTTTTGAAATTCGCCACCATGATCACTCTGAATTGATGAAATCATGAACCCTTTTTCGTTTTGAGTGAGTTTACAAAATTTAGAGAAACACTTGAAACAATCACTTTTGTGAGCTAAGAAATAGGTCCAAGTGTATCTAGAGTAGTCATCCACAATTACAAAAGCATATTTGCTTCCACCTAGACTTGTTGTATCAATTGGTCCAAATAAGTCCAAATGGATCAATTGTAACGGTCTAGTGGTGCTAATTTGATTTTTTGGTTTGAAGCTTGTTTTTATTTGTTTCCCTAGTTGACATGCATCGCATACCTTATCTTTAATAAACTTCATATTCGGAATCCCTCGTACTAATTCTTGAGATGAGATTTTAGATATTGTTTTCATGGTTGCATGGCCTAATCTCCTATGCCAAAGCCAAGCATCATCATTTATGGCGGAGAAACACATTTCATTACTTAGTTCATCAAGATTGATGGTATAGACATTATTTTGTTTTAAAGCAATCATAGTCATGTTATGATTTGGTTTTTCAATAATGCACATATTTGATTCAAATCTAACGATATAACCTTTATCACATAATTGACTAATGCTCAATAGATTATGTTTTAATCCATCAACTAGTAACACATCATCAATGGAAAAACTTGATTTGTTACCTATGGTTCCCTTGCCAATGATTTTGCCTTTGTTGTTGTCTCCGAAGGTGACATAGCCTTAAATCCATGCTAGTGAGCTTGGTGAATTGGGATGGATCTCCGGTCATATGCCTTGAGCATCCACTATCAAGATACCATCTCTTGCTCCTAGCATGTGATAGTGTATGTTTCTACAAGAAGGAATTATTTTTAGGTACCCATTTACTTTTGGGTGCCTCAAAAACTAATCTAACTTGTTTATCATGTTGCATAGACTTGATCATGGTTCCTTTAGGAACCCAAATCAATTTGTTCGGACTAATTTTCTTGAATGGACATTGGTAAGTTATATGTCCATATTTGCAACAAAAGTTGCAATTGCTTTGATGTTGAACATGTAAGGTAGGACCTTTAACGAAGGTGGTTGGATTTTGGTGAGTACTTCTCACAAATCCGATTCCACTCCTTTTAGGAATGTGACCCTTATTTGTAAGGATCATGTTTAAGGACTTACTACCGACCTCGAATTTCTTCAAGGTGTCCTTAAGTATTGAGTTCTCATTTTGGAGAGTTTCTAAATCATGACATTTAACACATGGAGCTAGACAATCTTGATATTCATTTTTTAATTTATCAAAAGCACAAGTAAGACTATCATGCTCCTTTCTTAGCAATTTATATTTTCTACTAATTGTCTTACATTCATCAAATAACTCATGGAAGGCATTTAATAAATCATGATAAGGTAAATCTGCATTAATTAAATCCGTTACCTCTTCTTCGAAGGCCATTAGGGCGTAGTGAGCAACTTGCTCGGTGTTGGACTCCTCTTCTTCGGATGTGCTTGAGTCATCCCATGTTGCCTTGAGCGCCTTCTTCTTTGGTGTTCTCTTTTTGGCTTGAGGGCAATCGTTCTTATAGTGTCCCGGATTTTTGCATTCATAGCAAATCACTTGGTCCTTCTTTTGTTCAAATTTATTTTTTGTATTATTTTTAAATTTGTTCTTCCTTAAATATTTTTTGAATTTTTGAGTCAAAAGTGCAATGTCATTGTCACTGTCCTCATCACTTGATATTCCTTTCAAGTGGTCTTCTTGTGATTTGAGTGTCATATCCTTCCTGTTCTTTGGAAGGGGGTTCTCGAGCTCGTCATGAGCTTGACATGTCATTTCGTAGGTCATTAGAGACCCAATGAGTTCTTCAAGAGGGAATGTTTTAAGGTCTTTGGCTTCTTGAATGGTCGTAACTTTTGGATCCCAACTTTTAGGGAGGATCTTAAGATTTTAGTTACTAGTTCAAAGTTAGTAAAATCTTTACCAAGAGCTTTGAGTCCATTGATGACATCCGTAAACCTGGTGTACATGTCTCGATGGACTCACTTGGTTTCATTAGGAAAAGTTCAGTAAGAGTGCACAAGAATGTTGATTTTGGACTCTTTCACTGGCTAGTGCCTTCATGAGTGACCTCAAGAGTTCTCCAAATATCAAAAGCCGAATCACAAATTGAAACACGATTAAATTCGTTTTATCTAGTGCACAAAACAAGGCATTCATAGCCTTTGCATTTTAAAAAAAAAACCTTCTTCTCTGATTCATTCCATTCGCTCATCGGAAGAGAAGATTTTTGAAATCCGTTTTCAACAATAGTCCAAAGCTCGAAATCCATAGAAATGAGGAAGATCCTCATCCGAAGTCTTCCAATACATGTAATCCGACCCATTAAACATAGGTGGACGAGTGATGATAGAATGGCCCTCTTGCATGTGGGAGTAAGCCATCTCTTGGGTATTAAACCAAATATGAGAGATAACCTCGCCTGATACCAATTGTTAGGATCGGAGCAGCACTAAGGGGGGGGTGAATTAGTGCAATGGATTAAAACTTCGGTTTTTAAAAAATCTTTCAGTATGATAAGAGCGGAACTTGACAAGCTTAATCTTGAAAGTTTATTCTTAAATATGCGCAGCAAAAGTAATAAGGAACTAAAGCATATAAGAAGGTTTGCAATAATGTAAATAGCAATAATGAAATGCAAACCAAGGATCACGCCGATTTTAGAGTGGTTGGGTTAAATGACCTACTCCACTTAGAGGCCCCTCTCGATGAGGCTCCCACCTTCCACTAGCAAGTCTCTTGAAATGGAAGGGTAAATACCCCTCTTACAACTCTTTACAAGCGGTTCACTCTCTTACATATTTTCGAGAAGAGATGAGGTGAACACTAGCAAATTGAAAAGAAGACAAGCTAACACTTTTCTAAGACCTTTCTCTCAAACTCTTGCTACTCAAAAGTTATTTTCTCATTTTGAGATTTGAGGGGTATTTATAGGCCTCAAGAGGATTCAAATTTGGGCTCCAAAATTTGGGCTCCAAAATTTAAATTCTCTTTGGGTTCCCGATGCTATGGTGCCACCGCCCAGCGGTGGGTGTTTGGACGGTGCAACACCAGGGCCAGCTCAGAGGTGCCACCAAAGCACAAAGTCTTGGTGCCACCGCCCCTGGCTCTCTGGTTCACTTGGTTTGGCTTACTTTTAGCCCAAACCAAATCTGACTTTGGCCCCAGATTGGCCCCTAACAGGGATATAGGATTATCTTCTTAATCCTAATCCTAATTACAAGTGAACTACATAACAAAACACATCCTAAGCAATTTATTAACCGCGAACGTCAAGTCTTGTTCCGTCGAGCTTTCCGATGAACTTCCTTCGACGGGGTCCAAGCACGCTCCCGAACTTGTGATGACTTTAATGAGTAGCTGAGACTTCTCGGTGATCTCTGCGAACCTCCGACGATCTCTTCGGCGAACTTCCAACAGGTTCCCGATTTTTCTCGGTTGGTTCCGGCAGCATCTCCGACGATTCTTCGGACTCTTAAACGTTCATCGAACTCGACTCCGGTATACTTGCTTTGTGTTTTCTGTTTATCGTAGTTAATCCTGCACACTTAACTCAATAATATGGATTAGATCAAATAACCCATCAATTGATTTTATCATCAAAATCCGAGATTCAATAGATAAAACTTGATATTTTGTTTTTAATGCAATGAGTTAAACTTATATTCCAAATACAAGAATAGTTGGACTTCTCCTTTTTGTTGATGACAAAGGGGGAGAAGTATGATGTTATGCATAAGTTCATGATAACGTGTTGCAAGTATTCATGATGAATATTGCAATGACTTAAATTCAGTTTGAATTCAAAGTTCTCTCAATATGGCATATTGATAGGGGGAGTTTGTTTAAACTCTGGGAGTTAAGGATAACTCGTCATCAAGTAGTTGTCAAAATAAAAAAGGGGGAGATTGTTGAATCTCGTATTTTGATGATGAAACCACTTGATATGTGTTTATATTTTAATCTACGTTTTGAGTGACGCAGGATGCTCTAATCAGGATGAGGCAATTAAAGTAGAAAAAATCATGTTGTGCCGGAGGAACATGTTAGAAGATTGGACGTCAAGCCGGTGGATCAGTCGACGTATCGACAGAAGGCTTCGGGTCATGGACTCAGGCATCGGGCCAAGAAGAGCAGGTATTGTGTCAAGGATATCAGAGTTGCAGAGTCAACTGGCCGATTGGGCAATAGGCCGTAGGAGAGGACAATGCGCCAAAGAATCGGACGAAGCGTCGAGGGACCAATGACATGCCCGACAACTTGGTTAATTGCTTAGGAATAACTGTCTCGATCGAAGTTTTGTTTTAAGTGTGAAGGATTAACTACGATGAAAGTAAGACATGCAATAGGAGTTGAGCCAGAGTCAAAGACTATGATCACATTGGGAGTTCGAGAGCTCGACGAAAGTCCGGACGGTCGTCGGAGGTTCTACGGGAACAAATCCGAGAAGTCCAGGAGCTTGCCGAAAGAAGCTCATCGGAACTCGCCAAGTGGATCGTCACAAGTCTAGGAGTTTGCCGGAAGTTTGTAGGAGCATCACCGAGAGTTCATTGGATGATCGACAAAAGCTCATCGGAAGCTCGCCGGAAGAAGCGATTGACGCACCGAAGCAAGTTGCAATAAGTGTCTTAAGAAATTTCTAGTTAGCACAATGATTAAGTTAGAAATGGGAGGTGATCCCATTAACTTAATCTTGGGGCAATTGGGCCCTTGATAGACCCAAATTGAGCTGAATGGATTAACCCATTCGGACCCAGATTACTTGGCCAAAGGTGGCACCGCCTAGGTCGGCGGTGGCACCGCCCAAGGCTCAGTCTCCGAGCTCTGGCTGGGCAGTGCAACCGCCCCAGTCAGGCGGTGGCACCGCCTGAGCTCAGTCTCCGAGCTCTAGCAGGAGGTACAACCGCCCCTGATAGGAGGTGGCACCGCCTAGAGGCTCAGTCTTCGAGCTCTGCCAGGCGGTGCAACCGCCAGACCTCGGAATTTTGGGAGATGATAATTTTGAGCTCAAAATTCAAATTGGGTTGGGACCTATAAATACCCCACCCTTTCAGCAACGAAAGGGTAACCCAAAGGCACCGAAACTTGATCTTACTATGTGATTTTAGAGCTTAAAAGTGTTGTAAAGTCTAGAAGTTCTCCTCCATCTTTTCTTCCAAGTTTTGATCTTTCAAGAGAGGAGAGAAAAGTTTGTAAGGGTTGTCTCCTAAGTCCGTCAAAAGGAGTAAAATTGTAATAGGGTGGTTGGCCTTTGCCTATTGAAGGAAGGCCTCTAGTGGACGTCGGTGACCTCATCGGTGGAGGAAGCCAAAAGTGGATGTAGGTCAAGATTGACCAAACCACTCTAAATCTCAGTTTTCATTTACTTTCAGCATATTATCTTTACTGCAAACCTCCTCAATAGCTTACTGCCTTCTGCGCATTTACGATCGTGTTTCAAAGTCCAGTATTTTCCGAATCAGCGTTTAGACGTAAATCAGTTTTATCATACGAACATCATATTTCAGTTTGCGCTTACATTCTGATTTCCATCATAACTGCAAACTGCCTTCATAGATTCGCTATAACTGCATCTCGCTTGATCACAAGTTAAAGTGATTTACGAATCGGCTTTTCTATCGAAATCGCTTTTATCGTATGAACACAGTTTTAATCCTCGAAAGTTTTCCGCTGCACTAATTCACCCCCCCCCTCTTAGTGCTCCTGATCCTAACAATAATTGGAGTTGGGATTGGGAGGTAATCCCATCAACTCTGTTAGGGGCCAACTGGGCCTAAAGTTGGGATGGTTTGGGCCGGAGTCAAGGCCCAACTAGGGTGTTGAAACCCTGGCCGATGGTGGCACCGCTTGGGGAACAGCACCCCAGGTATTCTAGGCGGTGGTACCACCTAGGCTAGGCGATGGTACCGCCGATAGTAATTGTTAGGAACGAGTCGACACTAAGAGGGGGGGGGGGTGAATTAGTGCAGCGGTAAAATACATATTCAAATCGGTTCTGAAAAATCTCTTCATGCGATAAAACCGATTTCGGAAATGCTTAACTTTGAAAGCAAAGAAAGAGCGTATTGAATGTAAAGGAAGCAAGAAGATAAAGTGGTTTATAATAAAGATAAATTGCTCAAAGTAAAATGTAAACCAGATTTTAGAGTGGTTCGGTCGTCATGACCTACATCCACTTCGCCGATTCCTTTTCCGTCGAGGCCACTGGCATCCACTATCGATCTTCCTTTAATAGGCAAAGATCAACCTCCTTCTTACACCCCTCTTCTCCTTTTACCAGATTTAGGAGACAACCCTTACAAGCACACACACTCTCTAAATAGAATTCTAACACTTAGACTAGAGGAGGATTCTCACAAGAGATTTCTATAGCATTTTTTCCTTTTAAATTCTCTGTGCTTGTGTTTGTTAACTAGTGATGAGAGAGGTATTTATAGGCTTCAAGTTGATTCAAACTTGGAGCCTAAAAAGGTCTCATCCCAGATTTTCTAGGTACTGGTGGTACCACCACTGTTCCTTTAATAGGCGAAGTTCAACATTTAATAGGCGAAGATCAACCTCCTTCTTACACCCCTCTTCTCCTTTTACCGGGTTTAGGAGACAACCCTTACAAGCACACACACTCTTCTCTAAATAGAATTCTAACACTTTGACTAGAGGAGGATTTTTAAAAGAGATTTCTATAACGTTTTTTTCTTTTTAAATTCTCTATGCTTGTGTTTGTTAACCAGTGATAAGAGGGGTATTTATAGGCTTCAAGTTGATTCAAACTTAGCGCCTAAAAAGGTCTCATCCCAAGTTTCTTGGGTATTGGCGGTACCACCGTCGTTCCTAGGCGATACTATCACCATAGGATCTAGTACTGGATGGTACCACCGCCTAACAGGGGTGGTACCACTGCTAGCAGCGTTGCTACCGGTGGTACCACCACCCAGGAATCCTGGGGTGCTATTCCCCATGTAGTGCCACCGTTGGCCAAGGTTTCAGCACCCTGGTTGGGCCTTGAATCCGACCCAAACTAGTCCAACTTTGGGCCCAGTTTGCCCCTAACAGAGTTGATTGGATTACCTCCCAATCCCAACTCTAATTATGTGCTAACTACGAATTCTAAGATATAATCTAAGCAAGATAAGTTTGGTTTCTTCCTGCGATCTTCCGATGAACTTCCGATGATCTCTCAACAATGTTCCGACGGACTTCCGATAAGCTCTTGGACTTCACCATGATCTTCTTGGAGAGTTTCAATGAGCTTCTTTGGCAAGGTTCTGAACTTTTCGGTTGGTTCCGACAGAACATCCAATGAACGTCTGGACTTCCGACGAACTCTCGAACTCCCAACGAAATCACGTTCTTGACTCTGGGGCTTCATTTTGCTTTATGCTTTGCTATCGTAGGTAATCCTGCACATACAAAAATACACTTCGATCTAGACAATTATTACTAAGCATGAATCATGTTGTCCGGTATGTCATTGGTCCATCGACGCTTCGTCCGATTCTTCGGCGCATCGTCCTCTCTTGTAGCCTATTGCCCAATCGGCCAGTTAACCACCGCAACTCCGATATCCTTAGCACAATATCCGCTCTTCTTGGCCCGATATCCAAATCCATGGCCTGAAGCCTTCTGTCGATACATCGATTGATCCTCCGGGCCAACGTCCAATTTTCTGACATGTTTTCCTCCAGCCCAACATGATTCTTCCTGCTTTAATTATCTCTCTCTCTGATTGAAGCATCCTGCATCACTCAAAATGCAAATCAAAACATAAATACTATCAATTAGTTTCATGATCAAAATCCGAGATTCAACAATCTCCCCCCTTTGATAATGACAACCAATTGATGACGGAGTTAACCTTAACTCTCGGAGTTTAAAGAAACTCCCCCTATCAATATGCCATATTGATAGAACCTTGAATTCAAGTTGAATTCAAGTCATTGTAAATTTCATCATGAATATTTACAACACGTCATCATGCATAACATTATCATACTTCTCCCCCTTTGTCATCAACAAAAAGGAGAAGTACCACTATCAAGTGTTTGGAGTATAAATTCAAATCATTGCATGAAAAATATAATATCAAGTTTTATCATCATGCAATTTGTAAGCTAGAAAATTTAGCAAGTGTTACATCATGCAAGCTATCATGTTTTAGATATGCAAGGTAATAAGATAGCAAGTTTACAACATACAAGTTAGCAAAAATTTCGAAAGCAAATGCAAGATAGTGTTGTTCAAGATAGCAGGCTCTTTCTTCTCTTTTGAGAAGTATCATTTTTGCTTCCTTTGCAAAGTGCAAGCTAGCAAAATTTTATAACATTTTAAAATATGCAAGCTAGCAATTTTGAGATGTTTAAGAAAGCAACTCTTGCTTCTTGAAATATAAGTTTTGCTAGATATTCAAGTTAACATTTTTTGCTTCATGAGATAGGCAAGATAGCAAGTTCTACATCATGCAAGCTAGTTAATCTTACAATATTTTAGAATCTGCATAATCACCAAATCATTATAAATTTTAATGATGTGTAAAATTATAAATTTTGTAAGTTTGCATTTGTACGTCTCGAGATTTGCAAGATAGCACTTCTTGCTTCTCTTTTGAGATGAGCAAGCTAGCAAGTTTGCTTCTTTTGCAATGTGCAAGTTTTTAAACTTTGCATCTTGAGCTAGCAATTTTTCTCCCCCTTTGTCATTATCAAAAAGAAGGAAAGAATACAATTTTGTATCTCTTTTTCCCTTTACAAACATAAAATTTTGTAAGTTTGCATTTGTGCGTCTTGAGATTTGCAAGACAGCACTTCTTGCTTCTCTTTTGAGATGAGCAAGCTAGTAAGTTTTTGCATCTTCTTAACTTATGCAAGCTAGCTATCTCCTCATTTGTCATTGTCAAAAAGAAAATAAGACTATAATTTTGTATCTCTTTTTCCCTTTACAATAATTTTCAAATCATGACAAAGGATAAATAACAAAAATGATAAATCAAGTCATAAATGTTAAAACAATTTTTCATCATAAATATTTCAACATTGCATGCATCATTATCATAAGTTAAAATATTATATGCATAATGCCAAAACATCATTTATAATTACATCAATATTTCAATCATTATTTTAATATGTTTGTTCATCATTACAGTTTCAATTTATGACATGCACAATTTTAAAACATTACATATCATCCTTACTCTATGAATGATACTAACAATATATCAATCATCATATCATACAAGATACTCAAGCATTCATAATACATCAATTTAGCAACAAATCATAGCATTTCAAATTATGATGGTATCTAAATGTCAAGTTACATTGCATCCTATCATGCATGATCATAACTTTTCAATTGTATTTCATGCATATTTTTATTTCATCATATTCATTTCATCTCATCAAGAAAAATTAATTGGGTGATGAACACAAGAAATTGCATAAAAATCATATCATGAAAGATAAGATCATGTGAATACTAAAAGACATGATTTCTTTTGAAAAACCTCCTCTTAAATAATCAAAAAAAAATCTTAGGAGATCAAATAATAAAATATATTCAAAAGAAATTTTAAGTCATGAATTTTGAAAAAGATATTCTCTTTAGTAAATTGTAAAAGAAACTTAGGAGAAAAATATTTCAATTCATGCATATAAAATCTTGACTTACACATAAGAAATCTCAATTTATAAATCTCAAAAAATCAAGATAAAACTAATTCATATTCAAATCGTCAAATCAAAATCATTTTCAAGAGATTCATAAAAAAAAACATAGATAGATTCATTAATCTCTCCTTATTGAAAAATCGATAAAGTAGAGGAATTTTTTTAAGGAGAAAGCTTTCTTCTTTTTGGTGATTCAATTCATAAGATTGATTTTATAGATGTATGTTATTTTCTTTTATGCCAATCCATGCATCATTCATTAACACCAAAAAAAAACTTTGAAAAGATAAAAATTATCATGCATAAGTTCAAAATAGAAACTTGTTAAGCATGCTTTCAAATCATCATTACATTTTCATTAAGACTTCAAGCACGGTTTCGTTGAACATAATATTGAATGATTATTAAAGATACCTAAACTTATTTAGTTTTAATTTGTGTGATTTACTTTATATTTGCATGCCCAAATATTTGTTCTTATGTCAAAACCATGCATCATCAATGTTTAAAACGGAAAGTAAAAAAAAAATCATCAAGATCAAAAATTGTAACACATAATTCTAAAACATATGATTTCAAATCATTATTTCAAGTCCATATGCATAAAAATCATCGATGCAAATATTTATTTTCAAAACATTCATTATAATAAGGCATACAAACCAAAGAAAATATAAAGCATATTCATCAATCATGGTTTCATTGAGCATAAAGCATTTTCAAACAAAATCAAAAATCAATACGAAAATCATCAAGATAGACATCATTTCTTCTTAAAAAATTTACATAGAATTATCATTAGATTTAAATATAACATTTTATTCCTTTAACATAAAACATGTAATTTTCATTATCATTTTTAAAATTACTAGCATGATAAGCATGATCCTATTTTATTTTTGTAGTTTTCGTTACATCATTAAACATGCAAATTTCAAGAAAAATAATTAAACTAAATTAAAAATAACTCATTAAAAGCATCATGTAATTTTGAAATAAATTAAAGGAGTTTTGTTTGAGTTGTTTACCTTATTGTAGAAAGTCGTTAAGGCGTAGTTTGTCACCTCGCCTTTGTTGATTTTCTCCTCGTCTTCGAAGGAGCTCGATTCATCCAAAGTCACCTTCTTTTTCTTGCGTTCATAGCAAGTAGTTGCATTCTTTTTGTTCTTTAATTTTTGTTTCATGAACTTTTTAATTTTCTTAGCGAGGAGTTCAAGTTCACCATCACTTGAACTTATGCTCAAGTAGTCTTCAATTGTTCTTAGTCCAAAATCCTTCCTATTCTTTGGAAGGTTGTTCTCGAGTTCCCTTTTTGCCACATTTTTCATTTCGTAGGTCATTAAAGATCCAATTAGTTCTTTGAGTGGAAGGTTTTTTAGGTTTTTAGCCTCTTATGTGGCCGTTACTTTAGAGTCCCAAGTTAAAAGCGATCGTAAAATTTTGTTAACAAGTTCAAAATTTGAAAAACATTTACCAAGAGCTTTTAGACTATTGATGATATCCGTAAAACGGGTGTGCATGTCTCCAATAGTCTCGCTTGGTTTCATTTGAAATAGTTCAAAATCATGCATTAAAAGATTAACTTTTGAATCTTTTACTCTACTCATGCCTTCATGTGTGATTTTGAGAGTGTGCCATATTTCGAAAGCCGTTTTGAAAGTGAAAATCCGATTAAACTCATTTTTATCCACAGCATAAAATAAAGCGTTATAGCTCTAGCATTTAAGGAAAAAGTCTTGTTCTCTAAATCATTCCAATCTTTCATTAGAAGAGAAGACCTTTGAAAACCAAATTCGACTTTATGGATGTTCCATAAATCGAGATTCAATGAAATCAAGAAAACACTCATTCAAGTTTTCCAATATGTGTAGTCCATCCCATTGAAAAAGAGAAGATGAATGAGAGAGTGAACCTCTTGAAAGTCGAAAAGATCCATTTCTCTTTGGGTGTTAAACCAAATAAGAAAACGAGCCTCTGATACCAACTATTAGGAACGAGTTGGCACTAAGTGGGGGGGAGTGAATTAGTGCAGCGGTAAAATACGTCTTAAAATCGGTTCCAAAAAATCTCTTCATATAATAAAACCAATTTTTTAAATGCTTAACTTTGAAAGCAAAGTAAGAGCGTATTGAATGTAAAACAAGTAAGGAGGTAAAGTGGTTTGTAGTAAAGATAAATTGCTCAAAGTAAAATACAAACCAGATTTTAGAGTGGTTCGATCGTCATGACCTACATCCACTTCGCTGATTCCTCTTCCGTCGAGGCCATCGGCATCCACTATCAATCTTCCTTTAATAGGTGAAGATCAACCTCTTTCTTACATCCCTCTTCTCCTTTTACCGGGTTTAGGAGATAACCCTTACAAGCACACACACTCATCTCTAAACAGAATTATAACACTTAGACTAGAGGAGGATTCTCACAAGAGATTTATATAGCATTATTCCAATTTTAAATTTTATGTGCTTGTGTTTGTTAACTAGGGATGAGAGGGGTATTTATAGGCTTTAAGTTGATTCAAACTTGGAGCCTAAAAAGGTCTCATCCCAGGTTTCCTGGGTATTGGCGGTACCACCGTCGTTCCTGGGCGGTATTACCACCGTAGGATCTGGTACGGGGCGATACCACGACCGAACAGGGGTGGTACCACCATTGGCAGCATTGCTGCTAGCGGTACCATCGCCCAAGAATCCTAGGGTGTTGTTCCTCAAGCGGTGCCACCACCGGCTAGGGTTTCAGAACCCTGGTTGGGCCTTGAATCCAACCCAAACCAGTCCAACTTTGGGCCTAGTTGGCCCCTAACAGAGTTGATGGGATTACCTTTCAATCCCAACTCTAATTATATGCTAACTATAATTCCTAAGACATAATCTAAGCAAGATAAGTCTTGGTTTCTTCCGACGATCTTCCGGCGAACTTCCGACGATTTCTCGGCAATGTTCCGGCGGACTTTCAGCACGCTCCTAGACTTCACGATGATCTTCTTAGTGAGTTCCGATGAGCCTCTTTGGAAAGCTCCTAGACTTCTCGGTTGCTTCCGGCAAAACTTCCGACGAACGTTCGGACTTCTAAAGAACTCTCGAACTCCAAACGAAATCGCCTTCTTGACTCCGGGAATTTATTTTGCTTTATTCCTTGCTATAGTAGTTAATCCTACACATACAAAAATATACTTTGATCTAAATAATTATTATTAAGCATGAATCATGTTGTCCGGTATTTTATTAGTCCATCGACGCTTCATCCGATTCTTTGGCGCATCGTCCTCTCTTGCAACCTATTGCCCAACC
Source organism: Musa schizocarpa (assembly GCA_900464855.2). Lineage (NCBI taxonomy): Eukaryota > Viridiplantae > Streptophyta > Magnoliopsida > Zingiberales > Musaceae > Musa > Musa schizocarpa. Next base: position 19,158,098 of record LS990921.1, read on the forward strand.
GATCCTCCGGCCCGACGTCCAATCTTCTAACATGTTTTCCTCCGGCCCAACATGAATCTTCCTGCTTTAATTGTCTCTCCCTGATCGAAGCATCCTGCATCACTCAAAATACATATCAAAACATAAATACTATCAATTGGTTTCATCATCAAAATATGAGATTCATTAGTAATGCTGCCAGCGGTGGTACCACCCTTGTCAGGCGGTGGTACCGCCCAGTGGTAGATCCTGCGATAGTAGTATCGCCCAAGAACGACAATGGTACCACCAGTACCTAGGAAACATGGGATAAGACCTTTTAGGCTCTAAGTTTGAATCAATTTGAAGCCTATAAATACCCCTCTCATCCCTGGTTAACTTCCACAAACACAGAGAGTTTAAAAGTGAGAAAACACCGTAGAAATCTCTTGAGAAATCCCCTCCTCAAACTTAAACTTAGAATTCTGTTTTGAGAGGAGTGTGTGCTTGTAAAGGTTGTCTCTTAAACCTGTGAAAAGTAAAAGAGGGGTGTAAGAAGGAAGTTGATCTTCGACTATTAAAGGAAGATCGATAATGGATACCGGTGGCCTCGACGGAAATGGAATCGATGGAGTGGATGTAGGTCACGACGATCGAACCAATATAAAAATCCGGTTTGCCTTTTCTTCTATGCAATTTATCTTATTGCAAACCTCCTTACTGCTTTCAATACATTTACGAATACGCTTTCAAGTCAACATCTTCCAAAATCGATTTTATTGTACGAAATAAAGAATTTTCAAAACCATGATTTTTACTACTGCACTAATTCACCCCTCTTTAGTGCTGACTCATTCCTAACAGTTTGCAAAAAAGATAAATTGTAAGAATGAAATACAAACTGAGTTATAATGGTTCGGTCGTCGTGACCTACATCCACTCCACCGATTCCTCTTCCGTCGAGGGCACCGACATCCACTAACGATCTTCCTTCAATGGGCGAAGATCAACTACCCTTACAACTTGATTCTCCTTTCAACATGTTCAGGAGAGAACCTTTACAACCCCCACAACCTCCTCTCTTAAGCTTCTCTAACACTTAGAGTTTCTGAGTTCACACAAGATTACAACAGCGTTTCTTTCTTTTTCACTCTCAATTCTTATGTTTGTTAACCAGGGATGAGAGGTTATAGGCCTCAAGTTGATTCAAACTTAGAGCTTAAAAAGGTCTCATCTCGGGTTTCTTGAGTCATGGCAGTACCACCGCCTGCAACATTGACACTGGGCAGTACCACCGCCCAGTTTGGCGATACCACCACTTGGAAGACTGTGCTGGGTGATACAACCACCCAGACTGGTGGTACCACCACTTGACACTGCCACTAGATGGTACCATCGCCCAGTCTAGCAGTACCATCTCCTGACACAGTCTTAGAGATTGTGCCACTGACGGTGCCACCTGTTGGGTCACTATTTGGGCCTTTCACTTGGCCCAACACAACCCAAACATGGGCCCAACTAACCCCTTATTGGGTTGGCCCAATTCCAACCATATTATTGTTAGGATCAAGAGCACTAAGAAGAGGGGGGGGGGGTGAATTAGTGCAATGAGAAACTTTCAACGATTTAAAACGACGTTCGTACGATGAAATCGTTTCCAACGTAAAACCATTTTCAAAAACTTAACTTGAAAGTGAGTTCGTAAAGGAGTGTAGCAAAAGTAATGAGGAATTAAAGAACATATGGAGGTTTGCAGTAAGGTAAGCAGTAAGAATAAATGTAAACCAGATAGCATCGCAATTTTAGAGTGGTTCGGTCAATCTTGACCTACATCCACTTTTGGCTTCCTCCTCCGATGAGGTCACCGACATCCACTAGAGGCCTTCCTTCAATAAGCGAAGGCTAACCACCCTTTTACAATTTCACTCCTTTTGACGGGTTTAGGAGACAACCCTTTTGAGCTTTTAGCTTATATAACACTTTTGAGCTCTCAAAATCATAGAGTAAGATTGGATTTTCGGTGCCCTTTCATGCAGGATAGGGTGGGGTATATATAGGCCCCAAACTGGTTTGAATTTGGAGCTCAAAAATTTCATCTCCCGGATTTCCGGGGTCCTGGCGATACTATCGTAAGACTAAGCAGTACGACTGCCTGACAAAGCTCAAAGACTTAGCTCTAGCGAAGCCACTGCCTGACTGGGGCAGTTCCACTACCTAGTCTCACTCGGAGACTGAGCTCAAGCGGTGCCACCGCCTGACCTGGGTAGTTGCACCGCCCAGCTTTCCTGGTAGACTGAGCTCCTGGGCGGTGCCACCGTCGGCCAAGAAATCTGGGTCCGAATGGGCTGATCCATTCAGCCCAATTTGGGTCTGTCAACAGCCCAATTGCCCCCAGATTAAGTTAATGGGATCACCTCTCATTCCTAGCTTAATCTACATGCTAACTATGATATTTTTTAAGACATTTACTGTAGCTTGCTCCGGTGCGTCAATCGCTTCTTCCGGCAAGCTTCCGACAAACTTCCGGCGAACATCCGATGAATCCTCGACGATGCTCCAGCGAACTTCCGACCAACTCCTCGACTTGCGACGATCCGCTTGGCGAGTTCCGATGAGCTTCTTTGGCAAGCTCCTAGACTTCTCGGATTTGTTCCCGTCGAACCCCCAACGTGATCATGGTCTTGACTCCAACGTAACTCCTGCTGCATGTCTTACTTCTATCGTAGTTAATCCTGCACACTTATCTCAACATATAGATTAGATAACAAACGACAATTGACTTCATCATCAAAATCTGAGATTCAACAATCTCCCCCTTTTGATGATGACAATCAATTGATAACGGAGTTAACCTTAACTCCCCCTATCTATATGCCATACTTGAGATAAGTTATTCTTGAATTCAAAGCCTTTGAATTCAAGAGACATTAAGATCGTTTAACCTTATCAATACTCCCATCATGATTCCTATCATGATGTATTTCTCTGAAAATGATGTCAAGGCTTGACATCCATTTTCAGGTTTTACATTTCAAATGTGAAAGATAGCAATCATAGCAATTCATCATATGGTAAGATATCAACATGTAAAACTGCGATGTAAGTTCTTAATATCTTAACATAATACGAATGTTTCAAGTGTTTAGCAATCATAGCATTTCATCACATGACAAGATATCAATTTGTAGAATTGCGATGTATGCTCTAGATATCTTAACATAGTGCAAATATGGCAATAACATAGTCCAAATATGCCATATTGTAAATATGGCAATCATAGCAATTCTATCACCAATTTATCATATATTTCGATGCAAGCTTTTGATATCTTAACATAATTCAAATTCAAATATGGCACTCATAGCATCAATTTATATAGCATTAAATTCAAATATGGCACTCATAGTATCAATTCATATATTTCTCCCTCTTTGTCATCAACAAAAAGGAGAACGATATTAGCAAATTTTAACTAGGTTTATGTCATTTTTCAATAATAAGTGATAAGATACCAATTATACAAACATCTCAAGGAAAACATGACATGGAGATGACTTTCATTACTTCTTCCTCTTTATTTGTTATTATCTTTTTGCATGAAGGAGGAAAGCCATTTGTGAGCTTACTCAAATGAAGTTAAAATTGATAAGATATTAAAGCACACTTTATTTTTATAAGAATCAAGATATGTGTGTGAATTAAATCCTTATACGTAAAACTATTTCTCAAAAGATATAAGAAGGAATCGTCAAATCCATTTCTCGAAAGATATTTTTCACATGATAAGCCTATGAGAGATGCATTTGCTAGTTGATTCCATGTGTCAAAAATCAATGATGTGAATCCAAAACTCGATATGACATATGTTTATTAAGTCCGGAAGAGAATAATGTATCGAGAAAATCCAATTGTTAGGATCAAGAAGATCCGAAAATAAAATTTAACACTTTCATGCATTCGGACAAGGTTTTGTTATAGATTTTTTAATTAAAAAATTAAGATAAAACATGCTTATTATCATGGAAATTTTTGTATCCAAAACACATAATTTTCAACATGTAATTAAGGCATGTAATTGTGTTAAATCATTATGGTAATTAAGTGATTTGATCGTTAAATCAAAAAAGTTCAAAAAATAATCTTAACAAGTTTATGCACGGACATATTAACATTCCTAATTCTCTTCTAATGAAATCAAATTATTCTTCACTTAGAGGTTTTGTAAAAATATCAGCTAGTTGATGCTTAGAATCAATGAACTCTATGATTACAACATGATTAGTGACATGATCTCGTATAAAGTGATGTCTAATATCAATATGTTTTGTTCTTGAGTGTTGAATGTGATTCTTTGTTAAACATATTACACTTGTGTTATCACATTTTATAAGAACATTTTTAAGATAGACTTTATAATCTTCTAAGGTGTTTTTCATCCACACAACTTGTGCATAATATGCACTAGCTACAATATACTCAGCTTCGGTTGTTAATAGTGCAATCGAGTTTTGTTTCTTAGATGACCAGGAAACAAGGGAATGTCCCAAAAATTAACATGTTCTTGATGTGCTTTTTCTATCTAGTCTATACCCAACAAAATCCGCATCCACAAGTAATTAACTCAAAATTCTTGGATTTTGGATACCATAATCCTAGATTTGTGGTACCTTTAAGATATCTAAGTATTCTTTTAACCACTTTGAGATAAGATATCTTAGGGTTCGATTGAAACCTAGCACAAAGTCCTATACTGAACATGATATCTGGTCTAGTTGTAGTGAGGTAAAATAAACTTTCTAACATACCCCTATAAGTTTTTTGATCGAAGCTTTCTCCACTTTCATCAACTTCTAACTTAGTGGGGGTGCTCATAGAAGTGTTAATATCTTTTGAGCTATCCATATTAAATCTTTTTAGTAGATCTAAAGCATATTTAGTTTGACTAATAAAAATATCATTACTTAGTTGCTTAATTTGTAAGCCTGAGAAAAAGGTTAATTCTCTCATCAAACTCATTTCAAATTCTAGACTTATGGTTTTAGCAAAAGATTCACAAAGAGATTCATTCGTAAAACCGAAGATAATATCATCAACATAAATCTGAACAATGAGAAAATTATTTTCAAAATTCTTGATAAACAATGTAGTATCGACCTTGCCTTTTATGAAATTATTTTCAATAATAAAAGTACTAAGTCTATCATACCAAGCCCTTGGGGCTTGTTTTAAATCATAGGGAGCTTTAGTTAATTTAAATACATGATTAGGAAGGCTATTATTTTTAAATCCAAGAGGTTGTTCAACATAAACTTCTTCAGAAATAAAGCCATTAAGAAAAGCGCTTTTAACATCCATTTGAAATAACTTCAAATTATTGTTACTAGCATAGGCAAGGAGCATCCTTATAGTTTCTAATCTAGCCACAGGGGCGAAGGTTTCTTCGTAATTGATACATTCTTCTTGGTTGAAACCTTTGGCCACTAATCTAGCCTTGTTTCTAACCACGTTACCATATTCATCTTGCTTGTTTCTAAAGACCCATTTAGTACCAATAACTAAATGGTCATTTGGCCTAGGAACAAGCTTCCACACCTCATTTCTCTCAAATTGATTTAACTCATTTTACATTACGATAATCCATGAATCATCTTTCATGGGTTCGTCAATACATTTAGGTTAAATTTGGGAGAGAAAAGCGGCATTGGAACAACATTTTTTAAGAGAAGAACGTGTTTGGACCCCCTTAGATGTGTCTCCTAGAATTAGCTCGTTAGGATGAGCATCTACATACTTCCAATCCTTGGGTAAGGATGCTTCGGAAGTAGATGCATCCAAGTTGCTAGTTGGAGAAGGGGTTTCATTTAAATTCAAAGAATCAAAATTAACATCATCATCAAAATCATTTTTCTTGATTTTAAAAATCTCATTGAAAATAACATGAATGGATTCTTCTATAATTAAAGTTCTTTTATTGAAGATACGAAAAGCTTTAGAAATCAAAGAATAACTAAGAAAAATTCCTTCATCGGATTTAGCATCAAGTTTTCCAAAGGCATCTTTTTCATTCAAGATAAAACACTTACACCCAAAAACTTTAAAATATGAAACATTAAGTTTTTTATTGTTCCACAACTCATAGGGAGTTTTGGTGAGTAAGGATCTTATTAGAACTCTATTCAAAATATAGCATATAGTGTTTACGGCACCAGCCCAAAAATATTTGGATAGGCTATGTTCATTCAACATGATTCTTGCCATTTCTTGTAAATTTCTATTCTTTCTTTCTACTGTTTCATTTTTTTTAGGATTTCTTGGAGTAGAGAAGTTGTGGTTGTATCCATTAGATTCACAAAATTCTTGGAATTCATGGTTTTGAAATTCACCACTGTGATCACTTCGAATTGATGAAATTATAAAACTCTTTTCATTTTGAATAAGTTTACAAAACTTGATGAAATATCTAAAGCATTCATTTTTGTGTTTCAAGAAATAAGTCCATGTGTATCTATTATAGTCATCTACAATGACGAAGGCGTATTTGCTACCTCCTAGGCTTGATGTAGAGATTGGTCCGAACAAGTCCATATGGATCAATTGTAAGAGCCTAGAGGTGCTTATTTGATTCTTAGATTTGAAACTACCCTTAATTTGTTTTCCTAATTGACAAGCATCACACACATTATCTTTGATAAACTTGATACGAGGAATTCCTCGTACAAGTTCTTTGGATGATATTTGAGTGATTAGTTTCATGCTAGCATGACCTAATCTCCTATGCCAAAGCTAAGCATCCTCATTCAAAACTGAGAAACACATTTCATTGCAAAGATCATTGATGTCAATGGTGTATATGTTATTCTATTTTAATGTAATCATATATGTGTTTTTGTATGGTTTTTCAATGATGCAAACATTAGATTCGAATTTAACGATATATCCTTTATCACATAATTGACTAATGCTCAAGATGTTATATTTTAAACCATCAACTAATAAAACATCTTCAATAAAGAAGTTGGATTTGTTACCTATGGTTCCTTTACCAATGATTTTACCCTTATTGTTGTCTCCGAAGGTGACATAGCCTTCGTCTATGCTAGTGAGCTTAGAGAATTGAGATGGATCTCCGGTCATATTCCTTGAGCATCCACTATCAAGGTACCATCTCGTGCTCCTAGCTTATGATGGTGTATTTCTCTACAAGAAAGGATAATTTTTAGGTACTCATTTACTTCTGGGTGCCTCAAAAACTAATCTACATTGTTTATTATGTTGCATAGAGTTTATCATGGTTCCTTTAGGAACCCAAATCAGTTTGTTCGAACTAATTTTCTTGAATGGATAATGATACATTTTATGTCTATGTTTGTAACAAAAGTTGCATTTGCTTTGATGTCGAACATGTAAGATAGGGCCTTTTATGAAGGTGGTTGGATTTTGGTGAGGACTTCTCACAAATCTGATTCCACTTCTTTTGGGAACGTGGCCCTTATTTGTAAGGATCATGTTCAAAGAGTTGCTACCAACCTCAAATTTCTTCAAGGTGTCCTTAAGTAGCAAGTTCTCTTTCTGTAGAGTTTCGAGATCATGGCATTTTTCACATTGAGCTAAACTATAATGATATTCAGTTTTTAATTTATCAAAATTGCTAACAAGATTATCATGCTTATTTTTCAGCAATTTATATTTTCTACTGATTATTTTGCATTCATCAAATAAGTCAAGGTATTTAATAATTCATCAAATGATAAATCTGCATCAATTAAATTTGTTACCTCCTCTACGATAGCCATTAGGGCGTAATGAGCAACTTGCTCAATGTTGGACTCCTCTTCTTCAGACGCACTTGAGTCATCCTAAGTTGCTTTGAGTGCCTTCTTCTTTGATGTTCTCTTCTTGGCTTAGGGACAATCACTTTTGTACTGTCCCAGCTTTTTGCACTCGTAGCAAATTGATAGGATCGGAGCGGCACTAAGAGGGGGGGGGTGAATTAGTGCAGCGAATTAAAACTTTGGTTTTAAAAAATCTTCGTACTATAAAAAGCAATATCAATGAAAACCGATTTTAGAAGCTTGATAACTTAGAAGCATATGGAAGCGTAGTGACTAAGTAGAGAAGTTTGTAGTATGTAAATGGCAAGAGTAGGATGCAAACCAGATAACGCAGTAGTTTTAAAGTGGTTCAGTCAAAATGACCTACATCCACTTGCGAAGCCTTCTTCGAAGAGGCTCCCAACTTCCACTAGCAAATCTCTTGTAGGGGAAGGACTAATACCCCTCTTACAACCTTTACAAGTGGTTCACACTCTTACAATTCTTTTCAACAAGATGGGAGGAGGTGAACACTCAAGCAATATGAAAATCAAGACTTGCTAAGACTATTCTAAGGCTCTTAACTCAAACTATTGCTTTGCAAAAGGTTATGATCTCAGCTGAGAATTGAGAGGTATTTATAGGCCCCAAGATGATTCAAATTTGGGCTCCAAAATTTGAATTTTCTTGGGTTTCCGAGGCTGGCGGTGCCACCGCCTGTCGGTGGCGGTGCCACCGCCGGATCTCTCGGGTGCTGGGCGGTGCCACCGCTCAGATCTCGGGTTCTAGAAGGTGCCACCGCCTACACTATTTCAGCTCACTGGTTGGGCTCCAAACTTGGCCCAAACCAGTCCGAACTCGAGCCCAATTGGTGTTGAATCTCGGATTTTGATGATGAAACTAATTGATTGTGTTTAGATGTTTAACTGCATTTTGAGTGATGCAGGTCTACTCGATCAGGATTAGACAATTAACGCAAGAGGAATTGATGTTGCGCCGGAGGAGATCACGTCAGGATATTGGACGGCAGAAGGCTTCGGACGTCGGGCATCGGGCCAAGGAGAGTGGAATTACGCCAAGGATATCGGGGTTACAGAGATCAACCGCCGATTGGGCAACAAGCCGCAAGAGAGGACGATGCGCTGAAGAATCGGACGAAGCGCCAACCAATGACGTGCCGGGCAACGGAATGTCAATTCGCGTTGTAATAATTGTCTAGATCGGAGTAGAGTTTTGGCTTATGTGTGCAGGATTAACTACGATAATGATGAAGACATAAAGCGAAACAAAGTATCGGAGTCAAGCGCAAAGGATTTGTTGCGAGTTCGAGAGTTCGACGGAAGTCCGAAGGTTCATCGGGAATGCTGCCGGAACTAGCCGAGAATGAGTAGGGAGCTTGCCGAAGGGTTTTTCGGAAGCTCGCCAGAAGGTTCGTTGGAAGTTCGCGGAGCTCGCCGAGAAAGATCGGAGCTTGCCGAAGAAGCTCATTGGAACTCGCCAAGATCAAATCGTGAAGTCTAGGAGCTTGCCGGGAGTCCGCAGAATGGTTTCCGAGAGTTTATCGGAAGACCGTCGGAAGTTCGTCGGAAGCTCGCCGGAAGAAGTCTTGACTTACGAACTTTGTAATAGCCTAAAAAATGTCTTTAAATTCTTAGTTAGCATGTTAATTAGGGTTAGGATTATGTGTTAATCCTATAACCCATGTAGGGGCCAATTGGGCCCGAGTTCGGACTAGTTTGGGCCAAGATTGAAGCCCAACTAGTGGGCTGAAAACACTGTAGGCGGTGGCACCACCTGGGCTAGGCGGTAGCACCGCCCAGTGCCCGAGAGCTGGGCGGTAGCACCGCCCAGCACTGTCAACGTCTGACAGTGACAGGTGGTGGCACCGCCACTGACAGGCGGTGGCACCGCCAGCATCGGGAACCCAACGAGAATTTAAATTTGGAGCCCAAATTTGAATCCTCTTGAGGCCTATAAATACCCCTCAAATCTCAGCTGAGATAACAACCTTTGAGAAGCAAGAGATTGAGAAAAGAGCCTTAGCAAAGTCTTAGCAAGTCTAGTTTTCAAATTGCTTAAGTGTTCACCTCCCTTCTTCTTGTTGAAAAGAATTGTAAGAGTGTGAACCACTTGTAAAGGTTGTAAGAGGGGTATTAGTCCTTCCCCTACAAAGAGATTTGCTAGTGGAAGTTGAGAGCCTCTTCGAAGAAGGCTTCGCAAGTGGATGTAGGTCATTTTGACCGAACCACTTTAAAACTACCGTGTTCTCTGGTTTGCATCCTAATCTTTCCATTTACATACTGCAAACTTCTTTACTTAGTCACTACGCTTTCATACACTTCTAAGTTATCAAGCTTCCATATCGGTTTTCATCAATATTGGTTTTTTATCGTACGAAAGTTTTTAAACCAACGTCATTTTACCGCTGCACTAATTCACCCCCCCCTCTTAGTGCCGCTCCGATCCTAACAATTGGTATCAGAGCTCGGTATTTCTTATTTCGGATTTACACCCGAGAGAAATGTCACTTCATGGCTTTCAAGAGGGCTTATCGGTTTTTCGTCCACCGTTGTTTAACGGATTGGACTACACTTATTGGAAAACTCGAATGAGAGTTTTCTTGATTTCTATGAATTTGGATTTATGGAATATTGTTGAAAACGGTTTTCAACTTCCCTCTAAACCGATGAACGAATGGTCGGATTTGGAGAAGAAATATTTTTCTTTAAACGCAAAGGCTATGAATGCCTTATTTTGCGCTTTAGACAAAAATGAGTTCAATCGGATTTCTACGTGCGAAACGGCTTTTGATATTTGGCGAACACTTGAAATCACACACGAGGGAACTAGTAGAGTCAAAGACTCGAAAGTTAACATTTTAATGCATGATTTCGAGCTTTTTCAAATGAAGCCGAGCGAAACCATTGTTGACATGTACACCCGTTTTACGGATGTCGTCAATGGTTTACAAACTCTTAGCAAATGTTTCTCGAATTTTGAACTTGTTAGTAAAGTTTTACGATCACTTTCTAAAGTTTGGGAATCAAAAGTTACGGCAATACAAGAAACAAAAGATTTAAATATTTTTCCACTTGAAGAACTTATCGGCTCATTGATGACATATGAAATGGTGCACAATGCACATGATGAACACAATGAACACTTGAACCACCTTCCAAAGAATAGGAAGGATTTGGAACTCCGGACAAATGAATACCACTTGAGCGATGACTCAAGTGATGAGGACAATGATGAACTTGAACTTCGAACACTAACTCTTAATAAGTTCATTAAACAAAAATCTAAAATGAACAATGAACTTGAACGGAGGAAGAGGCCAAAGAAAAGGAAGGCTCCCAAGGATGAATCAAGAACTTCCAAAGGTGAAATGGTGAATTGGGCTTTAACGGGCTTCGACTACAAGGTAAGTAACTCAACTCTCTTGAATTATTTTGAAATTACTTGATGTTTTCCATGATGTATTTTCTCTTTTCTTTTGAATAATTATTTTTCTTAAAAATTGTATGTTTTATGTTAATAGAATAAAATGTTAGATTTAAATAATCATATATATGTGCTTGAGAAGCAAGAATGTGTATTTTGATGATTTCCATATTAACTTTCAATGATGATGCCTGGTTTTTATATGGAAGGCTTGATGATATTTTTTTTTTAAACCTTGTCTTTGGTTTTCAAACATGATGTATGTTTTTGACATAAGAACAAAACTTGAGCATGCTAATATAAAGTCAATCACATAAATTAAAACTAAAGAAGTTTTAGTTATCTATAAGAATCATTCAAAATTATGTTCAATGAAACCATTGCATAATGATGCAATGAAAATATTAAACATTTTGAAATCATGTTTTAGTATCATGCATAATGATCATGCTTAATAAATTTCAAAATTATGCATATGAATCTTGTGATTTATGGATTATTGATTTTTACCATAATGAAAGTGCCTTATTAATCTTTGTTGTAATAAATCTTACACTTTCGGTTTTAAACATTATACATGTTTTTATTTGGTATAAGTGAAATAAAATCATATGAATTGAAACAACTAAAAAGAGGAAAATATTTTTTCCTTGAAAAATTATTTTTCTCTATCCTATTGATCTTGATGTTTATTATGATAAATCTATGTATACCATTTTGAATCTCTTGAAAGTAATGTTGATATTTTGATGATTTTGATGATTTGAATTTAAAATGAGTTTTATAAAAATCATGATCTTGATTTTTTGGAATAATATGAGATTTCCTTTGATGATTTTTTTTCATTATTTAAAAGGAGATTTGTCGAAATGATTCATGGAATTTTAGATTCATGACATGATCCTTCATTTGTTTATGAGATGATTGAAATCTTTGTACCCTTGAATTTTTTCCTTCTCCTTTTGATTTTTGAATTTATGTGTGTTATATGTTGAAGATTTGAAACCATTTTTTGATATCATGCATACCCAAAAAATGTTGATTTGACAAATTGAATGATTTGAAAATGAATAATGATTTTTCTCTTGAATGTAACTTGTGATATTCTTTATAAATCATCATCTTGATTTCTCAATATTCGATACATGAAATTTTATTGTGAATCAAGATCTTGTTTTTTAAACTCCCATGTTTCTTCTTATTGTTTACTAAAGAAGAAAATTTCTAAAATAAATCATGATTTAAAATACTATGAGTTATTGCCAAAAAGATGTATCATGTATGATATGCTCATAATATTGATTGATTTATTCAATATCGCACATGAATGAAATATAAGGTTTTTGAAATAGTGCATGTTTTAATTTGAAAATATAATGATGCACAAATGAGATTGATACTTAACCCTTGTCATGATTTGAATATTATAGTAAAGGAAAATGAATTACACTAATTGTATTGTTATTCCCCTCTATTTGACAATGACATAGGGGGAGCAAATTTTGCTAGCTAGCTTGCAAATATCAAGAGAAGCAACGAGTGCTAAGTTACACATTTTCAGAAATGTTGCTAGCTCAAGATGCAAAATTTGGAAACTTGTATATTGCTAAGGAAGTAAAACTTGCAAACTTGCACTTCTCAAAAAGAGAAGAAAGATCTTACCTATCGAAAGAAGTAAAAAGTGCAAAACTTAGAAAACTTACAACAAAATTGCTCTTGCCATGCTTTGTATCAAAAATAGATTGATATCCATAAAAGCATCGTATTAAATTTTTTAATGTATCACAATGTATCACATGTATCACAAATTAAAATTTTTGAAACTATTATCATATCATGTTCAACAATTGATATCTTTCATTGATATGATAAATTATTATCTCATGATGTATCGCATAATGATATCATGATTTGCTATTGTATCATGTGATCCTTGGTGAATTTCCATATTGGTATCCTTCATAAAATGGTTTCTTTACATTTTTATCTTGTATGTATCATGTGATGATTGAAATATTGATTGATGCAAATTCATAATTTATGTAAAAGTCTAAATCATTAGTTCCTCTCCTTCTTTTCGTCAATGAAATAGGGGGAGAAAGATTGTTAGCTCAAGGCAAATGTTGGCTAGCTTATACTCTTCCCTTCTTTTCAACAAAAACAAAAGGGAGAAAGCTTTTGCTAGTTAGAACATGCAAAGAAAAGCAAAGTACAATCTTGCACAAGAAACAGTGTTGAATTGCCATGATTGAACTTAAGAATCTTGCTATGCTTTTGTGCCTATATGTTGTGATGAAAATCTAGCTTCATGTTGTAAAAACTTGCATATCTTTTAAAATAGCTAGAGCTACTTCTCCTTTTTGTTGATGACATAGGGGGAGAAGTATATTGATGACTTCATGCATTGAATTAAACATTTTATATATATTTGCATGATGGTTTAAATGTTTTTCATAACATGTGATGAATGTTACTTGGATTTGAGATAATCCAAGTGTTCTATCAATGGCATATTGATAGGGGGAGTTTGTTTAAACTCCGGGGAGTTAAGGTTAACTCCGTTAGTCATCAATTAGTTGTCATCATCAAAAAGGGGGAGATTGTTGAATCTCGGATTTTGATGATGAAACTAATTGATTGTGTTTAGATGTTTAACTGCATTTTGAGTGATGCAGGTCTACTTGATCAGGATTAGACAATTAACGCAGGAGGAATTGATGTTGCGCCGGAGGAGATCACGTCAGGATATTGGACGGCAGAAAGCTTCGGACGTCGGGCATCGGGCCAAGGAGAGCGGAATTACGCCAAGGATATGGGGGTTGCAGAGGTCAACCGCCGATTGGGCAACAAGCCGCAAGAGAGGACGATGCGCTGAAGAATCGGACGAAGCGCCAACCAATGACGTGCCGGGCAACGGAATGTCAATTCGCGTTGTAATAATTGTCTAGATCGGAGTAGAGTTTTGGCTTATGTGTGCGGGATTAACTACGATAATGATGAAGACATAAAGCGAAACAAAGTATCGGAGTCAAGCGCAAAGGATTTGTTGTGAGTTCGAGAGTTCGACGGAAGTCCGAAGGTTCATTGGGAATGCTGCCGAAACTAGCCGAGAATGAGTAGGGAGCTTGCCGAAGGGTTTTTCGGAAGCTCGCCAGAAGGTTCGTTGGAAGTTCGCGGAGCTCGCCGAGAAAGATCGGAGCTTGCCGAAGAAGCTCGTTGGAACTCGCCAAGATCAAATCGTAAAGTCTAGGAGCTTGCCGAGAGTCCGCAGAATGGTTTCCGAGAGTTTATCGGAAGACCGTCGGAAGTTCGTCGAAAGCTCGCCGGAAGAAGTCTTGACTTACGAACTTTGTAATAGCTTAAAAAATATCTTTAAATTCATAGTTAGCATGTTAATTAGGGTTAGGATTAGGTGTTAATCCTATAACCCAAGTAGGGGCCAATTGGGCCCGAGTTCGGACTAGTTTGGGCCAAGATTGAAGCCCAACTAGTGGGCTGAAAACACTGTAGAGCTAGGCGGTAGCACCGCCTGGGCCGGGCGGTGGCACCGCCAGCATCGGGAACCCAACGAGAATTCAAATTTGGAGCCCAAATTTGAATCCTCTTGAGGCCTATAAATACCCCTCAAATCTCAGCTGAGATAACAACCTTTGAGAAGCAAGAGATTGAGAAAAGAGCCTTAGCAAAGTCTTAGCAAGTCTAGTTTTCAAATTGCTTGAGTGTTCACCTCCCTTCTTCTTGTTGAAAAGAATTGTAAGAGTGTGAACCACTTGTAAAGGTTGTAAGAGGGGTATTAGTCCTTCCCCTACAAAGAGATTTGCTAGTGGAAGTTGGGAGCCTCTTCGAAGAAGGCTTCGCAAGTGGATGTAGGTCATTTTGACCGAACCACTTTAAAACTACCATGTTCTCTGGTTTGCATCATAATCTTTCCATTTACATACTGCAAACTTCTTTACTTAGTCACTACGCTTTCATACGCTTCTAAGTTATCAAGCTTCCATATCGGTTTTCATCAATATTGGTTTTTTATCGTACGAAAGTTTTTAAACCAACGTCATTTTACCGCTGCACTAATTCACCCCCCCCTCTTAGTGCCGCTCTGATCCCAACAATTGACCCCTGCTTGGGTTATAGGATTAACACCTAATCCTAACCCTAATTAACATGCTAACTATGAATTTAAAGACATTTCCTAAGCTATTACAAAGTCTGCAAGTCAAGACTTCTTTCGACGAGCTTTCGGCGAACTTCCAGCAGTCTTCCGATAAACTCTCGGAAACCATTCTGCGAACTCCCGGCAAGTTCCTAGACTTCATGATTTGATCTTGGTGAGTTCCAATGAGCTTCTTCAGCAAGCTTTGATCTTTCTCGGCGAGCTCTGCGAACTTCCAACGAACCTTCCGGCGAGCTTCCGAAAAACCCTTCGGCAAGCTCCCTACTCATTCTTGGCTAGTTCCGGCAGCATTCCCGACGAACCTTTGAACTTCCGTCGAACTCTCGAACTCCCAACAAATCCTTCACGCTTGACTCCGCATTTTGTTTCGCTTTATGTCTTCATCGTCATCGTAGTTATTCTTGCACACATAAACTAAAACTCTATTCCGATCTAGACAATTATTACAACGCGAATTGACATTCTGCTGCCCGGCACGTCATTGGTTGGCGCTTCGTCCGATTCTTCAGCGCATCGTCCTCTCTTGCGGCTTGTTGCCCAATCGGTGGTTGACCTCCGCAACCCCGATATCCTTGGTGCAATTCCTCTTTCCTTGGTCCGATGCCCAACGTCCGAAGCCTTCTGCCGTCCAATATCCTGACGTGATCTCCTCGGGCGCAACGTCAATTTCTCCTACGTCAACTGTCTAATCCTAATCAAGTAGACCTACATCACTCAAAATGCTGTTAAACATCTAAACACAATCAATTAGTTTCATCATCAAAATCCGAGATTCAACAATCTCCCCCTTTTTGATGATGACAACTAATTGATCACTAACGGAGTTAACCTTAACTCCCCGGAGTTTAACCAAACTCCCCCTATCAATATGCCATTGATAGAACACTTGGATTATCCCAAATCCAAGTAACATTCATCACATGTTATGAAAAACATTTAATCTATCATGCAAACATATAAAATATTCAATTCAATGCATGAAGTCATCAATATACTTCTCCCCCTATGTCATCAACAAAAAGGAGAAGTAGCTCTAGCTATTTTAAAAGATATGCAAGTTTTTGCAACTTGAAGCGAGATTTTTATCACAACATATAAGCACAAAAGCATAGCAAGATTCTTTAAGTTCAATCATGACAATTCAACACTTGAATTTTTTTGCAAGATTGCACTTTGCTTTTCTTTGTAAGTAACAATATTTATGATGTTTGATATAGCAAATTTCTTCATTACAATGATCGAGCTAGCAAATTCTGCATTCAAGTGTGCAAGCTAGCAATAACTTTCTCCCCCTTTGTCAATGTCAAAAAGAAGGAGAGGAACCAATGATTTAGACTTTTACATCAACTTTGTATCAATCAATATTTCAATCATCACATGATGCATACAAGACAATAATGCAAAAAAATCATTTCATGAAGGATACCAATGTGAAAATTCACCAAGGATCATATGAAACAATCGCAAATCATGATATCATTATTCGATACATCATGATATGATAATTTATCATATCAATGAAAGATATCAAATGTTAAACATGATATGATAATAGTCTCAAAAAATTTAATTTACGATACATGTGATACATTGCGATACACTAAAAAATTTATAGCAATGCTTTTAAGGATATCAACATATTTTTTATACAAAGCACGACAAGAGCAATTTTGTTGCAAGTTTTCTAATTTTGCACTTTTAGCTTCTTTCGATAGGCAATATCTTTCTTCTCTTTTTTAGAAGTACAAGCTTGCAATTTTTACTTCTTTTGCAATATACAAGTTTCCAAATTTTGCATCTTGAGCTAGCAATATTTCTCAAAATGTGTAACTTAGCACTCATTGCTTCTCTTGATATTTGCAAGCTAGCTAGCAAAATTTGCTCCCCCTATGTCATTGTCAAATAGAGGGGAATAACAATACAATTAGTGTATTAATTTCCCTTTACTATAATATTCAAATCATGACAAGGGTTAAGTGTCAATCTTATTTGTGCATCATTATATTTTCAAATTAAAATATACATATTTTCAAAAACCTTATATTTTATTCATGCACGATATTGAATAAATCGATCGACATTATGAGGATATCATACATGATACTAAAATTTTTAACTATTTATCAGCATTTTGATCATGATACCAAACAATCATCATTTAGAGCATTCATGATACAAAACATTAAATCAACATTTATCATTTTAGCAACAACTCATAGCATTTTAAATCATGATTTATATCATATGCAATACATCATATCATAATTAGAAAGCACAAGTATTGCATGCATCATTGCAAATCATAAATGTTTCATATCATGATGGTATCAATTTTGTCAAATTATATCCTACTATGCATGATCAAAACTTCTCCCCGTTTTATCATTGAAAACAAGAAAGAAGTAGGGAAGAGCATAAAAGTGTAAAATATTTCAATCATTTCAAGGCATTTATATCATAGATACAAAGAAATCATATCATCAAAGATAAGACCATTTGAATACCAAAAGACATGATTCATTTTATCAAATCTCTTCCTTTTATAAATAACAAAACTTGTAGGTGTACAAAGAAGAGATTGTGATTAAAAAAGAATCTCAAGTAGTAAATCCAAGAAATCAAGATCATAATTTGAATACAAACTCATTTAAATTCAAATCGTCAAATTTATCAAAATCTCAACATTACTTTCAAGAGATTCAAAATAGTATACATAAATTTATCATAATAATCATCAAGATCAATAAGATAGAGAAAAATAAATTTTTAAGGAAAAAAATATTTTTCTCTTTTTAGTTGTTTCAACTCATATAATTTTATTTCATTTATGCCAAATAAAAACATGGTTTCAAAATGTTTAATATTTTCATTACACAATTTCATCATTATGCATCATCATATTTTCAAATTCAAACATGCACAATTTCAAAACTATATCTTTCATTTTTCATGCATGATACAAATAACTCAATCATCAATATGGGCATATCATACATGATATTCAAGCATTCATGATATATCATTTTGGCAACATGATCATAGCTATTCAAATGATAGTATCAAAATATCAAAATTCATTACATCGTATCATGCATAATCATTAACTTCTTATTTGTATTTCATGCATTATTTTGTTTCATCACATGAGGAATATCAAGAAGAGTTATTGGGTGATGAGATAAGTATTTCATGAGTACAAGGAATTGCATAAAAATTATATCATGAAAAGATAATAACAGAAGACACGTTTTCTTTTGAAAAATCTCCTCTTAAATAATCAAGGGAAAATCTTAGGAGATCATGATATAGATAAAATTCATACAATCTTATAAGAGAACAAGATATTAATTCAAGCATATAAAATATCTCAATTCATTATGAATCATAAAAAGAATTGTGGTTCCGAAAAATCACGATTCATATAGGAAAATTTTTTCTTTAGTGCAATGATACCAATCATAATTCATTTGAATAGTAGATGCTAAAAAGGAATATTGAGGATACAAGATCTTGATATTTATAGAGTAAATCTCAAGTTATAAATCTTGAAAAATCAAGATAAAGCTCATTCAAATTCAAATCATCAAATCAAAATCATTTTCAAGATATTCATAAAAAGATGATAAAATAGATTCATCAAACCAAGAATTTTCAAGAAAAATACTTTTATCTATTTAGTTGTTTCATATAAGCATGCCTTTGTCCTTTTTGTGCCAAATATATATATATATATATATATATATATATATATATATATATATATATATATATATATATATATATATATATATATATATATATATATATATATATCATCAATCATTTAGGATCGAAAAATAAATTTCTTCATAAAAACCATCAATATCATTATGTATAACTTTTAAAATCTCATGCATAAAATGGTATCAAAATATTTAATATTTTCAGTCCATCATTTTGCATTAGTTTTATTGAACATAATTTTGAATGATTCTTATAGATAACTAAAACTTCTTTAGTTTTAATTTATATAATTGACTTTATCTTAGCATGCTCAAATTTTATTCATATGTCAAAACCATACATCATGTTTGAAAACCAAAGATAAGGTTCATAAAAAATCAACAAGCCTTCCATTCAAAAACCATGCATCATCATTGAAAATCAATATGGAAATCATCAAAATATACATTCTTGCTTCTCAAGCACATACATAAGATTAATCTTACTAGGTGTATATGCATTAGATTTATATCTAACATTTTATTGCATCAACATAACACATGTAATTTTGAAGAAAATTAATCCTAAACTAAATTAAAAATAACTCATGAAAGTATTATATAATTTCGAAATAAATTAGGGGGATTTCGATTACCTCATTGTTGAAAGTGGTTGAGGCATAGTTTGCCACCTCGCCTTTCTTGATTTTCTCCTTGTCTTTGGAAGAGTTCAATTCATCCCAATTTTTGTTCTTCTTGCGTTCAAAGCAAGTAGTTCCATTCTTTTTGCTTTTTGATTTTTGTTTCATTTGTAGTTTAAGTTCACCATCACTTGAGCTTATGCTCGAGTGGTCTTCATGTGTTCTATGTCCCAAATCCTTCCTGTCCTTTGGAAGGTTGTTCTCGAGTTTTCTTTTCGTCACATTGTTCATTTCGTAGGTCATTAGAGACCTAATAAATTCTTCAAGAGGGAATGTTTTAAGGTCCTTGGCCTCTTGAATAGCCGTAACTTTTGGATCCCAACTTTTTGGAAGGGATCTTAAGATTTTAGTGACTAGTTCAAAATTAGAAAAAAATTTACCAAGAGCTTTGAGTCCATTGATGACATCCGTGAAACGGGTGTACATGTCTCCAATGGACTCACTTGGTTTCATCCGGAAAAGTTTGTAAAAGTGCATAAGAATGTTGATTTTGGACTCTTTCACTCGGCTAGTGCCTTCATGAGTGACCTCAAAAGTTCTCCAAATATCAAAAGCCGAATCACAAATCGAAACGCGATTAAATTCATTTTTATCAAGTGCACAATATAAGGCATTCATAGCCTTTGCATTTAAAGCAAAAACATTCTTCTCCGATTCATCCCATTCGCTCATCGGAAGAGAAGATTTTTTAAATCCATTTTCGATAATTTTCCAAAGCTCGAGATTCAACGAAAGTAAGAAAACTCTCATTCGAGTTTTCCAATAACTGTAGTCCGTCCCACTGAAAAAGGGAGGACGAATGAGAGAGTGACCCTCTTGAAAGCCGTAAAGAGCCATTTCTATTTGGGTGTTAAACCAAAGTAGAAAACCATGGCTCTGATACAAATTGTTAGGATCGGAGCGGCACTAAGAGGGGGTGAATTAGTGCAGCGGATTAAAACTTCAGTTTTAAAAAATCTTTCGTATGATAAAAAGCAATATCAATGAAAACCGATTTTTGAAGCTTGATAACTTAGAAGCGTATGGAAGCGTAGTGACTAAGTAGAGAAGTTTGTAGTATGTAAATGGCAAGAGTAGGATGCAAACTAGATAACGCAGCAGTTTTAAAGTGGTTCGGTCAAAATGACCTACATCCACTTGTGAAACCTTCTTCGAAGAGGCTCCCAACTTCCACTAGCAAATCTCTTGTAGGGGAAGGACTAATACCCCTCTTACAAACTTTACAAGTGGTTCACACTCTTATAATTCTTTTCAACAAGATGGGAGGAGGTGAACACTCAAGCAATATGAAAAACAAGACTTGCTAAGACTATTCTAAGGCTCTTAACTCAAACTATTGCTTTGCAAAAGGTTGTGATCTTAGCTGAGAATTGAGAGGTATTCATAGGCCCCAAGAGGATTCAAATTTGGGCTCCAAAATTTGAATTCTCTTGGGTTTCCGAGGCTGACGGTGCCATCGCAGGATCTCTCGGGTGCTGGGCGGTGCCACCGCTCAGATCTCGGGTTCTAGGCGGTGCCACCGCCTATACTATTTCAGCTCACTGGTTGGGCTCCAAACTTGACCCAAACCAGTCCGAACTCGAGCCCAATTGGCCCCTACTTGGGTTATAGGATTAACACCTAATCCTAACCCTAATTAACGTGCTAACTATGAATTTAAAGACATTTCCTAAGCTATTACAAAGTCTACATGTCAAGACTTCTTTCGGCGAGCTTTCGGCGAACTTCCGGCAGTCTTCCGATAAACTCTCGGAAACCATTCTGCGGACTCCCGACAAGCTCCTAGACTTCACGATTTGATCTTGGTGAGTTCCAACGAGCTTCTTCGGCAAGCTTTGATCTTTTTCGGCGAGCTACACGAACTTCCAACGAACCTTCCGGCGAGCTTCCGAAAAACCCTTCGGCAAGCTCCCTACTCATTCTTGGCTAGTTCCGATAGCATTCCCGACGAACCTTTGAACTTCCGTCGAACTCTCGAACTCCCAACGAATCCTTCACGCTTGACTCCGCATTTTGTTTCGCTTTATGTCTTCATCGTTATCGTAGTTATTCCTGCACACATAAACTAAAACTCTACTCCGATCTAGACAATTATTACAACGCGAATTGACATTCTGCTGCCCGGCACGTCATTGGTTGGCGCTTCGTCCGATTCTTCAGCGCATCGTCCTCTCTTGTGGCTTGTTGCCCAATCGGTGGTTGACCTCCGCAACCCCGATATCCTTGGCGCAATTCCGCTTTCCTTGGCCTGATGCCCAACGTCCGAAGCCTTCTGCCGTCCAATATCCTGATGTGATCTCCTCCGGCGTAACGTCAATTTCTCCTGCGTCAAATGTCTAATTCTAATCGAGTAGACCTGCATCACTCAAAATGCTGTTAAACATCTAAACACAATCAATTAGTTTCATCATCAAAATCCAAGATTCAACACAAATAACTTGGTCCTTTTTGGGTTCAAATTTATTTTTTGTGATATTTTTAAATTTATTTCTCTTAATGAATTTTTTGAATTTTCTTGTTAGAAGTACCAAGTCATCGTCACAGTCCTCATCACTTAGAGTTTTCTCTCAAGTAGTCATCTAAAGTTCTAAGTGTCATATCCTTCCTATTCTTTGGAAGGATATCTTCTTGCTCTTCATGAGCCTTGCAAGTCATTTCATCGGTCATTAATGACCTGATTAATTCTTCAAGAGGGAAGTTGTTTAAATCTTTAGCCTCTTGAATAACAGTGACTTTAGGGTCCCAACTCTTAGGAAGGGATCTTAGAATCTTATTTACGAGCTCAAAATCCGAAATACTTTTGCCGAGTCCTATTAGACCATTGACGACATCCGTGAAACGGGTGTACATGTTGTTGAATCTCGCATTTTGATGATGAAACCACTTGATATGTGTTTATGTTTTAATCTGTGTTTTGAGTAACGCAGGATGCTTCGATCAGGATGAGACAATTAAAGCAAGAAAAATCATGTTGTGCCGGAGAAACATGTTAGAAGATTGGACGTCGGGCTGGTGGATCGGTCGACGTATCGACAGAAAGCTTCGGGCCGTCGACTCGAGCATTGGGCCAAGAAGAGTGGGTATTGTGCCAAGGATATCGGAGTTGCGGAGTAAACTAGTCGATTGGGCAATAGGCCGCAGGAGAGGATGATGCGCCGAAGAATCGGACGAAGCGTCGAGGGACCAATGACATGCCGGATAACTTGGTTAATTGCTTAGAATTAATTATCTCGATCAAAGTTTTGTTTTACATGTGCAGGATTAACTACGATGGAAGTAGACATGCAGTAGGAGTTGCGCCGGAGTCAAGACTATGATCAAGTTAGGAGTTCGAGAGCTTGACGAAAGTCCGGACAGTCGTCGAAGGTTCTGCGGTAACAAATCTGAGAAGTCCAGGAGCTTGCCAAAAGAAGCTCATCGAAACTCGCCAAGTGGATCGTCGCAAGTCCAGGAGTTTGCCGGAAGTCCGTAGGAGCATCGCCAGAGGTCTGTCAAATGTTCGCCGGAAGTTCGCAGGAAGCTCGCCGGAAGAAGCGATTGATGCACTAGAGCAAGCTGTAGTAAAAGTCTTAAGAATTATCATAGTTAGCATGATGATTAAGTTAGAAATAGGAGGTGATCCCATTAACTTAATCCAGGGGAAATTGGGCCCTTAAAAGAACCAAATTGGGCCGAATGGATCAACCCATTCGCACCCAGATCTCTCGCCCAGAGGTGGCACCGCCTAGGTCGGCGGTGGCACCGCCCAGGGCTCAGTCTCCGAGTTCTGGCTGGGCGGTGCAACTGCCTCTGACAGCGGGGCAACCGCCCTAGTCAGGCGGTGCAACCGCCCCTGACAAGCGATGGCACCGCCTAGAGGCTCAGTCTTCGAGCTATGTTAGGCGGTGCAACCGCCAGTCCCCGGAATTCTAGGAGATGACAGATTTGAGCTCCAAATTTAAACTGGTTTGGAGCCTATAAATACCCCTCCAATCCCTGGGTAAAAGATACAAGCATAGAGAGATTAAAAGAGAGAAAACACTACTGCAATATCTAGAATTTCTCTCCTCTAGCTTAAGTGTTAGAATTCTGTTTAAGAGAGGAGAGTGAGTGCTTGTAAGGGTTGTCTCCTAAACCTAGTAAAAGGAGAAGAGGGGTGTAAGAAGGAGGTTGATCTTCGCCTAGTAAAGGAAGATCGTTAGTGGATGCCGGTGTTGAATCTCGGATTTTGATGATACAATCAATTGATGGGTTAATTGATCTAATCCATATTATTGAGTTAAGTGTGCAGGATTAACTACGATAACCAGAAAACACAAAGCAAGGATACCGGAGTCAAGTTCGATGGACGTTTAAGAGTCCGAAGAATCGTCGGAGATGCTGTCGGAACCAACCGAGAAGAAATCGGGAACCTGTCGAAATTTTTGGAAGTTCGCCAAAGAGATCGTCGGAGGTTCACGGAGATCACCGAGAAGGCTCGGCTACTCATTAAAGTCATCACAAGTTCGGGAGCTTGCTGGGAGTCCGTCGGGAGAAGTTCGTCGGAAAGCTCGCCGGAACAAGACTCGACGTTCACGGTTGAAAAAAATGCTTAGGATGTATTTTTGTTATGTAGTTAACGTGTAATTAGGATTAGGATTAAGAGATAATCCTATATCCTGGTTAGGGGTCAACTGGGCCCAAAATTAGACTTAGTTTGGGCTAAGTTTGAAGCCCAACTAGTCAATCGAAGAGTATGGCGGTAGCATCGCCCAGCATTGTCAACATCTGACAATGCCAGGCGGTGGCACCGCCCAGGACTGTCAACGCCTGACACTGACAGGCGGTGGCACCACTAGCATTGGGAACTCCACGAGAATTCAAATTTGGAGCCCAAATTTGAATCCTCTTGAGGCCTATAAATACCCCTCAAATCTCAGCTGAGATTACAACTTTTTGAGCAGCAATTGATTGAGAGAAAGGTCTTAGAAAAGTCTTAGAAAGTCTTGTTTTCAATTTGCTACTGTTCACCTCATTCCTTCTCGAAAATCTGTAAGAGAGTGAACCGCTTGTAAAGAGTTGTAAGAGGGGTATTTACCCTTCCCTTTCAAGAGATTTGCTAGTGGAAGGTGGGAGCCTCATCGAAGATAGGCCTCGCAAGTGGATGTAGGTCATTTGACCGAACCACTCTAAAATTGGAGTAATCTCTGGTTTGCATTTACTTATCGCAATTTATCTTACTGCAAACTTTATTATGTACTTTATAATCTTGCTACACTTCCCTACGAACACGTGTCTAAGTCAAACTTTTCAAGTTCAGTTTTTTTATCGTGCCAACGATTTCAAAAACCAACGATTTAATCCACTGCACTAATTCACCCCCCCTCTTAGTGCTCTTGATCCAAACAATTGGTATCAGAGTGAGGTTATCTCTCATATTTGGTTTAATACCCAAGAGATGGCTTACTCCGGCATGCAAGAGGGTCATTCTATTGTACGACCACCTTTGTTTAATGTGTTGGATTACACATATTGGAAGACTTGCATGAGGATCTTCCTCATTTCTATGAACTTTGAGCTTTGGTCTATTGTCGAGAATGGATTTCAAAAATCTTCTCTTCCGATGAGCGAATGGAATGAATCGGAAAAAAAGGATTTTACTTTAAATGCAAAGGCTATGAATGCCTTGTTTTGTGCACTAGGTAAAAATGAATTTAATCGCGTTTCAATTTGTGATTCAGCTTTTGATATTTGGAGAACTCTTGAAGTCACTCATGAAGGCACTAGCCGAGTGAAAGAGTCCAAAATCAACATCCTTGTGCACTCTTACGAGCTTTTTCGAATGAAACCAAGTGAGTCCATCGGAGACATGTACACCCGGTTCACAGATGTCATCAATGGACTCAAAGCTCTTGGTAAAGGTTTTACTAACTTTGAACTAGTAACTAAAATATTAAGATCTCTCCCAAAAAGTTGGGATCCAAAAGTTACGGCCATTCAAGAGGCCAAAGACCTTAAAACATTCCCTCTTGAAGAACTCATTGGGTCTTTAATGACCTACGAAATGACATGTCAAGCTCATGACGAGCTCGAGAACCCCCTTCCAAAAAACAGGAAGGATATGGCACTCACATCACAAGAAGACCACTTGAAAGGAACATCAAGTGATGAGGACAGTGACAATGACATTGCACTTTTGACTCAAAAATTTAAAAAATATTTAAGAAAGAAAAAATTTAAAAATAATACAAAAAATAAATTCGAACACAAGAAGGACCAAGTAATTTGCTATGAGTGCAAGAAACCGGGACACTACAAGAACGATTGTCCACAAGCCAAAAAGAAAGCATCAAAGAAGAAGGCGCTCAAGACAACATGGGATGATTCAAGCACGTCCGAAGAAGAGAAGTCCAACACCGAGCAAGTTGCTCATTACGCCCTAATGGCCTTCGAAGAAGAGGTAACGGATTTAATTAATGCAAATTTACCTTATCATGAGTTATTAAATGCCTTCCATGAGTTATTTGATGAATGTAAGACAATTAGTAGAAAATACAAATTGCTAAAAAAGGAGCATGATAGTCTTACTTGTGATTTTGATAAATTAAAAACTGAATATCATGATAGTCTAGCTCCATGTGCTAAATGCCATGATCTAGAAACTATCCGAAATGAGAACTTGGTACTTAAGGACACCTTGAAGAAATTCGAGGTCGGTAGCAAGTCCTTAAACATGATCCTTACAAATAAGGGTCACGTTCCTAAAAGGAGTGGAATCGGATTTGTGAGAAGTACTCACCAAAATCCAACCACCTTCATTAAAGGTCCTATCTTACATGTTTAACACCAAAGCAATTGCAACTTTTGTTGCAAATATGGACATATAACTTACCAATGTCCATTCAAGAAAATTAGTCCGAACAAATTGATTTGGGTTCCTAAAGGAACCATAATCAAGTCTATGCAACATGATAAACAAGTTAGATTAGTTCTTGAGGCACCCAAAAGTAAATGGGTACCTAAAAATAATTCCTTCTTGTAGAAACATACACCATCACATGCTAGGAGCAAGAGATGGTATCTTGATAGTGGATGCTCAAGGCATATGACCGGAGATCCATCCCAATTCTCCAAGCTCACTAGCATGGACGAAGGCTATGTCACCTTCGGAGACAACAACAAAGGCAAAATCATTGGCAAAGGAACCATAGGTAACAAATCAAGTTTTTCTATTGATGATGTGTTACTAGTTGATGGATTGAAACATAATCTGTTGAGCATTAGTCAATTATGCGATAAAGGTTATATCGTTAGATTTGAATCAAATATGTGCATTATTGAAAAACCAAATCATAACATGACTATGATTGCTTTAAAACAAAATAATGTCTATACCATCAATCTTGATGAACTAAGTAATCAAATGTGTTTCTCCGCCGTAAATGATGATGCTTGGCTTTGGCATAGGAGATTAGGCCATGCAAGCATGAAAACAATATCTAAAATCTCATCTCAAGAATTAATACGAGGGATTCCGAATATGAAGTTTATTAAGGATAAGGTATGCGATGCATGTCAACTAGGCAAACAAATAAAAATAAGCTTCAAACCAAAAAATCAAATTAGCACCACTAGACCGTTACAATTGATCCATTTGGACTTATTTGGACCAATTGATACAACAAGTCTAGGTGGAAGCAAATATGCTTTTGTGATTGTGGATGACTACTCTAGATACACTTAGACATATTTCTTAGCTCACAAAAGTGATTACTTCAAGTATTTCTCTAAATTTTGTAAACTCACTCAAAACGAAAAAGGCTTCATGATTTCATCAATTCGGAGTGATTATGGTGGTGAATTTCTAAACCGTGACTTTCAAAATTTTTGCGAAGTTAATGGGTACAATCACAACTTCTCAACTCTAAGAAATCCCCAACAAAATGGAGTAGTTGAAAGAAAAAATAGAAACTTACAAGAAATGGCAAGAACTATGTTAAATGAACATAGTTTACCTAAGTATTTTTGGGCCGAAGCCGTAAATACGGCTTGCTACATCATGAATAGAGTCCTAATAAGACCATCCTGTTCAAAAACTCCCTATGAATTATGGAATAACAAAAAACCAAATATATCTTATTTTAAAGTTTTCGGTTGTAAATGCTTTATTTTAAATGAAAGGGATGCCTTAGGAAAATTTGATGCTAAATCCGATGAAGGCATCTTTCTTGGTTACTCTTCCGTTTCTAAAGCTTTTCGGGTTTTTAATAAAAGAACCTTAGTAATAGAAGAGTCTATTCATGTAGTTTTTAATGAAGTTTCAAATTTAAAGAAAAATGATTTTGATGATGATCTTGGTTTTGATAATTTGAATTTAAATGAACCCCCTCCTCAAAATAGCAACTTGGGTGCACCTTCTTCCGAAAATTCCTAACCTAAGGAATGGAAGTATATAGATGCTCATCCAAAGGAGCTGATTATAGGGGATACATCTAAAGGGGTTCAAACTCGTTCCTCTTTCAAGAATTTTTGTGCTAATGCCGCCTTTCTTTCTCAAATCGAACCTAAGTGCATTGACGAGGCCATAAAAGATGATTTTTGGGTTATTGCAATGCAAGAGGAATTGAATCAATTTGAGAGGAATAAGGTGTGGGAGCTTGTTCCTAGACCTAGTGACCATTTAGTCATTAGTACTAAGTGGGTCTTTAGGAACAAGCAAGACGAAAATGGTATCGTGGTTAGAAACAAGGCTGGATTAGTGGCCAAAGGTTTCAACCAAGAAGAAGGTATCGATTACGAAGAAACCTTCGCTCCCGTGGCTCGATTAGAAGCCATAAGAATGCTCCTTGCCTATGCTAGTAGTTATAATTTTAAACTATTTCAAATGGATGTCAAAAGTGCCTTCTTGAATGGCTTTATTTCCGAAGAAGTATATGTCGAACAACCTCCCGGATTTGAAAATTCTCTTCTTCCTAATCATGTATTCAAATTGACTAAGGCTCTCTATGGCTTGAAACAAGCTCCTAGAGCTTGGTATGAAAGGCTTAGTTCCTTTCTTATTTTAAATAATTTTACCAAAGGCAAGATTGATACTACATTGTTTATTAAACATTTTGAAAATAATTTTCTTATTGTGCAAATTTATGTTGACGATATTATTTTTGGCTCTTCGGATGAATCACTATGTGAATCATTTGCCAAATCTATGAGTCATGAATTTGAAATGAGTTTAATGGGTGAATTAACTTTCTTTTTAGGATTACAAATCAAACAACTTAAGGATGGTATATTTCTTAACCAATCTAAATACACATTAGAATTGTTAAAACGATTTAACATGGATAATTCAAAAGCAATAAACACCCCTATGAGTAATGCGACTAAGTTAGATATGGATGAAAATAGTGAAAATTTCGATCAAAAAACATATAGGGGAATGATAGGTAGTCTACTCTACCTTACCGCGACTAGACCGGATATTATGTTTAGTGTAGGACTTTGCGCTAGGTTTCAATCAAATCCTAAATAATCTCATCTTAAAAGTGTTAAAAGAATATTTAGGTATCTTAAACGAACTCCAAATTTAGGATTGTGGTATCCAAAATCTAAAAAATTTGATTTAATAGCTTATGCGGATGCCGATTTTGGCGGATGCAGGATAGTTAGAAAAAGTACATCCAGAACATGCCAATTTTTAGGACATACACTTGTTTCTTGGACTTCCAAGAAACAAAATTCAGTTGCACTATCTACGGCGGAAGCCGAATACATTGCTGCAAGTGCATGCTGTGCACAAGTTGTTTGGATGAAAAAAACATTAGAAGACTATGGAATTCACTTTAAAAATATTCCTATAAAATGTGATAATACTAGTGCCATATGTCTTACTAAAAATCCAATTCATCACTCTAGAACTAAGCCCATCGACGTTAGGCATCATTTCATATGCGATCATGTCCTTAACAATGATGTTGTTCTAGAATTCATTGACACAAAGCATCAATTAGCAGATATATTTACAAAAGCCCTAAATGAAGACCAATTTGAATTTATTAGAAGGGAACTAGGCATGTTAAATTATCCTTGAAAATAAGCTGGTTTTAATATATTTTTCAAAAAATATCTTTTTAAAATTCTGGATATATGCTTCTGGATGAATGCTGATTTTTCCTTTTAAGCTGAATTCTGGATAAGTATTTTTGGCAAATTTGAATGATTAATCTTAATGCTGTATTCTTTCTCTAATGATTTTATGATATTTTGTGAATCTCGAAATTAATGGCTTGATTATGAGTTTCAAGTTGACGAATTGAATTTGAATGGGTTTGTATTCGAATTATGATCTTAACTTATTGAAGTTACTACTTGAAATTTTTTTATATCCCAATCTCTTCCTTGTACATCTACAATTTTTTATAGAAAGAAGAGATTTGATAAAATGAATGAATGCTGAATTTTCCTTTAAGATGAATTTAGCATACTTAACTTTGAATGGTAAAATTTTTCTGATCAATGCTAAATTCCTGATGTTATAATCACAAATTATGTGCTTCAAGTCTCATTCCCTTTTTGTTGATGACAAAGGGGGAGAAAAGTGATGACTTGTATCATTTCAATAGCATGACTTATATGAATTGCAAAAGCTAGTGTAATATGAATGTCTTATATGCCTTGCAAAATCTTTGAGAATATCGCAAGATCGATTGATCATATTGAAAGCATGTCAAACATGTATATCATGAAATTCATGTTGAAAATATTTATCTCCTGTCGTAGTAAAATTTGTCTCTTATCTTTCGACTTGAAAATGATTTTCATCGAAGTTTCGCATTTACATATACGGTTAGAACTTATTGGTTTAAGCTTGAATTCAATGGGATAGAATTCAAGTATTTTTATCTTCTCATAATATGGCATATAGATAGGGGGAGTTATG
The DNA here is from genome assembly GCA_900464855.2 of Musa schizocarpa. Classification (NCBI taxonomy): domain Eukaryota; kingdom Viridiplantae; phylum Streptophyta; class Magnoliopsida; order Zingiberales; family Musaceae; genus Musa; species Musa schizocarpa. The sequence goes on from LS990921.1 coordinate 19,188,781, forward strand.
TTTAACTCCGTCATCAATTGATTGTCATCACCAAAAAGGGGGAGATTGTTGAATCTCGGATTTTGATGATACAATCAATTGATGGGTTAATTGATCTAATCCATATTATTGAGTTAAGTGTGCAGGATTAACTACGATAACCAGAAAACACAAAGCAAGGATACCGGAGTCAAGTTCGATGGACGTTTAAGAGTCCGAAAAATCGTCGGAGATGCTGACGGAACCAACCGAGAAGAAATCGGGAACCTGTCGGAATTTTCGGAAGTTCGCCGAAGAGATCGTCGGAGGTTCACGGAGATCACCGAGAAGGCTCGGCTACTCATTAAAGTCATCACAAGTTCGGGAGCTTGCTGGGAGTCCGTCGGGAGAAGTTCGTCGGAAAGCTCGCCGGAACAAGACTCAACGTTCACGGTTGAAAAAAAATGCTTAGGATGTGTTTTTGTTATGTAGTTAACGTGTAATTAGGATTAGGATTAAGAGGTAATCCTATATCCTGGTTAGGGGCCAACTGGGCCCAAAATTAGACTTGGTTTGGGCTAAGTTTGAAGCCTAACCAGTCAACCGAAGAGTCTGGCGGTAGCACCGCCAGACTGGGTGGTGGCACCACCTGGGCTCGACGGTGGCACCGCCCAGCACTGTCAGTGCCTGATACTGATAGGCAGTGGCACCACCGCTGACAGGCAGTGGCACCACCGCTGACAGGCGGTGGCACCGCCAGCATCGGGAACTCCACGAGAATTCAAATTTGGAGCCCAAATTTGAATCCTCTTAAGGCTTATAAATACCCCTCAAATCTCAGCTGAGATTACAACTTTTTGAGCAGCAATTGATTGAGAGAAAGGTCTTAGAAAAGTCTTAGAAAGTCTTGTTTTCAATTTGCTAGTGTTCACCTCATTCCTTCTCGAAAATCTGTAAGAGAGTGAACTGCTTGTAAAGAGTTGTAAGAGGGTTATTTACCCTTCCCTTTCAAGAGATTTGCTAGTGGAAGGTGGGAGCCTCATCGAAGAGGGGCCTCGCAAGTGGATGTAGGTCATTTGACTAAACCACTCTAAAATTGGAGTAATCTCTGGTTTGCATTTACTTATCGCAATTTATCTTACTGCAAACTTTATTACGTACTTTATAATCTTGCTGCACTTCTCTATGAACACGCGTCTAAGTCAAACTTTTCAAGTTCAGTTTTTTTATCGTGCCAACGATTTCAAAAACTAACGATTTAATCCGCTGCACTAATTCACCCCCCCCCCTCTTAGTGCTCTTGATCCTAACAACCGGTGGCCTCGACGGAAGAGGAATCGGAGGAGTGGATGTAGGTCACGATTGACCGAACCACTGTAAACTCCCATCTTCTCTGGTTTGCATTTACTTTGAGCTGATTATCCTTACTGCAAACCTCCTTCATAGCTTACTGCCTTTTGCGCTTTTATGATTGTGTTTCCAAGCTCAGTATTTTCCGAATTAGTGTTTAGACGTAAATCGCTTTTCTCGTATGAACATCGTATTGCAGTTTGTGCTTACATTTTGATTTCCATTATAACTGCAAACTGCATTTATAGATTTGTTTTAACTACTTCTTACCTGATCTCAAGTTAAAGTAATTTACGAATCGACTTTTCTACCGAAATTGCTCTTGTCGTACGAACGCAGTTTTAAACGTCGAAAGTTTTTCGCTGCACTAATTCCCCCCTCTTAGTGCTCTTGATCATAACAATTGGAATCAGAGCCCGGTATTTCTCATTTCGGATTTACACCCGAGAGAAATGGCTCTTCATGGCTTTAAAGAGGGTTTTTCGATTATTCATCCACCGTTGTTTAACGGATTGGATTACACTTATTGGAAAACTCGAATGAGAGATTTCTTGATTTCTATGAATTTGGATTTATGGAATATTATTGAAAACGGTTTTCAACTTCCCTCTAAACCGATGAACGAATGGTCGGATTTGGAGAAGTATTTTTCTTTAAACGCAAAGGCTATGAATGCCTTGTTTTGTGCACTTGATAAAAATGAATTTAATCGCGTTTCGATGTGTGATTCGGCTTTTGATATTTGGAGAACTCTTGAGGTCACTCATGAAGGCACTAGCCGAGTGAAAGAGTCCAAAATCAACATTCTCGTGCATTCTTACGAACTTTTTCGAATGAAGCCTTGCGAAACTATTGTTGACATGTACACCCATTTCACGGATGTCGTCAATGGTTTAAGAGCTCTTGGCAAATGTTTTTCGGATTTTGAACTCGTAAACAAGATTTTGCGTTCTCTTTCTAAGAAGTGGGATTCAAAAGTAACAGCAATACAAGAAGCTAAAAACCTAAACAACTTACCACTTGAAGAACTAATTGGTTCGTTGATGACATATGAAATGGTGCACAATGCACATAATGAACATGATGAACAAAACAACCTTCCAAAGAACAAGAAGGATTTGGAACCCTGGACAAATGAATACTACTTGAGCGATGACTCAAGTGATGAGGACAATGATGAACTTGAACTTCGAACACTAAATCTTAATAAGTTTATTAAACAAAAATCTAAAATAAATAATGAACTTGAACGGAGGAAGAAGCCAAAGAAGAAGAACATAAAATGGGATGAATCAAGCTCCTCCGAAGACAAGGAGAAAATCAAGAAAGGCGAGATGGCAAACTACGCCTTAACCGCTTTCAAAGATAAGATAATCGAAATCCCCTTGATTTATTTTGAAATTACTTGATGCTTTCATGATGTATTTTCTTTTTTAGTCTAGAATTTATTTTCTTGAAAATTACATATTTAAAAATAAAAATACAAAAATTATGATCATGTTAGTAATTTTGAAAATGATAATATTGCATATTTTATGATAAACAAACAAAATGATTTTGATTGAAAATATGAAATCATGGTTAAGAAGTAATAATGTGTATCATGTTTGATTAACATTGTTGAATGAAATCATGTTTGATTTAAAGGAATGCATAATTATGTAATGAAAATATTAAATGTTTTTGATACAATGGTTGACAATTTTATGTATGAGATTTTAAGTTATATATGATGATAAGCATGTGTTATTTTTATGAGTGTATATGGCAAAACCATGTCCGAATGTATGAAAGTGTTAAATTTTATTTTTGGATTTTCTTGACCATAACAATTCATTTTTTAAAATCTATTGATCTTGATGGTTCTATAACAAAATTCATTTTTCGATCCTAAATGTTGATGCATGTTTTTATTTAACATAAATGAAAAGGCATGCTAACATGAAATCAAATACTTAAAAAAGGGGGAAAATATATTATCAATGAAATCATGAATCTACCTATGTTATGAATTTTGCGAACCATAAATGTGATTTTGATGATTTAAATTTGAAATGAATTTTATCAAAATCATGATATTGATTTCTTGGAATAACATGAGATTACCTTTGATGATCATTTTGTTTCATGAAATTTTGGATTCATGACTTGGTCTTACATTTATTTATGAGATGGTTGAAATCTTAGTACCTTTGAATTCTTCCCTTCTCCTTTCAATTTTTGAATTTATGCATGTTATATGTTGAAGATTTGTATCATGCATATCTAAGAAATATTGATGTGACAAATTGAATGAGTTGAAAATGAATGATGATTTTTTCTATTAAATATAACTTGTGATATTTTTTTTATATAAATCATCATTTGATTTCTCGACATTTGATACATGAGATTTTATTATAAATCAAAATTTCTCATTAATCGATCTTCTATGATTTTACTTGATATTCTCTTGAGAGGAGATTTTCTAAATGAATCATGATTTTTCCTTGTGAGTTCTTGGAGTTATTGCTTAATTTTCTTTTAAAACAAGATCTCTTCTTTGTACTCCTATGATTTTTCTTGATATTTTATTTAAAGAAGATATTTACTATATGAATCATATCTTTTGGCATTCAAATGATTTTATCATTCATGACATGATTTCTTTGTATTTATGGCTTGCATGGCTTAAAATGTTTAGACGTAAGTCGCTTTTCTTGTACGAACATCGTATTTCAGTTTGCGCTTACATTCTGATTTCCATCATAACTGCAAACTACCTTTATAGATTTGTTTTAACTGCTTCTTACCTGATCTCAAGTTAAAGTAATTTACGAATTGGCTTTTCTACCAAAATTGCTCTTGTCGTACGAACGAAGTTTTAAACGTCGAAAGTTTTCCGCTGCACTAATTCACCCCCCCCCCCTTTCTTAGTGCTCTTGATCCTAACACATGTCGCCAATAGTCTCGCTTAGTTTCATTCAGAAAAGTTCAAAAGAATGTATCAATAGACTTTTTCACTCTACTCGTGCCTTCGTGAGTCACTTCGAGTGTATGCCAAATATCAAACGCAGTTTCACAAATCGAAACACGATTGAACTCATTTTTATCAAGCACACAAAATAAGGCATTCATAGCCTTTGCATTAAGAGCAAAAGTCTTCTTCTCCATTTCATTCCAATCGATCATTGGAAGAGAAGACTTCAAAAATCCATTTTCGACAAGATTCCAAAGTTCAAAATCCATTGAAATAAGAAAGATCCTCATTCGGGTCTTCCAATAGGTGTAGTCCGTCCCATTGAACATGGGTGGACGGGGAATAGAGTGGCCCTCTTGGTTTCCAGCGTATGCCATCTCTCTTGGGTTTTAATCTGTTTGAGAGTTAACCCCGCTCTGATACTAATTGTTAGGATTAAGAGCACTAAGAGGGGGTGAATTAGTGCAGCAGAAAACTTTCAACAATTTAAAATGATGTTTGTACGATGAAATCGTTTCCGATGTAAAATCGTTTTCGGAAACTTAACTTGAAAGCGAGTTCATAAAGTAGTGCAGCAAAAGTAATGAGGAAGTAAAGCACATATGGAGGTTTGTAGCAACAAGAATAAATGCAAACCAAAGAGCACCTCAATTTTAGAGTAGTTTGGTCAATCTTGACCTACATCCACTTTTGGCTTCCTCCTCTGACGAGGTCACCGACGTCCACTAGAGGCCTTCCTTCAATAGGCGAAGGCCAACCACCCTTCTACAATTTCACTCCTTTTGACGAGCTTAGGAGACAACCCTTACAGAATTTTCACTCCTCTCTTAAATGATCAAAACTTGAAAGAGAAGAGGGAGGAGAACTTTTTGCTTATACAACACTTTTGAGCTTTAAAAATCATAGAGTAAGATTGGATTTTCGGTGCCCTTTCATGCAGGAAAGGGTGGGGTATATATAGGCCCCAAACTAGTTTGAATTTGGAGCTCAAAAATATCATATCCCGGATTTCTAGGGTCCTAGCAGTACTACCGTCAGACTGGGTGGTACGACCACTTGATAGAGCTCAGAGACCGAGCTCTAGTGGTGCCACCGTCTGACTGGGGCGGTTCCACCGCTTAGTCTCGCTCGGAGACTAAGCCCAAGCGGTGCAACCGCCTGACCTAGGCGGTTGCACCGCCCAACTTTCCTAGGAGACTGAGCTCCTGGGCGGTGCCACTGTCGGCTAAGAAATCTAGGTTCGAATGGGCTGATCCATTTGGCCCAATTTGGGTCTATCAAGGGCCCAATTGCCCCCATATTAAGTTAATGGGATCACCTCCCATTCCTAACTTAATCTACATACTAACTACGATATTTCTTAAGACATTTACTACAACTTGCTCCGGTGCATCAATCGCTTCTTCCGGCGAACATTCGACGAACCCTCGGCGATGCTCCGACGAACTTCCGGCCAACTCTTGGACTTGTGATGATCCACTTGGCAAGTTCCGATGAGCTTCTTTGGCAAGATCCTGGACTTCTCGGATTTGTTCCCGCAGAACCTCTAACGACCGTCCGGACTTCTGTCGAACTCTTGAACCCCCAACGTGATCATGGTCTTGACTTCGGCGCAACTCCTACTACATGTCTTACTTCCATCGTAGTTAATCTTGCACACTTATCTCAACATATGGATTAGATAACAAATGACAATTGACTTCATCATCAAAATCCGAGATTCAACAATTATGTGCTAACTACGAATTTTAAGGCATATACTATGCTAAATAAGTTTGGTAAGTCTAGGTTTCTTTCGGTGAGCTTCTGGTGATCTTCCGGCGAACTTCTGACGATCTCTCGGCAATGTTCCAATGGACTCCCGGCAAGCTCCTGGACTTCACGACGATCTTCTTGGTGAGTTTCGATGAGCTTCTCTAGCAAGCTCTAGTACTTCTCGGTCAATTCTGATAGAACTTCTAATGAACTATCGAACTCCCAGAAATCTCATTCTTGACTCCGAGACTTCATTTTGCTTTATGCCTTGATCGCTATCGTAGTTAATCCTGCACACTTAAAACCTACTTCGATCCAGACAATTATTATAACTCTTAAATCAATGTTTCCTGTAATGTCATTGGTTCATCGACGCTTCGTCCAATTCATCGGCGCACCAGTTGACCTCCGCAACTCTGATTTCCTTGGTGTAGTTTCTGCTCTTCTTGGCATGATGCCCGAACCTATGGCCCGAAGCCTTCTATCGATACATCGATCGATCCTCCAGCTCGACATATGTGCCCTGCAAGCTAATCACGTGACTGATGGCACGTGTGACATGACACACAATCATTTTGCTTATTATATTTTGGTATTTTATCACTTTATATTGACTATTGCATATATATATATATATATATATATATATATATATATATATATATATATATATATATATATATATATATATATATATATATATATATTGTGATGTCCTTGGATTTGTGTAATGAGAATCGGATAGTGATGAGATTATAATGAGACCGATTTGCCTTTAAATACATATCCTAAATAATTTCGGTCATAAGTTACTCTAGAGGGACATCGAGATAACTGGATAGACTGGTGTGTTGTATACCCGTCTATATGATGGATGCAGTTAGTCTCATAGTTGCTTATGTGGGGACACTAGGGATATAATATAGGTGCTAATTGGGGAATGAGTTTACTGATTGATCCGCTTACGAAATGCTGGATAGCTGATGATGCCTTATTATCATACAACAATTCCGTGGTTCCATTGATGTATCTGGTCCTTAGACTTGAGACATCAAGGATATCATATATGAGTGCTCCACTCTTTGATACCGGACTTATAGATTTGGATGTCCCAGATCTAGAACAACCAATCTTCGAGAGTGGTAGTCAACCTTATAAGGGCTATTGAGTGTCGATAGAGGATCATCCACTCTCGGTGTTATGAGAGGAATGTCTTATGTGTTCTTGCTCAGACAAATCCATGGCCAAGGTCATTTGGATTGAGAGAGAAAGAGTTCTCCGGGAGAATCCGATTAGAGCAAGACTCAAGTAGAAACTATATGGGTCTGATAGCACCATGTCAAGTATATGGTCTTTGGGATATTAGATGGATGAGGGACTATAGGTACATGGTAATTGAGGACAGACAGGTCCAATGGAATGGATTCCCTTGTATTGTTTGGGGACTACGGCGTAGTGGCCTAGTATGTCCGTAATCGATAAGTTGAGTGACTTATTATGGAAATAATAATTCACTAAGCCAGAAGGAGTTCTGACAGGTATGACTCACGGCCAGCTCGATATTGGGCCTAGAGGGTCATACACATATGGTAGGCGTTGCGATGAGTAGAGATTCGAATATGAGATATTTGTCGGAGCCCCTATCTTATTGGATGTTTAATAGGCCCTTGAATTATTGGATCCTATGAATGAGATCCAATAAGAGCCAATTAGAGATTATTGGATAGAGATCCACTAATCTAAGATGCTTGGATAGTTGGATAGAGAACCAATACCTAATATGATAGGATCCATTAGGGTTAAGTCGATAGGGGACCTCTATAAATAGGAGGAAACTGATGGTTCATAGGCAAGAGTCTTTGCTTGCCTCTCCTATTCTCCTCCCCCTCTCCACCTTAAAGCAGGTCTGGAGTTTTGAAGAGCGTCGTTGTAGCCCTACTGTATGGATCACCACTAGAGAGGAGGGCGCTTGACCTCCTTCACCCTCTCCTAGAGATCTATAGGGACACAGGGATATACGATCTCCCTAGGTAACACAATCTATTCTATACGCAGTTTTAAGTTTTGCAGATTTTTACGCACCAATCTTCACACGACGACGAACTTATCTTTCAGAATTGAGGATTTTTTTTTTCTATTCTTCCGTTGTGCATGTGATGTCACCCCCAAGATTTTTTAACATTGACATGTTCCATTCCGGCCCAATATGATTATTCTTGCCTTAATTGTCTCTCCTTGATCGAAGCTTCCAGCGTTACTCAGAACGCTGATCAAATCATAAACACTATCAATTAGTTTCATAATCAAAATCCAACATCAATATTTCATGCTTTAATTGTCTCTCCGTGATCGAAGCTTCCTGCATCACTCAAAACATAGATTAGATCATAAACATATCAATTGATTTTATCATCAAAATCCGAGATTCAACGACTATCGCCTGACCCAACTTTGGGTCACTGAATGGACCTCCCAATGGGCCTAAGTCAACCCAATATTAGGCCCAATGGGCTCATAATTGAGTTAGTAGGGTTATACCTAAGACTAACTCAATTTATAACCTAACTATGATAACTAAGACGTAACTACAATAATTAAGACTTAAACAATTATAAGACACAAAATCTAAGTTATCTAGCATGTCATTAGCTCATCCGAACTCCCAACGAACTTCTGACGCGTCATCCGAACCTTCGGCATATTGCCCAAATCCATCGGCATGTTGACTCCCGCAATATCCAATCTTGACGCAATGTCCAATTCTTCCAGCTCAATTCCTGATCTCTAACTTTGGTCTGATGTCTGATTCTTTTGCTTTAATTATTTTACCTTTTCATGATCGAAGTTAGTCATGTATCACTTTTCTCGAACTGTCGATTAGATCGTACACTCATCAATTGATTCTATTATCAAAATCTGAGATTCAACAACTATAATCTTTTTGAAGGTTCAGAATCAGGTCCTTATTCAAGCATTGGGGATCAATTTTTATACATGTGAAGTCTTTAGGATGAGACTATGTCGATTGGGACTATCCGTACATCTTTTCGTCATACATTCATATGGATAACCACTCAGTATGCCCCTTGTGACGTGAGTCAACTGGTATGATCTCCTGAGGTTTATGTCGGTTGGTATAAACGCCTGTGGTGTGGGTCGATTGGCATGAACTTTCATGGTGCAGCACCAAGCTGTACTCTCCCCTATGGTGTTGCGTTAGCAGAGAACGATCAAGAGGGTGCCTACCACCAACCCAATCATCTTCTTCGTCAGTTAGATGTCGTCATCTTGCACGTTAGTTCATTGGTGGCTATCAACTGGCAGATCGTGATTGATACAAGAATATTTTCTATCAAGATTAAATTAAAATTAATTAAAATTTCTCTTGAGTTATCTTTCACTCCCTTGTATATTCTCTCTACTCCCTTAAATAAATAATTTCTCTTAAATAGCATAGCATGAATAAGTTTAACTCTCAAGAATAAAGAAAATAAAAAAAACTATATAATAGATGGAAATCAAATAACGTATATTAGAGTTCAGTCGCATCTTAATAAGTTTTTGGGTTTTCATAATATCCTATCTCTATATACTGATTCGAGGCAGGGTTTCCAAAATAATATAGAAACTGAGTGATATCCTAATGCAACGTGATCTGTATAATCATCTTGGAGCCCAATATATAATATTTAGAAAAAAGAGTCATCAAACTATATATCTTCCATTAGTATTGGTTAAAGACTCTTTGATATAACATAATCTTTTTATAAGAGTAATATTTTAGAGTAATTGATTAAATTATAGAGAATTATATTTCTCGACGCACATAGACATTAGACAAGGAAGTTACTCAAATTACAAATAGGTAAATTCTTATACGAGTATAATTGTAAAAAATCATAAGACTTTCCCACACTAAAAGCATCGAAGGATTGAGAAATAAAAATAAATATAAAGAATGAAATGGAAATGTGAAATTTCTCCCTTTTCTTCATTCTCTCATCCACTATTTTTTTTTTCCAATTTTCTTTCATTTTTTAATGCAAAACATGGATCGGTGAAGGGCGTAATTATAACCTAATCCGACTAATAAGAAAATGCCACATGGAAATCGTAATACTGCGCTAGGGGTAAAAGAGTATTTTCACAAGTATTTTATGCGTTTTTGTGTTTTTCGGCGGGCTAGGAGAGGGCGAGAGTAAAAGAGGGGAGGGAGAAATCCCCGACCGTGTTGGGGATTTCAGTCCCCGCCCAGTAAAGGGAATTTGAATTTTCCGCCTTAGCGTTCTACCATAATATGTGTTCTGGTCGAACTACAAGTTGATTGTTTTCGACATTGTACATTAACTACCTTGATAAGGAATTTGATACCCAATCGGATCAGGAGACTCATGCTCATATATTCTTTCCAAAGACCTAGAACGTCTCTTCTCCACCCTGTTGGTTCTCGAGAGTGTGCTGGGTAGGAACCGCCCCCTCTTTGATTCTGCTCCTTGTTTTCGCAGCCAGGATCTGATCTGATTTAACGGTTTCGCAGGGTAGAGTTTACATGGGTCGGCGAAATCTCTGCTTCGAGTTGATTCCTGACACGAAGGCTCGGCGACGGAGCTTCGCGAGGAGATGCAAAGGGCTGAGAAAGAAGGCCTCCGAGATCCACAAGCTTTGCGACCTGGACGTCCTCGTCATCAGCTTTTCGTCGGACGACGACAAGATGGTGGCATGGCCGGAGGAGCCGGAGGAGGTGCGACGCATCGTGCACCGCTTCCTGATCATCGACAAGCGGCAAAGGGAGCGCTGGTCCAACAGCCTAGTGCAGGTCCTGGAAGAGCGGGTGATGCAGAAGACGCGAGCGAAGAAGATGCCTGAAGACTACGCGACGCGGGTCCAACGGCTCGACGGCCTGTCAAAGGATAAGGTAGCAGACCTTCTCCATGACATCGACTGCCAGATGTCACTCCTGAAGCTGAAGATTAAGTTGTTGGCAGAGAAGATGGTTGTAAGCCAACAACAACTAGACGGTGGTTCTCAAACCCAGATTCCTAACGACAGCGTTGACGAAGAATATATGCAGCCTAAACAACCATGCGATCCGGCGGAAGAAGACCACTTCCATGTCTCGGAGTACCACGGTGTCGATCTTGGGGGTGATGCTGTTGCCTCTGATCATTATGTTGCCGGTCCCCGTGCCGCCTCTTACAATACCGTGGAGATGGGGATCGCGAATTCATTGTTACCTGTGCAGGACTTCAGTGACGGGCTTGACTGGTTTCCGTGGCCGCCAGCAGATCAGGGTGGCTTGGAGCTCATTGTCCAGCAAGCACTGCAAGGAATTAAGGATGCTAAAAATTAGTGTGTGGGTGTCATATATGTATGACTTGGAAGGGGCAATTTTGTTTGTCTGAGATCCTTCAGGCGGTATAGCTCTTTCCCGTCTTAACTACAAATAAATATATAGAGGGAGGGATGCTGAGGCTTCAGAAGGGGGTAGTTTTGTTCTATACGCAACCTCCCTGTGTTATTTGCAGGGTGCCAGATTCTGTAATCTCTGATCCATCAGTAATAAGAAAGCTAGTTGAATCAGAATCGCAGAAGCAACCATAA
>LS990921.1:19205403-19422903 GCA_900464855.2 Musa schizocarpa
TTATTCTAAAAAAAATCTAGAAAGTTTAAATTTAAGAAATATGATTGTGAGAGATCCAAGTGTTCATAAGAGTATGGAGAGGCATGACATTGACAATGGAGTTAATCATAATTGACTTGCCAACCCGAGAAAGCATGCTCTTATTCTAATTATTGAATGTGTTAAAGGAATTTCTAGATGAACTAGTTTGATAGCCTACCATGGTGGATATAGACACCAAGATATTTCAGTGGCTAAGTTCCCTCTTTTATTACAAGGTGTTTGCGTATTTTATATTTGGTACTAGGATTACAAGAGGACAATAGATTTACCTTTGTTAATTTGAAAATCAATGATGGAAGAATAGAGGTCATAGGCTTTGATAAGATTTCAGTAGGACTTATTATTAGCCTTGATTTAGAGGACATCGTTGACAAAGATGAGATGGGAAATTTAAAAGCTTTTGACATTAAAAGAAGTTATTTTATTTCTTGAGTCGACTTTGTTTAGGATGTTAGAAAGATTATGTTGCAATAAAACAAATAGGAAGTGGGATGAAGGGTATCCCTGCTTGAACTAGTGTGAGAGGAAATTATTGATAATATAAAAGAAAATAGGCATGGTGATGCATGAGTTAATATAGGAAATGAATTTGTAGGAAAAATTCATCTACTCAAGCGAGTTAGTAATAAAGTCTCTTAAAAATATGTTAAAAGATTTGGCTAGATCCAGTTTATTCATAATTAAAGGGATTTGCCATTGGAGTTTAATAGAGTTATTCATAATTAAACGGATTTGTCTTTTGAGTTGAATAGTGTGAGAAAGCTCATAGGTGACATAAATGTTATCATGAATGGACTTTCCAATAATAAAAAAAGATTAGTTTTGGTTGATAATCATATTGAGGTAAGGTTTAATTTGATTAGTAAGGACTTCGTAGAGCAGTTCATAGAGGATATTACAAAAGGAGATAAGTCTATAGTCGATAATCTTGGTTGGATTGGTAATCTTACGGATGAACACTAGGTGGGTCTTGGTCTAAGAACCAAGTATGGTGTTGTAGAAGTAAAATTCATTAAAGACTATGAGATTAGAAAGCCCTAAGACATTCCAATAATATTGCATAATTCAAGTATGCAGCCATCAAAGTCAACGCTCTTTTCTATCTCCATTCCATTAGGACTTTGTAGATTTCCTTCAAGGAGAAGGTTTTAGTAAGGGGAGGATGGGCATTACAAGGAGAGAGGGAAAGGAAGGCCAATTTATGGGGTGTTAAGGGTGATTGGTGTTGTGAAACCTTAGATAACATCATATGTATAACAAAAAGTAAAAAATAAAAATTAGTTTTCCAAAATAATTTTATCGGATCGTTATGCATTAAACTCAAAGCGACAAAAACTACATAAGAGGTGTAAGATGTCCTTACATAGGGAAACTCGTATATCTCCTAGGATCGCAGATCCTAGTCTATAGATGAAGGAGCTCTCCTAAACTTTTCTCTAGTGGTAATCCACACTGTTAGGATCGGAGCGGCACTAAGAGGGGGGGGGGGGGTGAATTAGTGCAGTAGATTAAAACGTTGGTTTCAACAAATCTTTCGTACGATAAAAATCGGAATCGGAAGTGCTTAACTTGAAAGCGTATTCGCAAAGTTGTGCAGCAAAGATAATGATGAAATAAAGCAAGTAAGAAGGTTTGCAGTAATGTAAATAGCAGTAATGAAATGCAAACCAGAGATTACGTCGTTTTTGAAGTGGTTCGGTCAAGTGACCTACATCCACTTGCGAGGCCCCTCTTCGATGAGGCTCCCACCTTCCACTAACAAATCTCTTGAAGGGGAAGGGTGAATACCCCTCTTACAACTCTTTTACAAGCGGTTCACTCTCTTACAGATTTTCAGCAAGAAAGAAGGAGGTGAACACTAGCAAATTGAAAACAAGACTAGCTAAGACTTTTCTAAGGCCTTTCTCTTAAACAATTGCTGCTCAAAAAGTTGTAATCTCAGCTGAGATTTGAGGGGTATTTATAGGCCGCAAGAGGATTCAAATTTGGGCTCCAAATTTGAATTCTCTTAGAGTTCTCGATGCTGGCGGTGCCACTGCCACGGGTTTCTTAACCTCGGCAGTGCTGGGCGGGTGCCACCGCCTCTCGGGACCGGCGGTGCCACCGCCCAGCCAGTGGTGCCACCGCCTACAAGTTTTTTTCAGCCCACTAGTTGGGCTTCAATCTTGGCCCAAACTAGTAGAACTTCGGGTCCAATTGACCCCCCTTATGGGGTTATAGGATTAATACCTAATCCTAACCATAATTAATATGCTAACTACGAATTTAAAGACATTTTATAAGCTATTACAAAGTCCATAAGTCAAGACTTCTTCGACGAGCTTCCGGCTGAACTTCTAGTCTTTCCGATAAACTCTAGGAAACCATTCTCATGGACTCAAGAAGCTCTTAAACTTCACAATTTGATCTTGGCGAGTTCCAATGAGCTTCTTTGGCAAGCTCGATCTCTCTCTACGAGCTCTCCGAACTTCCCACGAACCTTTCGGTGAGCTTCCAAAAAAACCCTTCAAGAAGCTCCCTACTCATTCTGGCTAGTTCCAAGAAGCATTCCCGACGAACCTTCGGACTTCAGTCGAACTCTCGAACTCCCAATGAATCCTTTCGGCTGCTCCAAGACTCTCACTTTGTTTCACTTTATGTCTTTCTCATTATCATAGTTATTCCTGCACACACAAACTAAAACTCTACTCCGATCTAGACAATTATTACAACGCGAATCAACATTCATGTGCCAAGACGTCATTGGTTGGGTTTGCCGTCCGATTCTTCAAAAGATCATCCTCTCTTACGGCTTGTTGCCCAATCGGCGGTTGACCTCCGCAACCCCAATATCCTTGGCGTAATTCCGCTCTCCTTAGCCCGATGCCCGACGTCCGAAGCCTTCTGCCGTCCAATATCCTGACGTGATCTCCTCCAGCGCAACGTCAATTCCTCTTGCGTTAACTATCTAATCCTGATTGAGTAGACCTACATTACTCAAAATGCAATTTAAATTATAAACACATATCAAGTGGTTTCATCATCAAAATACGAGATTCAACACACACGATCGACGCCGTAACGATGCTCCTCCTCACATAGCATGTTCTTTCCTAATGATTGTGCACCACCACACAATAGCAAACAAGGAAGGATCGGTCTCTCTTGTTGTCCTTTCATACCACAGAAGGGGCAATCGATTGGAGGAAGAAGGGGGGAGGAGATGAGAAAGGTGGTGGCTATAAGGGTCTAGCCTATGACCCTTTTAGTCGCAACTCTTATTTATAGAGAGCCTCATTTAACTAATCCTAATGGATCATGCCTTAATGAGTATTAGTTCTCTATTAAATTACCTTTAGTTTAATATATATTGAATCCCTATCGAATAACCATTTTAAGGTCTATTGGGTCTGATCCAATGGATCTATTAAACCAAGGGCTTATTGGATACTATTATCCAGTCATCTATTCATCGTATTATCCACCATATGTGTGTGTGACCCTCTAGACCTAATATCAAATTGGTAGTGAGTTCTACATATCAAAACTCATTATGACTCAAAACTCTTTTTGAGAATTATTATCCACATAATAATTCACTCAACTTATCGACAATGGATGTACTAGGTCACTACACCATAGTCCCCAAACGATATGGAAGAATCTAATTCATTGGACCTATTTGTCCTCAATTATTGTGTATTTATAGTTCGTCATCCATCTAATATTCTAAGGATCATATATCAGGCATGATGTTATCAGGCCTATGTTGGGAAATCAAGGGGGCGACATCATATGCGCAGCGGAAGAACAAGAAAACAAAAATCCCCGATTCCCAAAAAGATGTTCATCGTCGTGCGAAGATTGGTGCGCAAAAATCCGCAAAATACAAAACTACGTATAGAGATTGTGTTACCTAGGGAGATCGTATATCCCTGTTTCCTTGCAGATCCTTAGGAGAGGGTGAAGGAGGTCAAGCGTCCTCCTCTCTAGCGGTGATCCACACAAGAGGGTTGCGACGACCCTCCTCAAAACTCGTGCCCTCGAGGTGGGAGGGAGAGGAGAATAGGAAGGGCAAGCAAAGACTCTAGCCTATGAGGCTGTGAATCCCTCCTATTTATAGAGATCCCGTGTCAAACCCTAATGGGTCCTTCCCTAGTGGGTATTGGATCTGCATCCAATAAGAAAAGGGCTCCGTCGAGATATCTCATATCGAACCTCTACTCATCGCAATGCCTACCATATGTGTGTGACCCTCTAGGCCCAATATCGAGCTGGCCGTGAGTCATACCTGTCGAGAACTCCTTCTAACTTTCGGTGAATTATTATCTCTGTAATAATTCACTCGACTCATCGACTACTGGACGTGCTAGGCCACTACGCCAGTAGTCCCAGGACGATCTGGGGAATCAATCCATTGGACCTGTCTGTCCTCAATTACCATGTACCTATAGTCCCTCATCCATCTAATATCCCAGAGACCGTATATCGAGCATGGTGTTGTCAGACCCATACGGTTTCTACTCGAGTCTCGCTCTAATCGGATTCTCCCGGAGAACTCTTTCTCTCTCAACCCGAATGACCCTAGCTAGGGATTTGTCTGAGCAAGAACACATGGGATATTCCTCTCATGGCTTGAGAGTGGATGATCCTCTATCGACACTCAATAGCCCTCGTAAGGTCGACTACCACTCCCAATAACCCACCTGTACTAGATGCGGGACAGCCAAACCTATAAGTCTGGTATCAAAGAGTGGAGCACTCATACAGATATCCTTTGTGTCTCAAGTCTAAGGACCGGATACACCACTAGGACTACGGAATCGCTTTGTCGACAATAAGGCATCATCAACCATCCAACATTCCAGAGGGCGGATCAATCGTGAACTCATTCTCCAATGAGCACATCTTTGTATCCCTAGTGTCCTACACGAGCGACTATATGAGACCATTTGCATCCATCATATGGACAGTATACAACACACCGGTCTATCCGGTTATCACGATGTCCCTCTCGAGTAACCTATGACCGGGATTATTTAGGATATGTGTTTAAAGGTGAATCGATCTCATTATCGTGATCTCATCACGATCCGATTCCCATTGCACAAATCCAAGGACATCACAATATATATATGCATTTATGCAATAGTTATAAAGTGATATACGCCAAAATATAATAAGCAAAAGATTCTGTATCAAGTGACACGTGCCATCACTCATGTGATTGGCTTGTTTTGAGCACCTATGACTAGCAATCTCCCACTTGACCTAAAGCCAATCATCTATGTAATCGATCCCCATCGGACCCTCGTGACGCTTCAAAGACAAAATGAGACAATGGCTTTGTCGGTGGATCTGCAATGTTATCTTCGGATGGAACTCTTTTTCCTTTGCTACATCTCCTCGGTTTGATCTCTCTTATAAGTTGGAACCTCCTCGAACACTTCGATGAGACCGGGTTCCCTTATTTGAGTAATCACCCCATAGTTGTCTTAATATAAGGAAGTCGACTTGTCGCTATCTCAGTATCGACTCCCAAATCTGTGATGAACTTCTTCACCCGGACTCCCTCCTTTGCTACATCCGATGCAGCAATGTACTCCGCCTGCGTGGTCGGTCAATTAGTGGTATCTTGCTTGGAACTCTTCTAGCACACTACTCCTCCATTCAAGGTGTACACATACCACGAATTAGACTTGCTATCATCGACATCGACTGAAAACTTGAGTCAGTGTAGCCTTCAACCTTAAGGCTATTACCTCCATATACTAGTAAAAGATCCTTAGTCCTTCTCAAGTACTTAAGGATACACCTTATTGCTTTCTAGTGCTCCAAGCACGGATCCTACCGATACCTGCTTTCGTGATTTTTTCGAGCATGCGCTATATCAAGCCCAAGACATAGCATGACATACATGATAGACCCTATTTCTTTGAGGCATAAAGTATCATATCCATGTTCGCCCTTTCTTCCGGAGTCTTTGGGGACATACTAGAAAGAAAGCGATATCCCATGTCTCATCGGTATAAGACCTCTCTTGGAATTTTCCATGCCAAACCTTTTGACAATAGTTTCTATGTACCTGACTGGGACAAGCCAAGCATCCTCTTGGATCTATCTCTATAGATTCTAATCCCCAAGATATAAGATGCTTCCCCTAAGTCCTTCATGGAGAAGTGTCTAGATAACCAAGCCTTTCTTGTGGATAGCATTCCTATATCATTCCCAATGATGAGGATGTCATCCACATATATAACAAAAAAAGGTGATAGCCCCACTTACCTTTCTGTATACACAAGGCTCATCTTCGTTCTTAACGAAGTCATAAGATCTGATTGCCTCATCAAATCTTATGTTCCAACTTGAGGAAAGCTTGCTTTTTAGTCCATAAATGGATCTAAGCAACCTACACACCTTATCTCGGGCAGTTCTTGGACACGAATCCCTCGGGTTGCATCATATACACCTCCTCCTCGAGGTTCCGGTTGAGGAATGCGGTTTTCACATTCATCGCGGATCTCATAATCATAGTGTGCTGCAATAGCCAATAGAATTCTGATGGATTTTAGCATTGCTACTGGTGAGAAAGTTTCGTCAGTAGTCAACACCTTGCCTTTGACGATACCCCTTAGCCACTAGCCTTGCTTTATAGGTCTCTACCTTTCCATCTACTCCGATCTTTTTTCTTAAAGATCCACTTGCAACCGATGGGTACAATACCTTCTGGCTTAGCATCAACTAGGTTCCAAACCTTATTGGAGTACATAGAATCCATCTCGAATTCATGGCTTCTTTCCACTTCCGAGTCTATACTGTAATAGCCTCCTCGTAGGTTTGAGGATCAATATCCTCTACATCCTCTGCTCTAATATGTCCCATATATCTCTCAAGAGGATGGGATACTCTATCGAACATGCGTAAAGTTGATACTTGTGTATTACGTGCACTGACGCATTTCTGTCAGAGTGGTGCTTGAGCTTGGTTCTCCAACCTCGCTCAATTCTATCATTCTCCCACTGTCTCCGTCAAGAATGTGTTCCTTCTCAAGAACACTGCTCTCTTAGCTACAAAGACCTTTTGGTCCTCGAGATGATAGAAATAATACCCACAAGTTTCCTTGGGGTATCCCACAAATTTGCATCGCTCTGTCCTTGATTCTAACTTATCGGGGTAGTGTCTTCTAACATGGGCAGGGCAGCCCCAGATCTTAACAACCTTAAGATCAGGCTTCTTCCCTTTCCATATCTCATATGGTGTAGACACTACCGACTTAGTTGGAACTCTGTTCAGAAGGTAAGCTGCGGTTTCTAGGGCATATCGCCAGAATGAGATGGGTAGGTCAGCGAAACTCATCATGGACCGTACCATTTCTCCTTTCAGAGACACCATTGAGCTGAGGTGTATAAGGAGGTATCCATTGGGATAATATCCCATGGTCCTTGAGGAACTGAGTAAGCTCAGTACTTAAGTATTCACCTCCTTGATCTGATCGAAGAGTTTTGATACTCTTTCCAGTCTGGTTCTCCACCTTATTCTTATACTCTCTGAAATTCTCAAAGGCCTTAGACTTGTACTTCATTAAGTACACATATCCATACCTTGAGAAATCATCAGTAAATGTAATGAAGTAGGAGTAACTTCCAATGGCATGAGTTGACATGGGTCCACATACATCACTATGTATGAGTTCCAACAACTCATTGGCTCTCTCTCCAGTTCTACTAAATGGAGATTTGGTCAGTTTTCCATGAATGCAAGGCTCACAACTCGCATATGACATATAGTCGAATGGATCTAGATATCCATCATTCAGCAACTTTTGAATCCTTCTTTCATGGATGTGACCTAGCCTACAATGCCACAGGTATGCACTGTTCAACTCATCTCGTTTCCTTTCGGACACATTTAGATTCATGATATGTGGAGTGGTGTCTAACATAAATAAACCATTATGCAATGTTCCTTTCGTGATGATCTTATCATCTAATAATATCGAACAACCATTGTTCTCGAAAATAAATTTATATTCACTAACTGTTAAACATGAAATGGAGATAATATTTTTGATAATAGAAGGAACAAAATAACATGCATCTAATGCAATAAAAGCTCCACTAGGCAGATGTAGGGCGACCTCGCCAACAGCTAATATAGCAACTTTTGCTCCATTACCCATCTTGAGGTCCATCTCGCCTCTCTGTTGTCTCCTAGACCTTGCCAGAACTTGCAACGAATTGCATATATGATAAGCACTACCGGTATCCAATACCCATGTGTTATCATAAGAGTCTGACAAATGGAGACTGATCATGAATGTACTTGAAGCTTCATCAAGCTTTTGTTTCGCCCTTTCTGCAAGGTACTCTTTGCAGTTTTTCTTCCAATGCCCATCTTTACCACAGTGGAAGCACTGGCCTTTGTCCTTTCTTTGGGTCTTTCTTAGCAACCTTTGCTTTACCTTGTTTGCCCTTGCCCTTTCCCTTCTTAAGGGACCTTTCGCTTTCCTTTTCTTTTTCTGGTCTTACCGGTAGAGAACTGGCTTCTCTTTCTTAATAGTACTCTCTGCCTCCCTCAACATATTGAGGAGCTGGGGGAGAGTCACCTCAAGCTTGTTCATATTAAAATTTATTATGAACTGTGAAAGGGAATCTAGTAGGGATTTGAAAGCACAATGTCCACAAACAAGTTATCCTCTAGGACCATTCCTAGACCCTGTGAGTTTCTCTATCCACTCAATCATCTTTAGGACATGATTCTGAACCGGTGTCCCCTGGGTCATCCTAGCGGGAAAAGGCTCTTGGATATCTCATATCGTTGAGTCCTTCCCCTGTTCCTCAAACAATTTATGGACATGTAGGAGAATGGATCGGCATCCATCTTTTCATGTTGTCTCGTAACTCACGGAGTCATAGAGCCCAACATAAAGCATGCGAGCAAGAGTGGAGTCATCAATGTACTTCACGTTAGGAAGCGATCTCATCCTCGCTTGCCCTTCTTCGGTGTAGGCATCATCAGTATCAAGGGCGTATAACGATTTTCTCTCTTTGTGAGAATAGTTCTCAAGTTACGAAGTCAATCCGTATAATTTGGACCAGTAAGGCGGTTGACATCAAGTTTGCCACATAAGGGATTTGAAAGCGACATTTTCTGAAAATAAAGATGTAGCAGAAATGAATAACATGCAGATTTTGCAAGAAATAAACTATCAAGATATGGATTTCTATCTTAATATGCTCCCACTATTTTACTAACGAGTCACGCGACACCCTCAGCACGTGAAATGGAAGTCTCCGGCAGACTTCTAGTAGGGATCTGGATCCAATCAGAGTCTTAGTGTAACCTCGAGGGACTCGACCAATCACACTAAGCCTAAATGGTAGGCAACTCTTGCCGATCACAACTCCTTGTGATTCCCGTCCTGTTCGGCCTCCGAATCACCATGGCCTCGAGGGACTCGACCAACCATGATGCTCGGTTAAGTCAACACCTTCGATACAAGATGAGTCTGATTTGATGATATACCCTCGAGGGACTCGACCAAGCATATCATGCCCTCAGGTCACCGGTAACATCTCTATGTTGTAAGCAAGATAGCGAATCGCGATATAGGTGAGTCTCGAGGGACTCGACCAACTCAACCTACACCGGGAATCGATTCCTACTCATAACGATGGAAGGCCACGTGGGTCAATCTAATTGCCTCATGTTTACCGACTTAATATTATCGAGAGATGTTTCTATAATTTGGTCTCCTAATATGACATGTCACACATATACATATTTAATATATATCTACATCGCATGCAAATATATATACATATCTAGTATGTGTATAAGCAATCACATCAGATGATCATGGACCACAACCTAATATGATTAGGCCCGAGCCAATAGGCCTAATCACTCACATCAAGATCTATGTGTGCAACGGTGCATCTCCATGCCCTTGTGATCGTCCATCTCGTCCTCGTCGGTTCCGTCGACATCTTGATGCATCTCCATGCATCACGATCGTCCGTCTCGTGGGTCCCGCTATCGCATCCACGCTCCCGCTGCGCCTCCTCATGTGATTACAACTTAATCATAGGCACGCAGGCCCGACATTAAACAAGAAATATAATGGAGGTTCGCAGATCTAAATAATATTAATCACAAGTACACACATCACACGGTCCATGATCATCCGTCCACACATCATACATCACATGTATATATAATCATCATCATGTAGGACTACTAGATAATAATAAAAAAATAATAATCAACTAAACCTTTTAATTAATTAATATTTTTCTGAAATCAGGGACATGTAGGGAATTTCTCAATTCTTAAGGGTATTTTTGTAATTTGGACAAAAGACAGAAACTAGAATTTCTCAAATTCACAGGGGCAAAACTATCCTTTTTGCCCAAAACCCTAATTCCCTCTGCTGCTGACGCCGCCGCCGCCACCCTGGCGGCATGCCCTATCTGGGCGGGCGAGGGCCTAGGGCGCGTGCGGCGAAGGCGCAGACGCCAAGCGGTACCCGGTGTGGGGTGGCCCAGGCGCCGCCACCTCACCTCCGTGGCGGTTCTGCCCGAGAGAGGCAACGCCATAGCGATCTTTTTGCCTCATTGGGCCGCCCTGCCGGGGTTTTTGCCGGTGGGAGTAGTGGCCCGCGAACCGGCATGCCCCTGCGATGCCTCGGCCTTGCTTGTTGCTGGCGTGGCGCCTCTACCCAGGGGTCAGCGGTCGGAGGCCCCTCTATCCATGAAGCTGCCAGCCGCCACCGCCGTTTTTTTTTTCTTTGCATCGCAGACCGCCCGGCCCGGTAGGCTTGGCATAAGATGCGCATCTTGGCCGTGGTTTGTGCTGGCTACGGGTTGCGCTGCCGCTGCAGTGTGGTTGGGGCATGCAGATCAAGGGCAGCAACTGTTGCTGCCCTTCCTCGCTTTTGCGTCAACGATTTTGACGTTAATATTCTTACTAAACACAACACACGCAGTTCAAAACCAATCATTCGCACGAACAACCTGGCTCTGATACCACTGTTGGGAAATCATGGGGGCGACATCATATGCGCAGCGGAAGAACAAGAAAACAAAAATCCCCGATTCCCAAAAAGATATTCATCGTCGTGCGAAGATTGGTGCGCAAAAATCCGCAAAAACAAAACTTCGTATAGAGATTGTGTTACCTAGGGAGATCGTATATCCCTGTTTCCTTGCAGATCCTTAGGAGAGGGTGAAGGAGCACAAGCGTCCTCCTCTTTAGCAGTGATCCACACAGCACGGTTGCGACGACCCTCCTCAAAACTCCAGGCCTCTAAGGTGGAGAGGGAGAGGAGAATATGAAAGGCAATCAAAGACTCTAGCCTATGAGGCTGTGAATCCCTCTTATTTATAGAGATCCCGTGTCAAACCCTAATGGGTCCTTTCCTAGTGGGTATTGGATCTGCATCCAATAAGACAAGGGCTCCGTCGGATATCTCATATCCGAACCTCTACTCATCGCAATGCCTACCATATGTGTGTGACCCTCTAGTCCCAATCTGGTAGGGACTGAAGCACAATGTCCACACACAAGTTATCCTCTAGGACCATTCCTAGACCTGTGAGTTTCTCTATCCACTCAATCATCTTTAGGACATGATTCTGAACCGGTGTCCCCTCAGTCATCCTAGCGCGGAAAAGGCTCTTGGATATCTCATATCGTTGAGTCCTTCCCTGTTCTTCAAACAATTTGCGGACATGTAGGAGAATGGATCTGGCATCCATTTTTTCATGTTGTCTCTGTAACTCTGGAGTCATAGAGCCCAACATATAGCACTGAGCAAGAGTGGAGTCATCAATGTACTTCACGTAGCGAGCGATCTCATCCTCGCTTGCCCCTTCTTCGGGCGTAGGCATCACTGTATCAAGGACGTACACGATTTTCTCCGCTGTGAGAACAATTCTCAAGTTACGGAGCCAATCCGTATAATTTGGACCAATAAGGCGGTTGACATCAATTATGCCACGTAAGAGATTTGAAAGCGACATTTTCTGAAAATAAAGATGTAGCAGAAATGAATAACATGCAGATTTTGCAAGAAATAAACTATCAAGATATGGATTTCTATCTTAATATGCTCCCACTATTTTACTAACGAGTCACGCGACACCCTCAGCACGTGAAATGGAAGTCTTCGGCAGACTTCTAGTAGGGATCTGGATCCAATCAGAGTCTTAGTGTAACCTCGAGGGACTCGACCAATCACACTAAGCCTAAATGGTAGGCAACTCTTGCCGATCACAACTCCTTGTGATTCCCGTCCTGTTCGGCCTCCGAATCACCATGGCCTCGAGGGACTCGACCAACCATGATGCTCGGTTAAGTCAACACCTTCGATACAAGATGAGTCTGATTTGATGATATACCCTCGAGGGACTCGACCAAGCATATCATGCCCTCAGGTCACCGGTAACATCTCTATGTTGTAAGCAAGATAGCGAATCGCGATATAGGTGAGTCTCGAGGGACTCGACCAACTCAACCTACACCGGGAATCGATTCCTACTCATAACGATGGAAGGCCACGTGGGTCAATCTAATTGCCTCACGTTTACCGACTTAATATTATCGAGAGATGTTTCTATAATTTGGTCTCCTAATATGACATGTCACACATATACATATTTAATATATATCTACATCGCATGCAAATATATATACATATCTATTATGTGTATAAGCAATCACATCGGATGATCATGGACCACAACCGGAATATGATTAGGCCGAGAGAGGGTAGGGCCTAATCACTCACATCAAGATCTATGTGTGCAACGGTGCATCTCCATGCCCTTGTGATCGTCCATCTCGTCCTCGTCAGTTCCGTCGACATCTTGATGCATCTCCATGCATCACGATCGTCCGTCTCGTGGGTCTCGCTATCGCATCCACGCTCCCGTTGCGCCTCCTCATGTGATTACAACTTAATCATAGGCACACAGGCCCGACAATAAACGAGAAATATAATGGAGGTTCGCAGACCTCAATAATATTAATCACAAGTACACACATCACACGGTCCATGATCATCCGTCCACATATCATATATCACATGTATAAATAATCATCATCATGTAGGATTACTAGATAATAATAAAAAATAATAATCAACTAAACCTTTTAATTAATTAATATTTTTTTTGAAATCAGGGACATGTAGGGAATTTCTCAATTCCTTAGGGTATTTTCGTAATTTAGACAAAAGACAAAAACTGGAATTTCTCAAATTCACAGGGGCAAAACTGTCCTTTTTGCCCAAAACCCTAATTCCTTTTAGCCGCCATGCCACCCTACTAGCGGCTCAGGCGGGTAAGGGCGAGGGGGATGCCCTCTTCGAAGACATTCTGCGCGCCGTTTGCCATTCTTGGGGTCGGCGCCCAGCCCAGCCTCAGCATGGGGTTCTGCCATGAGGAGGGCAGGCGCGGCGCTGCTGCCTCATCGGTGGCCGGCCCTGGGGTTTTGCCAATGGGAGGCGGCGACCCAGCGAGGCGCCCGGTGCCTCTCGACCGCTGCCTGCGCCCCGCCTCGTCACGGGTCGGGGGTCACAGGCATCTCGCCCGTGGGGGTCATGACCATGAAGCGCCTCTACCGCTGGCTGCCAGCCCCGGCCATAAAGCCTGCTGCAAGCAATCACGGACCGGCCGCCAGTTCTATGACTGATGGCGGGCGCATCTTTTTGTGGGGTCTTTGACTTGCCGCTTCTTGTGGTCGCGCATGCATGCAGATCGAGGGTAGCAACCGTTGATGCCCTTCATAAGCTTTTGCATCAACGATTTTGACATCAATATTCTTCCTAAACACAACACACGCGGTTGAAAACCAATCATTCGCATACGAACAACCCGGCTCGATACCATTGTTGGGGAAATCAGGGGCGACATCATATCGCAGCGGAAGAACAAGAAAACAAAAATCCCCGATTCCCAAAATGATGTTCGCCGTCAGGTAAAAGATTGGTGTAAAAATCCATAAAACACAAAAACTGCGTGATAGAGATTTTGTTACCTAGGGAGATCAGATATATCCTTTGTTTCCTTGCAGATCCTTAGGAGAGGGTGAAGGAGGTCAAGCGTCCTCCTCTCTAGCGGTGATCCACACAACGGGGTTGTGACGACCCTCCTCAAAACTCCAGGCCTGAGGTGGTGGAGAGGGAGAGGAGAATAGGAAGGGCAAGCAAAGACTCTAGCCTATGAGGGGCTGTGAATCCCTCCTATTTATAGAGATCCGTGTCAAACCCTAATGGGTCCTTCCCTAGTGGGTATTGGATCTGCATCCAATAAGACAAGGGCTCCGTCGGATATCTCATATCCGAACCTCTACTCATCGCAATGCCTACCATATGTGTGTGACCCTCTAGGCCCAATATCGAAATGGCCGTGAGTCTTATCTGTCGAGAACTCCTTCTAACTCGGTGAATTATTATCTCTGTAAAAATTCACTCGACTCATCGACTTCACGGACGTGCTAGGCCACTACGCCCGTAGTCCCGCACGATCTGAGGGGAATCCAATCCATTGGACCTATCGTCCCTCGTTACCATGTACCTATAGTCCCTCTTCCATCTAATATCCCGAGACCAGTATATCGAGCATGGTGTTGTCGGACCCATACGGTTTCTACGAAGTCTCGCTCTAATCGGATTCTCCAGGAGATCTCTTTTCTCTTAACCCGAATGACCCTGGCCGGGGATTTGTCCGAGCAAGAACACATGGGATATTCCTCTCATGATCTTTGAGAGTGGATGATCCTTTATCGACACTCAATAGCCCTCGTAGGTCGACTACCACTCCCAATGACCAAATTGTACTAGATGCGGGGACAGCCAAACCTATAAGATGCGGTATCAAAGAGTGGAGCACTCATACAGGACATCCTTGGTGTCTCAAGTCTAAGGACCAGATACACCACTAGGACTACGGAATCATTTGTCCGACAATAAGGCATCATCAACCATCCAAAGATTCCGTGGCGGATCAATCAATGAACTTATTCCCCAATGAGCACTTGTACTATATCCCTAGTGTCCCTACACGAAAGCAGCTATGAGACCGACTGCATCCATCATATGGACGAGTATACAGCACACCAGTCTATCCGGTTATCACGATGTCCCTCTCGAGTAACCTATGACCGGGATTATTTAGGATATGTGTTTAAAGGTGAATCGATCTCATTATCGTGATCTCATCACGATCCGATTCCCATTGCACAAATCCAAGGACATCACAATATATATATGCATTTATGCAATAGTTATAAAGTGATATACGCCAAAATATAATAAGCAAAAAGATTCTGTATCAAGTCACACGTGCCATCACTCACGTGATTGGCTTGCTGGGCACCTATGACTAGCAACCTATACAGAATCCATTTGATTCTCACACTAATAAGATTCTTTGGAAAACTTCTCTGAATCCAAATCTTACGCATATCGGATTCATCATAATTTGATTGAACTTGTTAAGGGATTTGTTTGAGTGAGAATATATGGAATATTCCTATCATAATACCGAGAGTGAATGATCCTTTATTAATACTCAATTGCCTTCATAAGATTTGTTGAATATCAGATTTTGATGATGAAATCAATTGATAAATTATTGATCTAATTCATATATTGAGATTAGTGTTACAGGATTAACTACGATAGCAATAAAGGCATAAAGCAAGATGTTGGGCGAGAATCAAATATCGGACGATACATCGAAGATTTGAACTATGTGCCGGAAGTTTGCTGGAAGCTTACCGAGAAGTTCACTAGAAGAATAATTGACATATCAGACTAAAGTTGCTTAGTTAAATGTCTTAATTATTGTAGTTAAACTGTAAGTTGAGTTAGGATTGGGAGGTAATCCCACTAACTCAATTAGGGGCTAATTGAGCCCTTAACAAGGCTAAATTGGGCCGGTTGAATAGCCCATTCAACACTTTAAGTCACGGCTGGCGGTGGCACTTCTAGGAACTCGGTCTCTCAGGTGGTTTGGGCAGTGGTACCACTAGAAGTTAATGCTATCAGGTGGTGGTATTGCTGGAGCTCGGTCTCTGAGCTCTGTTAGGTGGTCGTATCGCCTAGTGTTAGTCTGCAGGCGGTGATATTGCCAGTACCCCAAAAATCCAAGATGAGACACTTTTTGGCTCTAATTTTGAAGCCATTATGACGTATAAATACCCCACCCTTTTCTGCATTAAAGGGTATGAAAGTGTGAATAATATCTTGAAGTCTTGGGGTGTTAAAAGTATTGTAAAATTGCTAAGAGTCCTCCTTGTTAGGATCAAGAGCACTAAGAGGGGGGGGGTGAATTAGTGCAGCGGAAAACTTTCTGCGATTAAAATGAAACTGCGTTCGAACGATAAAAACGATTTCTGTTTGAAAGCCGATTCTAAGATTACTTTAACTTAAGATCAAGCAAGATGATGTTAAAGTCAATCTATGAAGGCAGTTTGCAGTTATGATGAAAACCATAATATAAGCGCAAACCGAAATACAACATTCGTATGAAGAAACTGATTTACGTCTAAATGCTGATTCGTAAATCACTTGATTAAGCGAGATGCTGTTTAAGCAAGGGTATAAAGGCAGTTTGCAGTTATGGTAAAAATCAAAACGTAAACGTAATCTGAAATATGATGATCATACGAAAAAGCAGATTTACGTCTAAACGTTGATTCGAAAAGTGCAAAGCTTGAAACCCAATCGTATATGCGTAGAAAGTAGTAAGCTTCAGAGGAGGTTTGCAGTAAAGATAATATGCTCAAAGTAAATGCAAACCGAGATTTAGAGTGGTTCGGTCGATCTTGACCTACTCCACTTTTGGCTTCCTCCACCGACGAGGTCACCAACGTCAACTAGAGGCATTCCTTCAATAGGCGAAGGCCAACCACCCTTTTACAGTTTCACTCCTTTTGACGGTCTTAGGAGACAACCCTTACATAAATTTTCTCTCCTCTCTTTACAACTCAAAACTTTGAAGAACAGAGGGAGGAGAACTTTTGGCCTTTACAACAATTTTGAGCTCTAAGAATCACAGAAAGAGATCAAGATTTCGAGTGTAAGTTCTATTATTTCAGTGCTGAATGGGTGGGGTATTTATAGGCCTCAACCCAGTTCAAATTTGGAGCTCAAAACTGTCAATTCCCGGAATTCTGGGATCAGGCGGTTGCACCTCCTGACTGGGACGGTTGCACCGCCTGGCAGAGCTCGAAGACTGAGCCTCTGGGCGGTGCCACCTCTGTCAGGGGCGGTAGCACCTCTATGCCATAGCTCGAAGACCGAGCTCAGGCGGTTGCACCTCCTAATTGGGGTGGTTGCACCGCCTACCAGAGCTCGAAGACCGAGCTCAAGCTGTGTTACCTCCTGTCAGGGGAGGTTGCACCGCCCAGTCTCGCTCGGAGACTGAGCCCAGGCGGTGCTACCTCCTGGCTGGGGCGGTTGCACCTCCCACAGCAATCAGGGTCCGAATAGGTATATCCATTCGGCCCAATTTGGGTTTTTCAGGGGCCCAATTGCCCCAAGATTAAGCTAATGGGATCACCTCCCATTTCCAACTTAATCATTGTGCTAACTACGATAAATCCTAAGATAATTTCTGCAGCTTGCTCCGGTGCGTCAATCGCTTCTTCCGGCGAGTTTCCGGCGAACTTTCGTTGATCATCCGATGAACCCTCGGTGATGCTCCTGCGGACTTCCGGTAAACTCCTGGACTTGCGACGATCCACTTGGCGAGTTCCGACGAGCTTCTTTTGGCAAGCTTATGGACTTCTCGGATTTGTTCCCGCAGAACCTCCGACGACTGTCCGAACTTCCGTCGAACTCTTGAACTCCCAACGTGATCATTGTCTTGACTCCGGCGCAACTCCTGCTGCATGTCTAACTTTCATCGTAGTTAATCCTGTACACTTATCTCAACACATAGATTAGACAACAAATGACAATTGACTTCATTATCAAAATCCGAGATTCAACAATCTCCCCCTTTTTGATGATGACAATC
Organism: Musa schizocarpa; assembly: GCA_900464855.2. Taxonomy (NCBI): domain Eukaryota; kingdom Viridiplantae; phylum Streptophyta; class Magnoliopsida; order Zingiberales; family Musaceae; genus Musa; species Musa schizocarpa. Next base: position 19,223,454 of record LS990921.1, read on the forward strand.
AATTGATAATGGAGTTAACCTTAACTCCCCTTGTCTATATGCCATACTTGAGATAAGTCATTCTTGAATTCAAGACCTAAGAATTCAAGCGACATATTGATAATTTAAATTATTTGAACTTATCAATACTCCCATCATGATTCCCATCATGATGTATCTCTCTGAAGATGATGTCAAGTCTTGACATTCATTTTCAGGTTTTACATTACAAGTTTGAATGATGGTAATAGTAACAATTCATCATATTGTAAGATATCAACATGTAAAGCTATGAAGTAAGATTTTGATATCATTACATGATGTACACATTTCAAAGATTTTAGCAAGTGTTGCATTTCTTCACATGGTAAGATATCAACTCAAGGCATAATGCAAATTATAACATCTGTTCATATATCTCTTGGTGATGCAAGCATGACATAACCATAGCATCAGTGTTTATAGCATCAATTCATATATTTCTCCCCCTTTGTCATCAACAAAAAGCATGGTAGTTGTGATACCAGGAAAATAATATAAGCAAGTTATCAAGCATATAAAGGAAGGCATGATACGTAGATTGCTTTGAATACTTCTTCCTTCTTTTTTTTGTTATAATCCTTTGTGCATGAAGGAGGAAAGACATTTGTGATTCCAACTATTTGTGAGTTTACTTTGAGTCAATATATGTGTTTGAAACAGCTTTTTGCAAGTAAAAATACTATCATCCATATTTCAAGATGGAATTCATAAGCAGGAATCATTTCATCAAATCCATTTCAAAAAAAATATTTTTCATAAGAGTGTATGAGAAAATTTGATTTTTAGCATTCCAACTATTAAGTGAATATGAAAATGAGATGAACTCTTTCATGCATTTGGACAAGACTATGCTACATATTTTCAAATACAATCATGAAGACAAAACATTTCAACACATGTTATGTAATGGCAATCAGTGATTTGATCATTCAATAAAGTCCGAAAAATAATTTTAACTAGTTTATCTATTCGGACACATCAACATTCCTAATTCTCTTATGAAATCAAATTGTTCTTCACTTAGAGGTTTTGTAAAAATGTCAGCTAGTTGATGTTTAGTATCAATGAACTCTATGGTTACGTCATGATTAGTAACATGATCTCGTATAAAGTGATGTCTAATATCAATATATTTTGTTCTTGAGTGTTGTATAGGATTCTTAGTGAAGCATATTGCACTTGTGTTATCACATTTAATGGGAATATTTTTAAGATTAACTTTGTAATCTTCTAAGGTGTTTTTCATCCATACAACTTGTGCACAGCATGCACTTGCTGCAATATATTCAGCTTTGGTTGTTGATAGTGTAATCGAGTTTTGTTTCTTAGATGACCAGGAAACAAGGGCATGTCCTAAAAATTGACATGATCTTGATGTGCTTTTTCTATCTAGTCTACAGCCAGCAAAGTCCGCATTAGCATAAGCAATTAACTCAAAATTCTCTGATTTTGGGTACCATAATCCTAGATTTGTGTTACCATTAAGATATCTAAGTATTCTTTTAACTGCTTTGAGATGAGATATCTTAGGGTTTGATTGAAATCTAGCACAAAGTCCTACACTGAACATGATGTCTGGTCTAGTTGTAGTGAGGTAAAGTAAACTTCCTATCATACCCCTATAAGTTTTTTGATTGAAGCTTTCTCCACTTTCATCAATTTCTAACTTAGTGGAGGTGCTCATAGGAGTGTTAATAGCCTTTGAGGTGTTCATATTAAACTTTTTTAATAAATTCATAGCATATTTAGTTTGACTAATAAAGATGTCATTGCTTAGTTGTTTGATTTGTAAGCCTAAGAAGAATGTTAATTCTCCTATTAAGCTCATTTCGAATTCAAGACTCATAGTTTTAGCAAAAGATTCAAAAAGAGATTCATTCGTAGAGCCAAAGATAATATCATCAACATAAATCTGAACAATGAGAAAATTATTTTCAAAATTCTTGATGAATAATGTAGTATCAACCTTGCCTTTTGTGAAATTATTTTCGATAAGAAAAGAACTAAGTCTCTCATACCAAGCCCTTGGGGCTTGTTTTAAACCATAGAGAGCTTTAGTTAATCTAAACATATGATTAGGGAGGCTATTATTTTCAAATCCAGGAGGTTGTTCAACATAAACTTCTTCGGAAATAAAGCCATTTAGAAAAGCGCTTTTAACATCCATTTGAAACAACTTAAAATTATTACTACTAGCGTTAGGCAAAGGAGCATCCTTATGGCTTCCAATCGAGCCACATGAGTGAAAGGTTTCTTCAGAATCGATACTTTCTTCTTGGTTGAAAACATTTGGCCACTAATCTAGCCTTGTTTCTAACCACGATACCATTTTCATCTTGCTTGTTTCTGAAGACCCATTTAGTACCAATAACTAAATGGTCATTTGGCCTAGGAACAAGCTTCCACACATCATTTCTCTCAAATTGATTCAATTCATCTTGCATTGCGATAATCCATGAATCATCTTTCATGGCTTCGTCAACACATTTGGGTTCAATTTAGGAGAGAAAGGCGGCGTTCGCATAAAATTTTTTAAGAGAAGATCGTGTTTGAACCCCCTTTGACGTGTCTGCTAAGATTAGCTCTTTGGGATGAGCATCTACATACTTCCAATCCTTGGGTAAGGATGTTTCGGGAGTGGATGCATCCAAGTTGCTAGTTGAAGAAGGGGTTTCATTTAAATTCAAGGAATCAAAATTAACATCATCATCAAAATCATTTTTCCTGATTTCGGAAATCTCATTGAAAACAACATGAATGGATTCTTGATAATTAAAGTTCTTTTATTGAAGATAATGAAAAGGCTTTAGAAACCTGAAGAATAACCAAGAAAGATTCCTTCATCGATTTAGCATCAAATTTTCCTAAGTTATCATTTTCATTCAAGATAAAACACTTACACCTAAAGACTTTAAAATATGAAACATTGGTTTTTTTTGTTGTTCCATAACTCATAGGGAGTTTTGGTTAGTAGGGGTCTTACTAGAACTCTATTCAAAAATGTAGCATGTAGTATTCTGGCTTGCCCAAAAAATATTTGGGTAGGTTGTGTTCATTCAACATGGTTCTTGCCATCTCCTGTAAATTTCGATTTTTTCTTTCTACTACTCCATTTTGTTGAGGATTTCTAGGAGTAGAGAAATTATGGTTGTATCCATTGAGTTCACAAAATTCCTAGAAATCATGGTTTTGAAATTCACCACCATGATCACTTCTAATAACCTAAATCATAGAACCTTTCTCATTTAGAACAAGTTTATAAAACTTGGTAAAATATCTAAGGCATTCACTTTTCTGTTTTAAGAAGTAAGTCCATGTGTATCTGCTATAGTCATCCACAATGACGAAGGCGTATTTGCTACCTCCTAGGCTTGATGTGGAGATTGGTCCGAATAAGTCCATATGGATCAATTGTAAGGGCCTAGAGGTGCTTATTTGATTCTTAGATTTGAAACTACCCTTAATTTGTTTACTTAATTGGCAAGCATCACATACATTATCTTTGATGAACTTGATATGAGGAATTCCTCTTACAAGTTCTTTAGATGATATTTGAGTGATTAGTTTCATGCTAGCATGACCTAATCTTCTATGCCATATCCAAGCATCCTCATTCAAAACAGAAAAACACATTTCATTACACAAATCATTGATGTCAATAGTGTATACGTTATTTTGTTTCAATACAATCATAGATATGTTTTTGTGTGGTTTTTCAATGATGCAAGCATTAGATTCAAATCTGACAATATATTCTTTATCACATAATTGACTAATGCTCAAGAGGTTATGTTTTAAACCATCAACTAACAAAACATCTTCAATAAAGAAGTTGGATTTGTTTCCTATGGTTCCTTTGCCAATGATTTTACCCTTGTTGTTGTCTCCGAAGGTGACATAGCCTTCGTCTATGCTAGTGAGCTTAGAGAATTGAGATGGATCTCCGGTCATATGCCTTGAGCATCCACTATCAAGGTACCATCTCTTGCTCCTAGCTTGCGATGATTTAGTTTTCTACAAGAAAGGATGATTTTTAGGTACCCATTTGCTTTTGGGTGCCTCACAAATAGATCTATATTGTCTATCATGTTGCATAGAATTTATCATGGTTCCTTTAGGAACCCAGATCTATTTGTTTGGACTAATTTTCTTGAATGGACAATAATGCGTCTTGTGTCCAAATTTGCAACAAAAGTTGCATTTGTTTTGATGTCGAACATGTAAGATGGGGCCTTTTATGAAGGTGGTTGGATTTTGGTGAGGACTTCTCACAAATCCAATTCCACTTCTTTTGGGAACGTGACCCTTGTTTGCAAGGATCATGTTTAATGACTTGCTACCAACCTCAAATTTCTTCAAGGTGTCCTTAAGTGGCAAGTTTTCCTTTTGGAGAGTTTCTAGATCATGGCATTTTATGCATGAGCTTAAACTATCATGATGTTCAGCTTTTAACTTATCGAAATTACAAATAAGACTATCATGCTCTTTTTTTAGCAATTTATATTTTCTACTAATTGTCTTCTTACATTCATCAAATAATTCATGGAAAGTATTTAATAATTCATGATAAGGTAAATCTGCATCAATTAAATTTGTTACCTCATCTCCGATGGCCATTAAGGCGTAATGAGCAACTTGCTCGGTGTTGGACTCCTCTTCTTCGGATGCGCTCGAATCATCCCATGTTGCTTTGAGCGCCTTCTTCTTTGTTGTTCTCTTCTTGGCTTGGGGACAATCACTCTTGTAGTGTCTCGGCTTTTTGCACTCATAGCAAATAACTTGGTCCTTCTTGGGTTCAAGTTTATTTTTTGCGTCATTCTTAAACTTGTTTCTTTTAAAGAATTTTTTAAATTTTCTTGTTAGAAGTGCCAAGTAATCATCACAGTCCTCATCACTTGAGTTTTCTCTCAAGTGGCCTTCTGAAGTTTTAAGTGCCATATCCTTCCTGTTCTTTGGAAAGATGTCTTCTTGCTCTTCATGAGCTTTACAAGTCATCTCGTAGGTCATTAATGACCCGATTAGTTCTTCAAGAGGGAAGTTGCGTAGATCTTTTGCCTCTTGAATAGCAGTGACTTTAGGATCCCAACTCTTAGGAAGGGATCTTATAATCTTATTTACGAGCTCAAAATCTAAAAAACTTTTTTCGAGTCCTTTTAGACCATTGACGACATCCGTGAAACGGGTAAACATGTCGCCAATGGTTTCACTCGATTTCATCCGGAAAAGTTCGAAAGAATGTAACAGAAGATTGATATTTGACTCTTTCACTCTACTTGTGCCTTCGTGAGTCACCTCGAGTGTGTGCCAAATATCAAATGCGGTTTCACAAGTTGAAACACGGTTAAACTTGTTTTTATCAAGTGCACAAAATAAGGCATTCATAGCCTTTGCATTAAGAGCGAAAGCCTTCTTCTCCAATTCATTCCAATCGATCATTGGAAGAGAAGACTTTGAAAATCCGTTTTCGACAAGATTCCAAAGTTCAAAATCCATAGAAATAAGAAAGATCCTCATTCGGGTCTTCCAATAGGTGTAGTCCGTCCCACTGAACATGGGTGGATGTGTAATAGAATTGCCCTCTTGGTTTCCGGCGTATGTCATCTCTCTTGGGTTTCAATCTGTTAGAGAGTTAACCCTGCTCTGATACCAATTGTTAGGATCAAGAGCACTAAGAGGGGGGGGGGGGTGAATTAGTGCAGCGGAAAACTTTCTGCGATTAAAATGAAACTGCATTCGAACGATAAAAATGATTTCTGTTTGAAAGCCGATTCTAAGATTACTTTAACTTAAGATCAAGCAAGATGATGTTAAAGTCAATCTATGAAGGCAGTTTGCAATTATGATGAAAACCAGAATATAAGCGCAAACTGAAATACGACGTTCGTATGAAGAAACTGATTTACGTCTAAATGCTGATTCGTAAATCACTTGATTAGGCGAGATGCTATTTAAGCAAGGTAATAAAGGTAGTTTGCAGTTATGGTAAAAATCAAAACGTAAACGTAATCTGAAATATGATGATTGTACGAAAAAGCAGATTTACGTCTAAACGTTGATTCGGAAAATGCAAAGCTTGAAACCCGATCATATATGCGCACAGAGCAGTAAGCTTCAGAGGAGGTTTGCAGTAAAGATAATATGCTCAAAGTAAATGCAAACCGAGATTTAGAGTGGTTCGGTCGATCTTGACCAACTCTACTTTTGGCTTCCTCCACCGACGAGGTCACCGACGTCAACTAGAGGCCTTCCTTCAATAGGCGAAGGCCAACCACCCTTTGACAGTTTCACTCCTTTTGACGGGCTTAGGAGACAACCCTAACAGAAATTTTCTCTCCTCTCTTTACAACTCAAAACTTTGAAGAACAGAAGGAGGAGAACTTTTAGCCTTTACAACAATTTTGAGCTCTAAGAATCACAGAAAGAGATCAAGATTTCGAGTGTAAGTTTTATTCTTTCAGTGCTGAATGGGTGGGGTATTTATAGGCCCCAACCCAGTTTAAATTTGGAGCTCAAAACTATTAATTCCCAGAATTTCGGGTTCAGGCGGTTGCACCTCCTCACTGGGGCGGTTGCACTGCCTGGCAGAGCTCGAAGACTGAGCCTCTGGGCGGTGCCACCTCTGTCAGGGGCGGTTGCACCTCTCTGCCAGAGCTCGAAGACCGAGCTCAGGCGGTTGCACCTCCTGACTAGGGCGGTTGCACCGCCTGCCAGAGCTCGAAGACCGAGCTCAGGCGGTGCTACCTCCTGTCAGGGGAGGTTGCACCGCCCAATCTCGCTCGGAGACTGAGCCCAGGCGGTGCTACCTCCTGGCTGGGGCGGTTGCACCTCCCACAACAATCAGGGTCCGAATGGGTAGATCCATTCGGCCCAATTTAGGTTTTTCAGGGGCCCAATTGCCCTAAGATTAAGCTAATGGGATCACCTCCTATTTCCAACTTAATCATTGTGCTAACTACGATAAATCCTAAGACAATTTCTGCAGCTTGCTCCGGTGCGTCAATCGTTTCTTCCGGCGAGTTTCCGGCGAACTTCCGTCGATCATCCGATGAACCCTCGGTGATGCTCCTGCGGACTTCCGGCAAACTCCTGGACTTGCAACGATCCACTTAGCGAGTTCCGACGAGCTTCTTTTGGCAAGCTTATGGACTTCTCGGATTTGTTCCCGCAGAACCTCCGACGACTGTCCGAACTTCCGTCGAACTCTCGAACTCCCAACGTGATCATTGTCTCGACTCCGGTGCAACTCCTGCTGCATGTCTAACTTTCATCATAGTTAATCCTGCACACTTATCTCAACACATAGATTAGACAACAAATGACAATTGACTTCATCATCAAAATCCGAGATTCAACACTCCTCCCTTTCTAAGTCTTGTGATCATTCAAGAGAGGTGTGAGGCTTGTAATGGTTGTCTCCTAAACCCGTGAAAATGATAAAGTGCTATAAAAAGGTTGGTCTTCACCCATTGAAGGAAGACCATTAATGGATATCGGTGACCTCGATAGAGGAGGAATCAGAAGTGGATGTTGGTCACAACGACCAAACCACTATAAATTTCAGTGTGCTCATTTCCATTCTGCTTTTTATTATTTCTATTACTTTCTAAGTTAATTTTTAGTTTATTTACTCTAAAGTCAAGCACTTTTTGAGATTGGTTTTCAATGAATGAATATCTTATAAAACCGACGATTTTTTCGCTGTACTAATTCACCCCCCCTCTTAGAGTAGCTCTTGATTCTAATAATTTGTATCAGAGCAAGGTCACTCTCATTTTGATTTAAAATCCAATAGAGATGTCATTTCCAAGCAACCAAGAGTGTCACTCAATTACACATCCACCCATGTTCAATGGGACGAACTACACCTATTGAAAGACTAGAATGAGGATTTTTTGAATTTCTATGGATTTTAAGTTATGGAACATTGTGAAAAATGACTTTCAAAAGTCTTCTCTTCCAATGAATGATTGGAATGAGTTGGAGAAAGGGACTTTCAATTTAAACGCCAAGGCTATAAATGCCTTGTTTTGTGCTTTAGATAAAAACGAGTTCAATCGAGTGTCTATTTGTTAAACGACTTTCGATATTTGGCACACACTCGAAATCACTCATGAAGACACTAGTAGAGTAAAGGAGTCTAAGATAAATCTTTTAGTTCATACTTATGAATTGTTTCGGATGAAGCCTAGTGAAACTATTATTGATATATACACCTGTTTTACGGATGTCGTCAATAGTTTAAAAGCTCTTGGTAAATATTTTTCAAACTTTGAACTTGTTAATAAAATATTGAGATTCTTTCCAAAGAGTTGAGACCCTAACGTAACTGTTATTCAAGAAGCAAAAGATTTGAATAACTTTCCAATCGAAGAACCAATCGGGTCCTTGATGACCTACGAAATGTCATACAATGCGCATAAAGAAAATGAGAACAATCTTCTAAAGAACATGAAGGATTTGACATTTAGAACTTAAGAAGATCACTTGAAAGAAAACTCAAGTGATGATGATGATGATGATGACGACTTGGCACTTCTAATAAGAAAATTCAAAAAATTCATAAGAAGAAACAAAACTAAAAATAAAAATAAACTAAAAAAGGACTAAACCATTTGCTACGAATGCAAGAAGGCGGGACACTTCAAAAGTGAATGTCTCCAAGTGAAGAGGAAGTAACCAAAAAAGAAGAAAGCACTTAAAACAACTTGGGATGACTCATGTGCATCCGAAGAATTGGAGCCAACCAACAAAGAGCAAGTTGCTAACTATGCATTGATGGCATATCTCGATGAGGTAAGTAACTCGATCGAAGCTCATTTATCTTTTGATGAATTATTAAGTGCTTTTTATGATTTATTTGATGAATATAAATTAGTTAGTAAAAAATATAAACTATTGAAAAAAGAGCATACTTCTCTTGTTAGTGATTTTGATAGATTAAAAATTAAGCATGATGATAGTTTAGCTCCTTACACAAAATGTGATGAATTAAAAATACTTAAAAAGGAGAATTTGTAACTACATGAAACCTTTGAAAAATTTGAAATAGGAAGTAAATCTTTAAACATGTTCCTTGCAAGTAAGAACCATGTTCATAGAAGAGATGGAATCAGCTTTGTGAGTAACACTCATAAAAATCCAACTATCTTTGTTAAAGGTCCAACTTTGCATGTTTCATCCCGAAACAAATGTAACTTTTGTTACAAATTTGGACATGTTGCTTATAAATGTCCATTTAAGAGATATAGTCTACACAAATTGATTTGGATTCCTAAAGGGACCGTAAAGAACTCCATGCAAAATGATAAGTTAAGTCGATCGATTTTTGAGGCATCCAAGGTCAAATTGATACCTAAAAATCATCCTTTTTTGTAGAAATATTTACCACCATAAGCTAGAAGCAAGAGATGGTATCTTGATAGTGGATGCTCAAGGCACATGACTGGAGATCCATCTCAATTCTATAAGCTCACTAGCCTAGACGAAGGGTATGTCAATTTCGGAGACAACAACAAAGGTAAAATCATTGGCAAGGGAACCATAGGTAACAAATCCAACTTTTTTATTAAAGATGTGTTTTTGGTTAATGACTTAAAGAATAATCTTTTGAGCATTAGTTAATTATATGATAAAGGATATGTCACTAGATTTGAATCCAATGCTTGCATTATTGAACAGCCACACAAACACACCTCTATGATAGTCCTAAAATAAAATAATATATACACTATTAACATTGATGATTTTTGTAATGAAATATATTTTTCGATTTTGAATGATGATGCTTGGCTTTGGTATAGGAGATTAGGTCATGCTAGCATGAAATTAATCTCTCAAATCTCATCTAAAGAACTTGTAAGAGGTATTCCTAACATTAAGTTTGTTAAAAATAATGTGTGTGATGCATGTTAACTAGGAAAATAAATAAAAGGTAGTTTCAAACCAAAGAATCAAATAAGCACCTCTAGACTATTGCAATTGATCCATATGGATTTGTTTGGACCAATTGATATATCAAGCCTAGGAGATAGCAAATACACCTTTGTAATTATGGACGATTATGGTAGATACACTTGAACGTACTTCTTAACACAAAAGTGATTGCTTTAGGTATTTTTCTAAGTTTTGTAAACTTGTTCAAAATGAAAATGCTTTATGATTTCATCAATTTAGAGTGATCACGGTAGCGAATTCCAAAACTGTGATTTCTAAAATTTTTATGAATCTAATGGATACAACTATAATTTCTCTACTTTGAGAAATCCTCAACAAAATAGAGTAGTCGAAAGAAAAAATAGAAATTTATAAGAAATGACAAGAATCATATTGAACGAACATAGCCTACCCAAATATTTTGGGCCTAAGCCGTTAATACAACATACTATGTCATGAATAGAATTCTAGTAAGACCTTTACTTTCCAAAACTCCCTATGAATTGTGGAATGAAAAAAATCTCAATATTTCATACTTCAAAAGTTTTTGTTTGTAAATGTTTTATCTTGAATAAAAATGATGCCTTAGGAAAGTTTAATGCAAAATCTGATGAAGGCATTTTTCTTAGTTATTCTTCTATTTCAAAAACGTTTCGTGTCTTTAATAAAAGAACCTTGGTCATAGAAGAGTTTATTCATGTTGTCTTTAATAAAGTCTCCGAATTTAAGAAAAATAAGTTTGATGATGATCTTAATTTTGATGCTTTGAATTTAAATGAACCCTCTCCTCCAACTAGCAACTTGGATCCATCTTCTTCCGAAACATCTTTATCCAAAGAATGGAAGTATGTAGTTACTCATCCTAATGAGTTAATCATAGGAGACACATCAAAAGGGGTACAAACCCATTCTTCTCTTAAAAATTTTTGTGCCAATGCCGCTTTTCTTTCTTAAATCGAACCTAAATGCATTGACAAGGCCTTGAAAGATGATTCATGAGTTATCGCAATGCAATAAGAGTTGAACCAATTTGAGAGAAATGAGGTGTGGGAGCTTGTTCAAAAACCTAGTGACCATTTAGTTATTGGTACTAAATGAGTCTTTAGAAACAAGCAAGATAAATTTGGTATTGTGGTTAGAAAGGCTAGATTAGTAGCCAAGGGTTTCAACTAAGAAGAATGTATCGATTATGAAGAAACCTTCTCTCCCATGGCAAGATTAAATACTATAAGAATGCTTTTTGCCTATGCTAGTAATAATAATTTTAAGTTATTTCAAAAGGATGCCAAAAGTGTTTTTTGTAATGGCTTTATTTCCGAAGAAGTTTATGCTGAACAACCTCCCAGATTTGAGAATGATAATTTTTCGAATCATGTATTTAAATTGACCAAAGCTCTCTATGGATTAAAATTAGCCCCAAGAGCTTGGTATGAGAGACTTAGCTCCTTTCTCATCCAAAATAATTTATCTTAAAGTAAAGTCAATACTACATTGTTTATTAAAAAATTTAAAAATAATTTTCTTATTGTTCAAATTTATATTGATGATATTTTTTTTGGTTCTACAAATGAATTCTTATGCGAATCATTTGCCAAGAGTATTAGTCAAGAGTTTGAAATGAGCTTAATGAGCGAATTAACTTTTTTTTTAGGATTACAAACCTATGATTCCCTACTCTTTGATTCTCTTCAACATATCCTTAAATTCCCAACCATTAAATCTAGAAATGTTCATAAGGGTAAATATATAGATCTAGAGGAATTGAGTAATTTGGAACTAATTCAATGGTTTGCTAACTTAGATATCCTCCAAATTCTTCAAATAAGTAAACATATTTATCCTAAACATGTTAGGTTGTTTTACAACAATTTGCATGTGGATGAATACGATAAGGTATCCACTTATCTCTTAGAACATCACATACCCATTACGGATAGCGTAATTTGCAACCTCATAGGAATTGTTGAGAGGTTGTTAGTTTAGAGGATAATGAGATGAAGAATCAGTTGGGACTACTTATTCTGAAGCTTTAGGTACTATCTTTGGTAATCCAAACTTGTATATCCTTCCAAAAAGTTATGAACATTTACTACTTTACAACACCAAATTGCTTCATCATATCTTGATAAGTAGTATACTTCCAAAACAATATCATCATGATGAAGTTAGCCAAATGGAATTAGGAACGATATATTGGATTATGAAAGGACACGACAACTATTTTGGTTACCTGATACAACAAATCAGGATTAAACTATTAAAAAAAGATATGATGCTTCCATATTGTGGCTTGATCACTAGATTAATCCATGCACATGACATAGTCATTGCACCTGACGAAAAAATCTTGCAACTAGATTGTCACGCCCTTGAATTTAATCCTCATTCAGGAGGTTTGAACCTAACTCAAAATTGATAATATTAGAATTCAACAAACATTCCAGGATCCAAACACACATTTGAAGATACTAAGAAAATATTCAAGTTATAATTCACCTTTATAATCCATAATTCACAAAACCTGTGTAGTTTATAATCATACATCATATCACTTAATGATTCATAAAATCCAAAGCCTACTCAACTAAACTATAGCCACATTATAAATCCATAGTTGTGGGAATCTATACAATCACAAAACCAACATGTACCACATATTTATATCATTACATAATTTTAACTTAACATTCCCAAAATCCTGACACGAGAGGTACTTTTCAAACATTTACAAAACTCATAAGTTTTAGGATCAAGAGCACTAAGAGGGGGGGGGGGGGGTGAATTAATGTAGCGGAAATCTTTCAATGATAAAAAAACATTCGAACGATAAAAACGATTTCGGTGTGAAAGCCGATTCTTTGATTACTTTAACTTAAGATCAAGCGAGATGATGTTAAAGTCAATCTATGAAGGCAGTTTGCAGTTATGATGAAAACCAAAATATAAGCGTAAACTGAAATACGACGTTCGTATGAAGAAACTGATTTACGTCTAAATGCTGATTCATAAATCACTTGATAAGGCGAGATGCAATTTAAGCAAGGATATAAAGGCAGTTTGCAGTTATCATAGAAATCAAAACGTAAACACAAACTGAAATATGATGATCGTACGAAAAAATAGATTTACGTCTAAAGGCTGATTTGTAAAGTGCAAAGCTTGAAACCCGATCGTATATGCGTAGAAAGCAGTAAGCTTTAGAGGAGGTTTGCAGTAAAGATAATATGCTCAAAGTAAATGCAAACCGGAGAGCAGCGCGATTTAGAGTGGTTTGCGAGAAAATCGATTTATGTCTAAACATGATTCAAAAACTATTGAGATTGAAAACGTTGACGTAAAAGTGCAGAACACAGTAGGCTTTGAAGGAGGTTTGCAATAAAGATAATGAGCTTAAAGTAAATGCAAACCAGAGAGCAGCGCAATTTAGAGTGGTTCGATCAATCTTGACCTACAGCCACTTCTGGCTTCCTTCACCGATGAGGTTGCCGACATCCACTAGAAGCCTTCCTTCAATAGGCGAAGGCCAACCACCTTTTTACAGATTCACTCCTTTCGACGGGCTTAGGAGACAACCCTTACAAAACTTTTCTCTCCTCTCTTGAAAGATCTGAACTTGGAAGAAGAGAAGGAGAAGAACCTTTAGCTTATTACAACACTTTTGAGCTCTAAAATCTCAGAGTAAGGTCAGAACTTGGTGGTTTTCGTTGCACTTTCATTGCTGAAAGAGTGGGGTATTTATAGGCCCCAAACCAGTTTGAATTCCGAGCTCAAAACTGTCAATTCCCGGAATTCCGGGGTCTGGCGGTTCCACCGCCTGACAGGGGCAGTTGCACCGCTGTCAGAGGCGGTTGCACCGCCCAGCTAGAACTCGGAGACCGAGCCCTGGGCGGTGCCACCGCCGACCCAGGCGGTGGCACTTCTGAGCGAGAGATCTGGGTCCGAATGGGTTGATCCATTCGGCCCAATATGATTCTTTCAAGGGCCCAATTGCCCCTAGATTAAGTTGATGGGATCACCTCCCAAATCTTACTTAATCATCGTCCTAACTACAATAATTCCTAAGACTTTTACTGCAGCTTGCTCCGGTGCGTCAATCGCTTCTTCCAGCGAGCTTCCGGCGAACTTCCAGCGAACATTCGACGGTCCTCCGACGATGCTCCTACGGACTTCCGGCAAACTCCTAGACTTGCGACGATCCACTTGGCGAGTTCTGACAAGCTTCTTTTGGCAAGCTCCTGGACTTCTCGGATCTGTTCCCGCAGAACTTCCGACGATCGTCCGGACTTCCGTCAAGCTCTCGAACTCCCAACGTGATCATAGTCCTGACTCCGACGCAACTCCTGCTGCAAGTCTTACTTTCATCGTAGTTAATCCTGCACACTTATCTCAACATATAGATTATATAACAAATGACAATTGATGTCATCATCAAAATCCGAGATTCAACAATCTCCCCCTTTTTGATGATGACAATCAATTGATAACAGAGTTAACCTTAACTCCCCCTATCTGTATGCCATAATTGAGATAAGTCATTCTTGAAATCAAAGCCTTTGAATTCAAGAGACATATTGATAAGTTAAAGTCATTTAACCTTATCAATACACCCATCATGATTCCTATCATGATGTATCTTTCTGTACGATGTCAAGACTCGACATCTATTTTCAAATTTCAAATTCCAAATTCAGCATATGGAAAGATATCAACATTACAATGCAAGTTCTTGATATCTTAATATGATGCAAATATGGCAATCATAGCAAACATGGCATAGCATCATATAATATGACATTTATAGTATCAATTCATATACTTCTCCCCCTTTGTCATCAATAAAAAGGAGAACGATATAAGAATCATGTGATGCCCTAAGTAGGTTCATGTCATTTATTGGATACAAACATCTCAAGAAGACCATGACATGGAGATTATTTACATAGAGTGAAAACATCTCAAGATGACCATATACTTCTTTTTGCATCAAGGAGGAAGGCCATTTGTGTAGTTCATGCTTTACAAGGATCAAGATGTTTATGTGAGTAATGTCCATGCAAAAATAATCTTTCTTTTACAAGAAGGAATCATCAATTTTATTTTTCAAAGGCAATGATAAGTCTAAAAGCCATAAATTTGCTAGATAATTACTTTTGTCAAGAATGATGCGAATCAAAATCTGAAAGAGAGTAATGATATCCAATTGGAATTGAAAATTTAATTTAACACTTTCATGCAAGATTATGGGGACATGCTCATTGTTTATGAAAATTTTTCCAGCATGTAATTCTTGTCATGTAATTCAATCAATAAAGTCCAAATAATAATTTTAACAAATTTATACATTCGGACATATCAACATTCCTAATTCTCTTCTTATGAAATCAAATTGTTCTTCACTTAGAGGTTTTGTAAAAATATCAGCTAGTTGATGCTTAGTATCTATGAACTCTATAATTACATCATGATTAGTAACATGATCTCATATAAAATGATGTCTAATATCAATATGTTTTGTTCTTGAGTGTTGAATGGGATTCTTTGTTAAACATATTGCACTCGTGTTATCACATTTAATGAGAATATTTTTAAGATAGACTTTAAAATCTTCTAAGGTGTTTTTCATCCATACAACTTATGCACAGCATGCACTTGCTGCAATATATTCTGCTTCAGTTGTTGATAGAGCAACCGAGTTTTGTTTCTTGGATAACTAGGAAACAAGAGAATGTCCCAAAAATTGACATGTTCCTGATGTGCTTTTTCTATCTAGTCTACACCCAGCAAAATCCGCATCAGCATAAGCAATTAATTGAATTTTTTTGGATTTTGGATACCATAATCCTAGATTTGTGGTTCCTTCAAGATATCTAAATATTCTTTTAACTGCTTTAAGATGAGATATTTTAGGATTCGATTGAAACCTAGCATAGAGTCCTACAATGAACATAATATCTGGTCTAGTTGCAGTTAGATAAAGTAAACTTCCTATCATACCCCTATAAGTTTTTTGATCGAAGCTTTCTCCACTTTCATCAACTTCCAACTTAGTGGAGGTGCTCATAGGAGTGTTAATAGCTTTTAACCTATTCATATTGAATCTATTTAACAGATCTAAGGCATATTTAGTTTGACTAATAAAGATGCCATTGCTTAGTTGCTTAATTTGTAAGCCTAAGAAAAAGGTTAATTCTCCCATCAAACTCATTTCAAATTCGAGACTCATGGTTTTAGCAAAAGATTCACAAATAGATTCATTCGTAGAACCAAAGATAATATCATCAACATAAATCTGAACAATGAGAAAATTATTTTCAAAATTTTTGATAAATAATGTAGTATCGACCTTGCCTTTTGTGAAATTATTTTCAATAAGAAAAGTACTTAGTCTGTCATACCAAGCCCTTGGGGCTTGTTTTAAACCATAGAGAGCTTTGGTTAATTTAAATACATGATTAGGGAGGCTATTATTTTTAAATCCGGGAGACTGTTCAACATAAACTTCTTTAGAAATAAAGCCATTTAGAAAAGCGCTTTTAACATCCATTCGAAATAACTTAAAATTATTGTTACTAGCATAGACAAGGAGCATCCTTATGGCTTCTAATCTAGCCACAAGAGCGAAGGTTTCTTCATAATCGATACCTTATTCTTGGTTGAAACCTTTGGCCACTAGTCTAGCCTTGTTTCTCACCACGATACCATATTCATCTTGCTTGTTTCTAAAGACTCATTTAGTACCAATAACTAAATGGTCAATTGGCCTAGGAACAAGCTTCCACACCTTATTTCTCTCAAATTGATTTAACTCATCTTGCATTGTGATAATCCATGAATCATCTTTCATGGCTTCATCAATACATTTAGGTTCAATTTGGGAGAGAAAAGCGGCGTTGGCACAAAAATTTTTAAGAGATGAACATGTTTGAACCCCCTTAGATGTGTCTCCTAGGATTAGCTCCTTAGGATGAGCATTTATATACTTCCAATCCTTAGGTAAGGATGTTTCGGAAGTGGAAGCATCCAAGTTGCTAGTTGGAGAAGGGGTTTCATTTAAGTTCAAAGAATCAAAATTAACATCATCATCAAAGTCATTTTTCTTGATTACGGAAATCTCATTGAAAACAACATGAATGGATTCTTCTATTATTAAAGTCCTTTTAATGAAGATACGAAAAGCTTTAGAAACCGAAGAATAACTAAGAAAAATTCCTTCATCGGATTTAGCATCAAATTTTCCTAAGGCATCTTTCTCATTTAAGATAAAACACTTACACCCAAAAACTTTAAAATATGAAACATTGGGTTTTTTATTGTTCCACAACTCATAGGGGGTTTTGGTGAGTAAGGGTCTTACTAAAACTCTATTTAAAATATAGCATGCAGTGTTTACAGCTTCGGCCCAAAAATATTTGGGTAGGCTTTGTTCATTCAACATGGTTCTTGCCATTTCTTGTAAATTTCTATTATTTCTTTCTACTACTCCATTTTGTTGAGGATTTCTTGGAGTAGAGAAGTTGTGGTTGAATCCATTAGATTCACAGAATTCTTGGAAATCACGGTTTTGAAATTCACCACCGTGATCACTTCGAATTGATGAAATCATAAAACCTTTTTCATTTTGAACAAGTTTGCAAAACTTGGTGAAATATCTAAAGCATTCATTCTTATGTTTCAAAAAATAAGTCCAAGTGTATCTACTATAGTCATCTACAATTACGAAGGCGTATTTGCTACCTCCTAGGCTTGATGTAGAGATTGGTCCGAACAAGTTCATATGGATCAATTGTAAGGGCCTTGACGTACTTATTTGATTCTTAGATTTGAAACTACTCTTAATTTGTTTTCCTAATTGACAAGCATCACACACATTATCTTTGATGAACTTGATGTGAGGAATTCCTCGTATAAGTTCTTTGGATGATATTTGAGTGATTAGTTTCATACTAGCATGACCTAATTTTCTATGCCATAGACAAGCATCCTCATTTAAAACCGAAAAAGACATTTCATTACACAGATCATTGATATCAATGGTGTATACGTTATTTTGTTTTAATGCTATCATAGATGTGTTGTTGTGTGGTTTTTTAAGGATGCATGCATTAGATTCGAATTTGACAATATATCCTTTATCACATAATTGACTAATGCTCAAGAGATAATGTTTTAGACCATCAACTAACAAAACATCTTCAATAAAGAAGTTGGATTTGTTACCTATGGTTCCTTTGCCAATGATTTTACTCTTGTTGTTGTCTCCGAAGGTGACATAGCCTTCGTCTATGCTAGTGAGCTTAGAGAATTGAGATGGATCTCCGGTCATATGCCTTGAGCATCCACTATCAAGGTACCATCTCTTGCTCCTAGCTTGTGATGGTGTATTTCTCTACAAGAAAGGATAATTTTTAGGTACCCATTTACTTTTGGGTGCGTCAAAAGTTGATCTATATTGTTTGTCATGTTGCATAGAATTTATCATGGTTCCTTTAGGAACCCAAATTAATTTGTTCGGACTAATTTTCTTGAATGGACAATAATGCGTTTTGTGTCCATGCTTGTAACAAAAGTTGCATTTGCTTTGATGTTGAACATGTAAGATGGGGCCTTTTATGAAGGTGGTTTGATTTTGGTGAGAATTTCTCACAAATCCGATTCCGCTTCTTTTGGGAACGTGACCCTTGTTTGTAAGGATCATGTTCAAAGACTTGCTACCAACCTCAAATTTCTTCAAGGTGTTCATGAGTAGCAAGTTTTGCTTTTGGATAGTTTCTAGATCATGGCATTTGATACAAGAGCCTAAACTATCATGATATTTAGTTTTTAACTTATCGAAATCACAATTAAGACTATCATGCTCCTTTTTTAGCAATTTGTATTTTCTACTAATAATCTTGCATTCATCAAATAAATCATGGAAGGCATTTAATAATTCATCAAATGATAAATCTGCATTAATTGAATTTGTTACCTCATCTCCGATGGCCATCAAGGCGTAATGAGCAACTTGCTCAGTGTTGGACTCCTCTTCTTCGGATGCGCTCGAATCATCCCATGTTGCTTTGAGCGCCTTCTTCTTTGATGTTCTTTTCTTGACTTGGGGACAATCACTCTTGTAGTGTCCCGGCTTTTTGCATTCATAGCAAATAACTTGGTCCTTTTTGGGTTCAAGTTTATTTTTTATGTCATTTTTAAATTTGTTTCTCTTAATGAATTTTTTGAATTTTCTTGTTAGAAGTGCTAAGTCATCGTCACAGTCCTCATCACTTGAGTTTTCTCTCAAGTGGTCATCAAGAGTTCTAAGTGATATATCCTTCCTATTCTTTGGAAGGATGTCTTCTTGTTCTTCATGAGCCTTGCATGTCATTTCATAAGTCATTAATGACCCGATTAGTTCTTGAAGAGGGAAGTTGTTTAAATCTTTAGCCTCTTGAATAGCAGTGACTTTAGGGTCCCAACTCTTAGGAAGAGATCTTAGAATCTTATTTACAAGCTCAAAATCTGAAAAACTTTTGCCGAGTCCTTTTAGGCCATTGACGACATCCGTGAAAAGGGTGTACATGTCGCCAATAGTCTCGCTCGGTTTCATTCGAAAATGTTCGAAAGAGTGTATCAAGAGATTGATTTTTGACTCTTTCACTCTTCTTGTGCCTTCGTGAGTCACTTCGAGTGTATGCCAAATATCAAATGCGGTTTCACAAACCGAAACACAGTTAAACTCATTTTTATCAAGCACACAAAATAAGGCATTCATAGCCTGTGCATTAAGAGCGTAAGTCTTCTTCTCCAATTCATTCCATTCGATCATTGGAAGCGAAGATTTCGAAAAACCATTTTTGACAAGATTCCAAAGTTCAAAATCCATCGAAATAAGGAAGATCCTCATTCGGGTCTTCCAATAGGTGTAGTCCGTTCCATTGAACATGGGTGGACGTGTAATAGAATGGCCCTCTTGGTTTCCGGCGTATGCCCTCTCTCTTGGGTTTTAATCCGTTTGAGAATGAACCGGGCTCTGATACCAATTGTTAGGATCAAGAGCACTAGGGGGGGGGGGGGTGAATTAGTGCAGCGGAAATCTTTCAATGATAAAAAAACGTTTGAACGATAAAAACGATTTTGGTGTGAAAGCCAATTCTTAAATTACTTTAACTTAAGATCAAGCGAGATGATGTTAAAGTCAATCTATGAAGGCAGTTTGCAGTTATGATGAAAACCAGAATATAAGCGCAAATTGAAATACGACGTACGTACGAATAAACTGATTTATGTCTAAATGCTGATTCGTAAATCACTTGATAAGGCAAGATGTAGTTTAAGCAAGGATATAAAGGCAGTTTGCAGTTATGATAGAAATCAAAATGTAAACGCAAACTAAAATATGATGATCGTACGAAAAAACAGATTTACGTCTAAACGCTGATTCGGAAAGTGCAAAGCTTGAAACCCGATCGTATATGCGCAGAAAGCAGTAAGCTTTAGAGGAGGTTTGCAGTAAAGATAATATGCTCAAAGTAAATGCAAACCGGAGAGCAGCGCGATTTAGAGTGTTTGCGAGAAAATCGATTTACGTCTAAACACGATTCGGAAAGTATTGAGCTTGAAAACGTAGACGTAAAAGCGCAGAACATAGTAGGCTATGAAGGAGGTTTGCAGTAAAGATAATGAGCTCAAAGTAAATGCAAACAAAGAGCAGCGTGATTTAGAGTGGTTCGGTCAATCTTGACCTACATCCACTTCTGGCTTCCTCCATCGATGAGGTTGCCGGCGTCCACTAGAGGCCTTCCTTCAATAGGCGAAGACTAACCACCTTTTTACAGATTCACTCCTTTTGATGGGCTTAGGAGACAACCCTTACAAAACTTTTCTCTCCTCTCTTGAAAGATCTGAACTTAGAAGAAGAGAAGGAGAAGAACCTTTAGCTTATTAAAACACTTTTGAGCTCTAAAATCTCAGAGTAAGATCAGAATTTGGTGGTTTTCGTTGCACTTTCATTGCTGAAAGAGTTGGGTATTTATAGGCCCCAAACTAGTTTGAATTCCGAGCTCAAAACTGTCAATTCCCGGAATTCCGGGGTCTGGCGGTTCCACCGCCTGACTGGGGCGGGTGCACCGCCCAGCCAGAGCTCGGAGACCGAGCCCTGGGCGGTTGCACCGCTGTCAGAGGCGGTTGCACCGCCCAGCCAGAACTCGAAGACCGAGCCCTGGGCGGTGCCACCGCCGACCTAGGCGGTGCCACCTCTGAGCGAGAGATCTGGGTCCGAATGGGTTGATCCATTTGGCCCAATCTGATTCTTTCAAGGGCCCAATTGCCCCTAGATTAAGTCGATGGGATCACCTCCCAAATCTTACTTAATCATCATGCTAACTACGACAATTCCTAAGACTTTTTTTGTAGCTTGCTCCGGTGCATCAATCGCTTCTTCCAGCGAGCTTCCGGCGAACTTCCAGCAAACATCCGACGGTCCTCCGACGATGCTCCTATGGACTTCCGACAAAATCCTGGACTTGCACCGATCCACTTGGCGAGTTCTGACGAGCTCCTTTTGGCAAGCTCCTGGACTTCTCGGATCTATTCCCACAGAACCTCCGACGATCGTCCTGACTTCTGTCAAGCTCTCGAACTCTCAACGCAATCATAGTCCTGACTCCGGCGCAACTCCTGCTGCAAGTCTTACTTTCATCGTAGTTAATCCTACACACTTATCTCAACATATGAATTAGATAACAAATGACAATTGATGTCATCATCAAAATCCGAGATTCAACAATAAGTTCATATTTACCATAAACATTCTATTAGATACCAAGTACACTTATATGATAAAAACATATCGTCCAATAAGGGTTTTCCTAAAGTCTTCTAGCTTTCCATTGCCTTAGCCTAATTTAAACATTTTAGCAAGTGACAAGCTATCTTGAAAAAAATTATTAGCAACGGAGTGAACACATAGAGCTCAATAAGTGACTAACATATCTGTAGTAAAAAGGATAGTTTTGAACAAATAAGGTTTCAAAATACAAGTCAGAGATACAAGAGTTCGAAAATAGCTACTCGACAAATACAAAATTATAATGTTGTATCGTTCAAAGCATGTTTTGTTCATAACAATGGAGTAAGGGCTAATTGGAGCATGACAATGGCAGATGAAATATTTTGAAATATATCAATGGCAGATGAAATGCTTCAGAATATATCAATGACATATGAAGCATTTTAGAGTACATCAATGGCATAGGAAGCATTTCGAAGCATATAAATAACAAATGAAATATTTTAAAGTATATAGCATTTTGGAACATATCAAAGAACAAAACATGAACAGAAACTCAAATGTCATATGACGTTGTATTCATTCTATTTTTCTCCAAAGCATGCATAGAAACATAGCCAAAGCTTTGGATATCATGTTAAACACATAGAAGAGAAGTGAGATCCCAAACATAATCTCCCATATTTGGGAGCGTCATCCATCCACGTCTGGATGAAGCCAGAGGGGGCCGGCAGAGCATCGTGGGCTCTAAGCACATACCCTTTACCATTTCTAGCAAAGGTTCAAATAATTCCTTTACCATTTCTAGAAAAGGTCTAAGTAATCCCACAAATACCATAGTACAAAAGAGTATTATGAATAATAAATTGGGAAATATCGAAAACACATGTGGAACAACGGAATGCATGTGCCTATAACGAAACATTGCAATACAAACATGAACTTTACATAATAAAATCAGGTATATAAATAATTGAAGGATAAGAGTATATAGGAATTTAAAGCAATAATGTAAAGCTTAATTGAAGTAAGGGTTTTTTTTACTAAAATAAATTTCCAAAGAGAAGAAACAAGAAGAGGTGAAATCGATAAAAACTCGATTCTGGCAAAATTTGAGAGGCACATTATATAAATTATTTTAATAACCAATTATAATCTAATTTATACAAAATAGGTATTATGAAAGATGTGTCTGTCTAGTTTTAAGAAAAATAAGGTTTGCGTGAATTTGAGTTTACAACAGGGAGCTGCAAATAATTTAGAAGTGAAAGGTCTAAAAACATCAACTCTATTTTATTGAATCCACGGGGTAAAAAAAAAAATAGATATTTTTAGTTTACATTTGTGTTCCAAAAATTTCAAATCAAGTAAGCTCAGAAAGAGTTTTGAGTTTAGTTTCTAATAAATTATACTTTGCATGAATCAGAGTTCCCAACAGAAAGTTACAAGCAATTAAGCAACAAAAGGTCAGAAATTATAATCCCTATTTTGTAGAATCTATAGGGTTAGTTGGAATAGAAGTCTAAGTAGGCATTTAAACTCCAAATTATTTAGTCTATATATTAAAATAAAGGTCTTTGAGTATACTTTCAAATGGTTTAGGCTTTGCCTAAATCGGAGTTTAGTACTAAAAGTTAGGTCCGAAACAATACATAGAGGTTAGATTACTGGAAAAATTACAAACTCATGGCTTTTTATCAAAACGAAAGAAATGTTTGGTGCTAAGCTAAAATCTTTTGAATTATGTAGAAGTAAAATAAAAACAGAGATTAGGATTTCTATAGAATGGGGTTTGAACACTTGCCTTAGAAGAGTTTGATTCCCAAATTTGGGGAGTTGATGCAAAACCTTAAGCAAAGCTTCTTCTTCTTGTTCTTGTTCTTCTTCTTCTTCTTCTTCTTCTTCTTCTCTTCTCTTCTCTTCTCTTTTCAAACCCACACTAGCTGCTGCTCTTAAGTTTTCCTTTAATCTCTCATCTAATTACTTAGGTTTGACTAACAAAAGGGTTGCAAGGTGGCAAGCATGCATGAAAGAGGCTTAGGTGTCATCCATAGAACAAACTTAGGTGGCACCATTAGGTTAGCTAGTGACACATGTCCACCATTTTTTTTTTCTTGAACTTAAATATGATTCTTTCCTAAATTATATCAAATTTCTAATATTCATATTTTGGTCCCTAGCCATAAACTTCTAATATAAAATTATTTAATATAAAATAATTATTAGCTAATCCGCATATTTACAAATAAGCATCTATAAAATTTTCAAAATTTTGCACCTAGATTGAGGCCATCAACATCATTGAGTCTTCATTAGTGACTTCTCTTTTCAAATCCAAATATCTTGACCCACTTGTTATCATTTTCTGATTTATTTTCAATCATATTTTTATTATTTTTCGTCAGTGCTCAGCCTCTACTTCTAATACAAAGGTGGCAAAAAAAATCTTTTGATCGTTAGAACAATTTCGTACATCAAATATCTTCTTCATTCACATTGCCCATTATTTTGCTACTATTCTACCACCAATGAATTAGGTTCACCAAGCTTCTATCGCGCCACTCTAATTTAATATTTCTGATCAACCCTTTCATCTCCATTAATTAATAAGAAACAGATGAAGTACGAGGACCAAATGTCCTCGTCATCCTAGATTCCTAAAGGACATCAAAGAAAATTTTTACTAATCACTATAGTTTACTAGACCTCAATATATTATGCATATCAAACATATCAAATATCTTAGTGATCCTCAAACCATGCTCTAATACTATCTCTGTCATAACCCCTGAATTTAATCCTCATTCAGGAGGTGTAAACCTAACTCAAAATTGATAATATTAGAATTCAATAAACATTCCACTATCCAAACACATATTTAAGGATTCTAAGAAAATATTCAAGTCAGAATTCATCTCTACACTCCACAATTCACAAAACCTGTGTAGTTTATAATCATACATTATATCACTTAATGATTCATAAAATACAAAGCCTACTCAACTAAACCATAGCCACATCATAAATCCATAGTTGTGGGAATCTATACAATCACAAAATCAACCTGTACCACATGTTTATATCATTACACAATTTTAACTTAACATTCCCAAAATCCTGACATGAGAGGTACTTTTTAAATATTTACAAAACTCATAAGTTCATATTTACCATAAATATTTTATTAGATACCATGTGTACTTATACAATAAAAATAAATCATCTAATAAGGGTTTGCCCAAAGTCTTCTAGCTTTCCCCTATCTTAGCCCAATTTAAATATTTTAGCAAGCGACAAGCTATCCTGAAAAAAATTATTAGCAATGGAGTGAGCACATAGAGCACAACAAGTGACTAACATATCCGTAGCAAAGAGGACAGTTTCGAACAAATAAGGTTTCAAAATATAAGTCAGAGATATAAGAGTTTGAAAATAGCCACTCGACGAATAAAAAATTACAATGTTGTATTATTCGAAGCATGTTTTGTTCATAACAATGGAGTAAGGGCTAATTGGAGCATAACAATGGTAGATGAAATATTTTGGAACATATCAATGACGGATGAAATGCTTCGGAACATATCAATGACATATGCAGCATTTTAGAGTATATCAATGGCATAGGAAGCATTTTAGAGCATATCAATAACAAATGAAGTATTTCAGAGCATATATCATTTCAGAACATATCAAAGAATAAAACATGAATAGAAGCTCAAATGTCACATGACATTACATTCATTTTATTCTTATCCAAAGCATATATAGAAACATAACCAAAGCTTTGGATATCATATCAAATACATAGAAGATGAAGTGGGATCCCAAACATAATCTCCCACATTTGGGAGCGTTATCTATCCACGTCTGGATGATGCTAGAGGGGGCCGGCAAAGCATCGCGGGCTCTAAGCATATTTCCTTTACCATTTCTGATAAAGTTCCAAATAATCCTTTTAACATTTCTAGTAATAGTCCAAATAATCCCATAAATGTCAGAGTATAAAAAGGTATTATGAACAATAAATTAGGAAATATCAGAAATATATGCGGAACAACGGAATGCATGTGCCTATAACGAAACATTACGATACAAACATGAACTTTATATAATAAAATTAGGTATATAAATAATTGAAGGTTAAGAGTATATAAGAATTTAAAGTTGTAATGTAAAGCTCAACTGAAGTAAGGGTTTATTTGCTAAAATCGATTTTCAAAGAGAAGAAACAAGAAGAGGCGAAATCGATGAAGGCTTGATTTTGGCAGAATTTGAGAGGAACATTGTATGAATTATTTGGATAACTAATTATACTCCAATTTATACAAAACATTATCATTTGAAAGATGTGTCTTTCTAATTTTACGAAAAATAAGCTTTGCATGAATTCGAGTTTACAATAGGGAGTTACAAATAATTTAGAAGTGAAAGGTCTAAAAACATCAGCTCTGTTTTACTAAATCCATAGGGTCGAAGAAAATAGATGTTTTCAGTTTGTATTTGTCTTCCAAAAATTTCAAATTAGATAATCAGAAATATTTTGAGTCTAGTTTCCAATAAATTATACTTTGCATGAATCTGAGTTCCCAACAGAAAGTTACAAGTAGTTAAGCAACAAAAGGTCAGAAATTACAATCCCTATTTTGTAGAATCTGTATGGTTAGTTGGAATAGAAGTTTGAGTAGGTATTTAAACTGCAAATCATTTAGTCCAGGTATCAAAATAAAGTTCTTTGAGTATATTTTCAAATTGATTAGTTTTTGCCTAAATCAGAGTTTAGTACTAACAGTTAGGTCTGAAACAATGCATAGAGGTCAGATTACTGAAAAATTATAGATTCATGACTTTGTATCAAAACAAAAGAAATGTTTGATGCTAAGCTGAAATCTTTCAAATTATGTAGAATTAAAATGAAAATAGAGATTCGGATTTCTATGGGATAGGGTTATAACACTTGCCTTATAAGAGTTTAATTCTCAAATGTGGGGAGTTGATGCAAAACCTCAAGCAAAGCTTCTTCTTCTTCTTCTCCTTCTTCCCTTCTCTTCTCAAACCCACGCTGGCTGCAGCTCTTAAGTTTTCTTTTAATCTCTCATCTAGTTACTTAGGTTTGACTAACAAAAGGGTTGCAAGGTGGAAAGCATGCATGAAAGAGGCTTAGGTGTCATCCATAGAACAAACTTAGGTGGCACCATTAGGTTAGATAGTGACACATGTCCATTTTTTTTCTCTTTAACTTAAATCTGAATCTTTCATAAATCATATCAAATTTATAATATTCACATTTAGATCCCTAGTCATAAACTTCTAATATAAAATTATTTAATATAAAAGAATTATTAGCTAATCCTCATATTTACAAACAAGCATCTATAAAATTTTTAAAAATGGGGGATGTTACATAGATAGGTTTAATATCATAAATAGAAAATTGCTAAGAAGATTAAGATGTATAGTCAAAAATAGGACTTGGACTAGATTACATAGAAGGATTGATCTCCCCCCACCTGATCGAGAACTTGAAACACTAATATTTAGGGAAAATCAATCTCCTCCTACTTGTCTCTTTGAGGTAACACCTCCAATAGAGAAAGCACCCTCCTCATCAGCCGACGCTATAAGGACTCGAATGAATCGATTTAAACTACGTTAAGATCAAATCTTAACTGAGTTATAGCAAATTCATTGACAATTTAATACTCTATTTAGATATTTTGATTTACCACTACCTGAATATCTAATGTATATCTTTTTGTTGATGACAAAGGGGGAGAAGTTAACGGATCCTCTTTAATGTTGTGAACTTTTGATGTTGTGAACTCTTTAATGTTGTGAACTTTTGATATTGTGAACTTTTGATGTTGTGAACTCTTTAATGTTGTGAACTTTTGATGTTGTGAACTCTTTAATGTTGTGAACTTTTGATGTTGTGAACTCTTTAATGTTGTGAACTTTTGATGTTGTGAACTCTTTAATGTTGTGAATTTTTTAATGTTACCATCGAATGATGCAATGTCGGATTCTCTTTAATATTATGAACTTTAAAATGTTACCGTGTAATAATCATAAAGGTTATATCAAGATGATGTATCATACAAGTAGTGATGTAAGGCTATGCCCAAAGCATTATCATGCATGAAGTGATGAAATTGTGCATTTAATATTGTAATGACTTGAAACTATGATGATGCACAATGCATAAAATTTCTAATTAAAATCGAATAAAAGCTTGAATTCAAGGTTGTGAAATCAAGTTTGTCTTTTCTCAAGTATGACATATAGATAGGAGTTAAGGTTAACTCCGTCATCAATTGATTGTCATCATAAAAAAGGAAGAGATTTTTGAATCTCGGATTTTGATGATGAAATATATTAGTAAATTATTGATCTAATCTATATGTTGAGATAAGTGTTGCAGGATTAACTATGATAGCAATAAAGGCATAAAGCAAGATGTTGGTCCCGAGTCAAATATCGGATGATATGTCGAAGAATCAAACTATGTGCCGAAAGTTTATCGGAAGCTCAACGAGAGTTTTTCGGGAGTTCGCTAAGAGTTCATCGGGAGTTCATAAAAAGTTCACCAGAAGCTCACCGAGAAGCTCACCAAGAAGTTCGCCGGAAAGTCACCAGAAGCTCGTCGAGAAGTTCGCCGGAAGAACAATTGACAAACCAGATCAAAATTGCTTAGTTAAATGTCCTAATTATCATAGTTAGACTATAATTTGAGTTAAGATTAAGAGGTAATCCCACTAACTCAGTTAGGGACCAACTAGGCCCTTAATAGGATTGAATTAGGCAATTGAATAGCCCATTCAACACCTGAAGTCACGACCGACGGTAGCACCAATTGGAACTTGGTTTCCTAAGTGGTCTAGGCGGTGATACCACCCAAACTGGGTGGTGGTACCATCGATAGTTAATGCTATTAGGTGGTGGTACCGCCAGAGCTTAGTCTTTGAGCTCTATCAAGTGGTGGTACCACTCAGTGTTAGTCTGTAAGCGATAGTACCACCCAATAATAGCACTGGTACCATCAGTACATTGGAAATCCGGGATGAGATACATTTTGGCTCCAATTTTAAAGCCATTGGGGTATATAAAGACACCACCATTTTCTACATGAAAGGGTACAAAAGTATGAACAATATCTTGGATTCTTGGGGTGTTAAAAGTATTGTAAAAGTGCTAAGAGTCCTCCTTCTCCGTTTCTAAGTTTTGTGTTCTTTCAAGAGAGGTGTGAGGCTTATAAGGGTTGTCTCCTAAACCATGAAAAGGAGAAAGTGCTGTAAAGAGGGTGATTGGTCTTCATCCATTGAAGGAAGACAATTGGTGGACGTTGGTGACCTCGATGGAGGAGGAATCAGAAGTAGATGTAGACCACAACGACCGAACCACTATAAATTTCGGTATGCTCAATTCCATTCTACTTTTTATTACTGCTATTACTCTCTAAGTTAATTGCTAGTTCATTTACTCTAAAGTCAAGCACTTTCTGAGATTGGGCTTCAATGAACGAATATCTTACAAAACCGATGATTTTTTCGCTGCACTAATTCACCCCCCCCCCCTCTTAGTGTCGCTCTTGATCATAACAAAGTTGGCTATTATTCCGAATAACTAATTGTACTAGATCTGGAACCTTCAGACTTATAAGTCCAATATCCAAAAATGAGTACTCAAATAAGGTATTCTTGGTGTCTTAAGTCTAAGGACTAGATACACAATTGAGACTTATTAGGCATAATTTGGGGCTGAATTGGGCTCATTAGGAGGCTCATTCAATGACCCAAAAGCTAGGTTAGGTGGTGGTACCAGCAAAATAAGGGGTGGAACCAACTATGAGTTAGAAAAGTACGAAATGTACTTCTCCCGGAAGACCCGACGGTGATAACGCCTAGGCACAGTCTCCTAGATTATGTTAAGTAGTAGTACCGCCCAGTGTTAGTCTGGCAAGTGGTGGTACCGCCAGTACCACGAAATCCCGAGGATTTAAATTTTTGGCTCTAACTTTTAAAGCTATTTAGGGTCTATAAATACCCCACTAATTTTTGTTTAGACAATCAAGAATAAGAATAGAAAGGGGAAAGTAAACTTGAGAGAAAAGAGTTGTAATCTCTTTAAAGTTAAAAGTGTTCTAAGGGAGGAGTGAGGTCTGTTGAATCTCGGATTTTGATGATAAAATCAATTGATGGGTTAATTGATCTAATCCATATTATTAAGTTAAGTGTGTAGGATTAACTACGATAATCAGAAAACACAAAGCAAGGATACCGGAGTCAAGTTCGATGGACGTTTAAGAGTCCGAAGAATCGTCGGAGATACTGCCGGAACCAACCGAGAAGAAATCGGGAACCTGTCAGAATTTTTGGAAGTTCGCCGAAGAGATCGTCGGAGGTTCACGGAGATCACCGAGAAGGCTCGGCTATT
This sequence comes from Musa schizocarpa, assembly GCA_900464855.2. NCBI lineage: Eukaryota > Viridiplantae > Streptophyta > Magnoliopsida > Zingiberales > Musaceae > Musa > Musa schizocarpa. Next base: position 19,253,605 of record LS990921.1, read on the forward strand.
CATTAAAGTCATCACAAGTTCGGGAGCTTGCTGGGAGCCCATCGGAAGAAGTTCGTCGGAAAGCTCGCCGGAACAAGACTCGACGTTCGCGGTTGAAAACTTGCTTAGGATGTGTTTTGTTATGTAGTTCACTTGCAATTAGGATTAAGATTAAGAGATAATCCTATATCCTGTTTGGGGCCAACTGGGCCCAAAATTAGACTTGGTTTGGGCTAAATTTGAAGCCCAACAAGTGAACCGAAGGGTCTGGCGGTGGCACCGCCCAGCGCCCGAGAGATAGGCGGTGGCACCGCCCAACACTGTCAGTGTCTGACAGTGACAGGCGGTGGCACCGCCACTGATAGGCGGTGGCACCGCCAGCATCGGGTACTCAAAGAGAATTCAAATTTTGGAGCCCAAATTTGAATCCTCTTGGGGCCTATAAATACCTCTCAATTCTCAGCTGAGATCACAACCTTTTGAAGAGCAATAGTTTGGGTTAAGAGCCTTAGAATAATCTTAGCAAGTCTTGTTTTTCATATTGCTTAAGTGTTCACCTCCTCCCATCTTTTTGAAAAGAATTGTAAGAGTGTGAACCACTCGTAAACGTTGTAAGAGGGGTATTAGTCCTTCCCCTACAAGAGATTTGCTAGTGGAAGTTGGGAGCCTCTTCGAAGAAGGCTTCGCAAGTGGATGTAGGTCATTTTGACCAAACCACTTTAAAACTACTGTGTTATCTGGTTTACATCCTAATCTTGCCATTTACATACTGCAAATTTCTTTACTTAGTCATTACGCTTCCATATGTCTCTAAGTTATCAAGCTTCCAAATCGGTTCTCATTGATATTGTTTGTTATCGTGCGAAAGATTTGTAGAAACCGAAGTTTTAATCCGCTGCACTAATTCATCCCCCCCTCTTAGTGCCGCTCCGATCCTAACAGTATCAGAGCAAGGCTCACTCTCATATTTGGTTTAATACCCAAGAGAGATGGCTTACTTCAGTATGCATGAGGGACACTCTATCACACATCCACCTATGTTTAATGGGTCGGATTACACATATTAGAAGACCCATATGAGGATCTTCCTCATTTCTATGGATTTCGAGCTTTGGACTATTGTCGAAAACGGATTTCAAAAATCTTCTCTTCCGATGAGCGAATGGAATGAATTGGAGAAGGTTTTAGCTTTAAACGCAAAGGCTATGAATGCCTTGTTTTGTGCACTGGATAAAAATGAGTTTAATCGTGTTTCAATTTGTGATTCGGCTTTTGATATTTGGAGAACTCTTGAGGTCACTCATGAAGGCACTAGCCGAGTGAAAGAGTCCAAAATCAACATCCTTGTGCACTCTTATGAACTTTTCCGAATGAAGTCAAGTGAGTCCATCGGAGACATGTACACCCTTTTCACGGATGTCATCAATGGACTCAAAGCTCTTGGTAAAGGGTTTTCTAACTTTGAACTAGTAATCAAAATCTTAAGATATCTTCCTAAAAGTTGGGATCCAAAAGTTACGGCCATTCAAGAGGCCAAGGACCTCAAAACATTCCCTCTTGAAGAACTTATTGGGTCTCTAATGATCTACGAAATGACATGTCAAGCTCATGACAAGCTCGAGAACCCCCTTCCAAAGAACAGGAAGGATATGACACTTACATCACAAGAAGATCACTTAAAAGGAACATCAAGTGATGAGGACAGTGACAATGACATTGCACTTTTGACTCAAAAATTTAAAAAATATTTAAGAAAGAATAAATTTAAAAATAATACAAAAAATAAAGTTGAACAAAAGAAGGACCAAGTGATTTGCTATGAGTGTAAAAAATCGGGACACTACAAGAACGATTGTCCTCAAGCCAAAAAGAGAACATCAAAGAAGAAGGCGCTCAAGGCAACGTGGGATGATTCAAGCGCGTCCGAAGAAGAGGAGTCCAACACCAAGCAAGTTGCTCATTACGCGCTAATGGCTTTAGGAGAAGAGGTATGTGATTTATTTAATGAAGATTTATCTTTTGAAGAACTCTCTATCACTTTTCATGAGTTATTTGATGAATGTAAGATAATTAGTAGAAAATACAAATTGCTAAAAAAGGAACATGATAGTCTCACTTGTGATATCGATGAATTAAAAACTGAATATCATGATAGTTTAGCTCCATGTATAAAATGTCATGATCTAGAATCTCTCCAAAAGGAGAACTTGCTACTTAAGGACACCTTGAAGAAATTCGAGGTTGGTAGCAAATCTTTGAATATGATCCTTACAAATAAGGGTCACGTTCCTAAAAGAAGTGGAATCGGATTTGTGAGAAGTCCTCACCAAAATCCAACCACCTTCATTAAAGGCCCCGTCTTACATGTTCGGCACCAAAGTAATTGCAACTTTTGTTGCAAATATAGACATAAAACTTATAAATGTCCATTCAAGAAAATTAGTCCGAACAAACTAATTTGGGTTCCTAAAGGAACCATGATCAACTCTATGCAATATGATGAACAAGTTAAATAAGTTTTTAAGGCACCCAAAAGAAAATGGGTACCTAAAAATAATCCCTTCTTGTAGAAACATACACCATCACAAGCTAGGAGCAAGAGATGGTATCTAGATAGTGGATGCTCAAGACATATGACTGGAGATCCATCTCATTTCTCTATGCTCACTAGCAAAAAAGAAGGGTACGTCACCTTCGGAGACAACAACCAAGGGAAAATCACTGGTAAGGGAACCATAGGTAACAAATTAAAATTTTCTATTGATGATGTCTTACTAGTTGATGGATTGAAACATAATCTCTTGAGTGTTAGTCAATTATGCGATAAAGGTTATATCGTTAGATTTGAATCAAATATATGTATTATTGAAAAACCAAACCATAACATGACTATGATTGCATTAAAACAAAATAATGTCTACACCATCAACCTTGATGAACTAAGTAATGAAATGTGCTTCTCTGCTTTAAATGATGATGCTTGGCTTTGGCATAGGAGACTAGGCCATGCTAGCATGAAATTAATATCTAAGATCTCATCTAGAGAATTAGTGCGAGGAATTCCAAATATAAAGTTTATTAAGGACAAAGTATGCGATGCATGTCAACTAGGTAAATAAATAAAAACTAGTTTCAAATAAAAAACTCAAATTAGCACCACTAGACCATTACAATTGATTCATTTGGACTTATTTGGACCAATTGATATGACAAGTCTAGGAGGAAGCAAATATGCATTTGTAATTGTGGATGACTATACTAGATACACTTGAACCTATTTCTTAGCTCACAAAAGTGATTGTTTCAAGTGTTTCTCTAAATTTTGTAAACTCACTCAAAACAAAAAAGGTTTCATGATTTCATCAATTCGGAGTGATCACGGTGGCAAATTTCAAAACCGTGACTTTCAAAATTTTTGTGAAGTTAATGGATACAATCACAACTTCTCCACTCCGAGGAATCCCCAACAAAATGGAGTAGTTGAAAGAAAAAATAGAAACCTACAAGAAATGGCAAGAACTACGTTAAATGAACATAGTTTACCTAAGTATTTTTGAGCCGAAGTCGTAAATACGGCTTGCTACATCATGAATAGAGTCCTAATAAGACTATCTTTATCAAAAACTCCCTATGAATTATGGAATAACAAAAAACCAAATATTTTCTATTTTAAAGTTTTTAGTTGTAAATGCTTTATTTTAAATGAAAGGGATGCCTTAGGAAAATTTGATGCTAAATCCGATGAAGGCATCTTTCTTGGTTACTCTTTCGTTTCTAAGGCTTTTCGGGTTTTTAACAAAAGAACCTTAGTAATAGAAGAGTCTATTCATGTAGTTTTTAATGAAATTTCAAATTTAAAGAAAAATAATTTTGATGATGATCTTGGTTTTGATAATTTGAATTTAAATGAACCCCCTCCTCAAAATAGCAACTTGGATGCACCTTCTTCCGAAATTTCCTTACCTAAGGAATGGAAGTATATAGATGCTCATCCAAAGGAGCTAATTATAGGGGATACATCAAAAGGGGTTCAAACTCGTTCCTCTTTCAAGAATTTTTGTGCTAATGCCGCCTTCCTTTCTCAAATCGAACCTAAATGCATTGACGAGGCCATAAAAGATGATTTTTGGGTTATTGCAATGCAAGAGGAATTGAATCAATTTGAGAGGAATAAGGTATGGAAGCTTGTTCCTAGACCTAGTGACCATTTAGTCATTGGTACTAAATGGGTCTTTAGAAACAAGCAAGATGAAAATGGTATCGTGGTTAGAAACAAGGCTAGATTAGTGGCCAAAGGTTTCAACCAAGAAGAAGGTATCGATTACGAAGAAACCTTTGCTCCCTTGGCTCGATTAGAAGCCATAAGGATGCTCCTTGCCTATGCTAGTAGTAATAATTTTAAACTGTTTCAAATGGATGTCAAAAGTACTTTTTTGAATGGTTTTATTTCTGAAGAAGTATATGTCGAACAACCTTCCGGATTTAAAAATTCTCTTCTTCCTAATCATGTATTCAAATTGACTAAGGCTCTCTATGGTTTGAAACAAGCTCCTAGAGCTTGGTATGAAAGGCTTAGTTCCTTTCTTATTTTAAATAATTTTACTAAAGGCAAGGTTGATACTACATTGTTTATTAAATATTTTGAAAATAATTTTCTTATTGTGCAAATTTATGTTGATGATGTTATTTTTGGCTCTTCGGATGAATCACTATGTGAATCATTTGCCAAATGTATGAGTCATGAATTTGAAATGAGTTTAATGGGTGAATTAACTTTCTTTTTAGGATTAAAAATCAAATAACTTAGTGATGGTATATTTCTTAACCAATCTAAATATACATTAGAATTGTTAAAATGATTTAACATGGATAATTCAAAAGCAATAAACACCCCTATGAGTACTTCGACTAAGTTAGATATGGATGAAAGTAGTGAAAATTTCGATCAAAAAACATATAGGGGAATGATAGGTAGTCTACTCTACCTCACCGTGACTAGACCGGATATTATGTTTAGTGTAGGACTTTGCGCTAGGTTTCAATCAAATCCTAAATTATCTCATCTTAAAAGTGTTAAAAGAATATTTAGGTATCTTAAAGGAACTCAAAATTTAGGATTGTAGTATCCAAAATCTAAAAAATTCGATTTAATAGCTTATGCAGATGTCGATTTTGGCGGGTGCAGGATAGATAGAAAAAACACATCCGGAATATGCCAATTTTTAGGACATGCACTTGTTTCTTGGACTTCCAAGAAATAAAATTCAGTTGCATTATCTACGGCGGAAGCCGAGTACATTGCTGCAAGTGCATGCTGTTCACAAGTTATTTGGATGAAAAATACATTAGAAGACTATGGAATTCACTTTAAAAATATTTCCATAAAATGTGATAATACTAGAGTCATATGTCTTATGAAAAATCCAATTCAGCACTCTAGAACTAAGCACATCGACGTTAGGCATCATTTCATACGCGATCATGTCCTTAACAATGATGTTGTTCTAGAATTCATTGACACAAAGCATCAATTAGCAGATATATTTACAAAAGCTTTGAATGAAGACCAATTTGAATCATTAGAAGGGAATTAGGTATGTTAAATTGTCCCTAAACAATAAACTTGTTTGAATGGATTTTCCGTAAAGTTTTTCATCTTCTCTCCGTTCCTCGGTGAATCTAATCCTTCTCCTTCAATTCTAAATGACATGTTAAATTATCTTATCCTACGTTGAGTCAAACACCGCTCCGATCTACTAAGATTAATGATTTTATGACATTTTGTGAATCTCAAAATTGATTTTTTGATTATGAGTTTCAAGTTGACAATTTGAATTTGAATGAGTTTGTATTCGAATTATGATCTTGACTTATTGAAGTTACTACTTGAATTTTTTTTTCTTATCCCAATCTCTTCCTTGTACATCTACAATTTCTGATATTTATAGAAAGAAGAGATTAGATAATATGGATGAATGCTGAATTTTCCTTTAAGATGAACTCTGCGTAAATATTTTAGCATACTTAATTTTGAATGATAAAATCTTTGTATGACAAACTATGTGCTTCAAGTCTCATTCCCTTTTTGTTGATGACAAAGGGGGAGAAAAGTGATGACTTATATCATTTTAATAGCATAACTTATATGAATTGCAAAAGCTTTTTAAAATATTTGAGAATATGCCTTGCAAAATCTTTGAGAAAAGTGATCGATCGATGGATGTCTTATATGCCTTGCAAAATCTTTGAGAATATCGCAAGATCGATTGATCATATTGAAAGCATGTCTAACATGTATATCATGAAATTCATGTTGAAAATCTTTATCTCCTGTCATAGTAAAAATTGTCTCTTATCATTCGACTTGAAAAGGATTTTCATCGAAGTTTTGCATTTACATTATGCTTAATGAGAATAACGATAAGTTCTACGGTTAGAACCTATCGGTTTATGCTTGAATTCAATTGGATGAAATTCAAGTATTTTTATCTTCTCATAATATGGCATATAGATAGGGGGAGTTATGTTTAACTCCGTCATCAATTGATTGTCATCATCAAAAAGGGGGAGATTGTTGAATCTCAGATTTTGATGATAAAATCAATTGATGGGTTAATTGATCTAATCCATATTATGGAGTTAAGTGTACAGGATTAACTATGATAATCAGAAAACATAAAGCAAGGATACCGGAGTCAAGTTCGATGGACATTTAAGAGTCCGAAGAATCGTCGGAGATGCTGCCGGAACCAACCGAGAAGAAATCGGGAACCTGTCGGAATTTTCGAAAGTTCACCGAAGAGATCGTCGGAGGTTTACGGAGATCACCGAGAAGGCTCAGCTACTCATTAAAGTCATCACACATTCGGGAGCTTGCTGGGAGCCCGTCGGAAGAAGTTCGTCGGAAAGCTCGACGGAACAAGACTCAACGTTCGCGGTTGAAAACTTGCTTAGGATGTGTTTTGTTATGTAGTTCACTTGTAATTAGGATTAGGATTAAGAGATAATCCTATATCCTGGTTAGGGGCCAACTGGGCCCAAAATTAGACTTGGTTTGGGCTAAATTTGAAGCCCAACAAGTGAACCGAAGGGTCTGGCGGTGGCACCGCCAGATTGGGCGGTTGCACCGCCCAGCACTGTCAGTGTCTGACACTGACAGGCTGTGGCACCGCCAGCATCGGGAACTCAAAGAGAATTCAAATTTTGGAGCCCAAATTTGAATCCTCTTGGGGCCTATAAATACCTCTCAATTCTCAGCTGAGATCACAACCTTTTGAAGAGCAATAGTTTGGGTTAAGAGCCTTAGAATAGTCTTAACAAGTCTTGTTTTTCATATTGCTTAAGTGTTCACCTCCTCCCATCTTGTTGAAAAGAATTGTAAGAGTGTGAACCACTCGTAAAGGTTGTACGAGGGGTATTAGTCCTTCCCCTACAAGAGATTTGCTAGTGGAAGTTGGTAGCCTCTTCGAAGAAGGCTTCGCAAGTGGATGTAGGTCATTTTGATCGAACCACTTTAAAACTACTGTGTTATCTGGTTTGCATCCTAATCTTGCCATTTACATACTGCAAATTTCTTTACTTAGTCATTACGCTTCCATACGTCTCTAAGTTATCAAGCTTCCAAATTGGTTCTCATTGATATTGTTTGTTATCGTGCGAAAGATTTTTAAAAACCGAAGTTTTATTCCGCTGCACTAATTCACCCCCCCTCTTAGTGCCGCTCGGATCCTAACAATGTCCATTGTAAAAAAGAGGTGCAAAGGTTCTCTCCTGAGCTTGTGAAAAGGAGAAAGAGTTGTAAAGAGGGTAGTTAGTCTTCGTCTATTGAAAGAAGATCGTTAATGAATGCTGGTGACCCTAACGGAAGAGGAATTGAGAGTGGATGTAGGTCGGGACGACCGAACCACTATAAAATCAGTTTCAATTTATTTTTTGCTCTTCATTGATATTTTTTACTAATTTACTTGCTCACTACTTTTATGCACATTGTAAGTTAAACATCTTTCCAATACGAGCTTGATCGAATGATATTTTCGAATCACCGTAGTTTTGTAAAAGCACTAATTCACACCCCCTAGTGCCGTTTACGATCCTAACAATTGGTATCAACGCTAAGTTTCTCTCGGTTGGTTTAAAACCCAAGAGAGATTAAATAGCTTTTGCTGATAATCAAAAAGGATATTTTATCACTCATCCTCCTATGTTCAATAGGAAGGAGTACATGTATTGAAAAACATGAATGAGAGATTTTTTGCATTTTATGAACTTTAATTTATGGAATATTATCAAATATGGTTTTCAAACACCCTCTAAACCTATAAATAAATGGAATAATTTTGAGAAAAAATTATTTTCGTTAAATGCTAAAGCTATGAATGCTTTGTACAAATATGAGTTTAATTGTATTTTGACTTGTGAAAGTGTACATGATATTTGACACACTTTTCAAATTACATATGAAGGCATAAATAGAGTTAAAGAATCTAAGATTAATCTTTCGATGCATAGTTTTAAATTATTTTAAATAAAGCCAAGTGAAACCATTGGTGACATTTACACCCATTTTATGGATATTATTAATGGTTTGAAAGCAATTAGTAAAAGTTTTTTTAACCTTAAACTTGTTAATAAAATTTTACAATCTCTTCCTATAAATTGAGATATGAAAGTAACTGCTATTCAAGAAGTTAAGGACTTGAACTATTTTCCTCTTGAAGAACTCATAGTCATTAAAAACCTATGAAATGACTTGTCTTACACATGACGAATATGAGAACAACTTTTCAAAGAACAAGAAGGGTATGTCACTTAAAATAAAAGAACACCACTCAAGTGAAAGCTCAAGTGATGATGATGACTTTGAACTCCACACAAAAAAATTCAAAAAATTCATAAAACAAGAAACTAAGAACAAAAATAAATTTAAAAATGACACAATAATGTGCTATGAATGCAAAAGGCCAGGACACTTTAAAAGCAAATGTTTGCAATTGAAGAAGAAGATACTCATACAAAAGAAGAAGAAAGCACTTAAGGTAACTTGAGATGAATCAAGTGTATCGAAAGACGAAGAACATACTGATGAAAGCGAGGTGGCAAACTATACCTTAATGGCTCTCAATAATAAGTGACTTAAACAAATCTTTCTTACCTTATAATGAATTACTTGATGCATTAAATAATTTATATGATGAATTTAAGTTAGTTAGTAAGAAATATAAATTATTAAAAAAGGATCATGCATCTCTCTCTAGTAAATTTGAAAAATTAAAAAATGAGCATAACAATTATATGTTATCTCCTTGCACCAAATTTAAAGAATTAGATTCATACAAAAAGAAAAAATTATTACTAAAACAAATATTAAAAAATTTAAAATTGATAGCAAATTATTAAATATGATTTTTGCTAATATGGGTCATGTTCATAGAAAGGAAGGAATCAGCTTTGTGAGTAACACTCAATAAAAGCCAAATACTTTTGTTAAAGGACCCACATTATATGTTACCACTAAAGTTAAGTGTAATTTTTGTGGTAGATGTGGTCATTTTATTTATAAATATCTATTTAAAATGTATGACTTACATAAATTAGTTTAGATTCTTAAAGGAACCATAAATGACTTTATGCTAAAAATCAAGATAGATATATCTAACCATGAGGGATCCTAAGTTAAATGTGTACCTAGAACAAACCTATATTTCTTGTAGAAATGTCTACAATCGAAAGCTAGGAGCAAAAATAATATTTTGACAATGGATGCTCAAGGCATATGAGCAAAGATCCAACACACTTCATAAAGCTCACTAGTTGAAACAACAATAACATGGACATTGGAATGATTTGATTGAAGACGTTTTATTTTTTTTAATATGTTATACAATTGATCTTTGTCATGGCGAAATATATTTTTTAATTTTAAATGATGATACATGACGTTGGGAAAAAAACAAGGGCATGCTTAGTTGAAACCAATTACAAGGGGGAATGTATTTTTTCTTGAAAATTTCTCGATCTCTATCTTATCGAGTTTTCAATAAGAGATTGATGAATCTATGTATATTATTTTTTATGAATCTCTTAAACTATTAAAATGATTTTGATGAATTATATTTGAATGAGTTTTATCTAAATCATGATCTTGATTTTTTGATATTTATAACTTGAGATTTATTCTAACTAAATCAGTATCCTGGGTTTTCGGGGAACTAGTGGTACCACCGTCATTATTGGGCGATACCATCGCCTACAGATTGATATTGGGTGGTTCCATTGCTAGTCATAGGTGCCCTGCCAGCTAATCACATGAGTGATGACACGTGTGACTTAACATGCAGTCTTTTTGCTTATTATTATTATTTGATATTTTATCACTTTATATTGCTCGTTGCTTGAATATATTGTGATGTCCATGGATTTGTGCAATGAGAATCCGATCGTGATAAGATCATGATAATGAGACCTGTTGAATCTCAGATTTTGATGATGACATCAATTGTCATTTGTTATCTAATCTATATGTTGAGATAAGTGTGCAGGATTAACTACGATGAAAGTAAGACATGCAGCAGGAGTTGCGCCGGAGTTAGGACTATGATCACGTTGGGAGTTCGAGAGCTTGACGGAAGTCCGGACGGTCGTCGGAGGTTCTGCGCGAATAAATCCGAGAAGTCCAAGAGCTTGCAAAAGAAGCTCGTCAGAACTCGCCAAGTGGATCGTCGCAAGTCCAGGAGTTTGCCGGAAGTTCGTAGGAGCATCGTTGGAGGACCGTCGGATGTTCGTCGGAAGTTCGCCGGAAGCTCGCCGGAAGAAGCGATTGACGCACCGGAGCAAACTGTAGTAAAAGTCTTAAGAATTGTCGTAGTTAGCATGATGGTTAAGTTAGAATTGGGAGGTGATCCCATTAACTTAATCTAGGGGCAATTGGGCCCTTGAAAGAACCAAATTGGGCTAAATGGATCAACCCATTCGGACCCAGATCTCTCGCCCAGAGGTGGCACCGCCTGGGTTGGCGGTGGCACCGCCCAGGGCTCAGTCTCCGAGTTCTGGCTGGGCGGTGCAACCGCCTCTGACAGTGGTGCAACCGCCCCAGTCAAGCGGTGGCACCGCCTGAGCTCGGTCTCCGAGCTCTGCCAAGCGGTGCAACCACCCCTGACAAGCGGTGGCACCGCCCAGAGGCTCAATCTTCGAGCCCTGTCAGGCGGTGCAATCGCCAGACCCCGGAATTCCGGGAATTTACAGTTTTGTGCTTGGAATTCAAACTGGTTTGGGGCCTATAAATACCCCACACTTTCAGCAATGAAAGAGCAACGAAAAACCACCAAAATCCTGATCTTACTCTGAGATTTTTGAGCTCAAAAGTGTTGTAATAAGCTAAAGGTTCTTCTCCCTCTTTTCTTCCAAGTTCAGATTTTTCAAGAGATGAGAGAAAAGTTTGTAAGGGATGTCTCCTGAGCCTGTCAAAAGGAGTGAATCTGTAAAAGAGTGGTTGGCCTTCGCCTATTGAAGGAAGGCCTCTAGTGGACGTCGGCGACCTCATCGGTGGAGAAAGCCAGAAGTGGATGTAGGTCAAGATTGACCGAACCACTCTAAATCGCACTGCTCACTTGTTTGCATTTACTTTGAGCTTATTATCCTTACTGCAAACCTCCTTCATAGCTTACTGCCTTCTACGCTTTTACGATTGCGTTTCCAAGCTTTATATTTTCCGAATCGTGTTTAGACGTAAATCGCCTTTCTCGTACGAACATCGTATTTCAGTTTGCGCTTACATTCTGATTTCCATCACAATAGCAAACTGCCTTAACAGATTCGTTTTAACTGCTTCTTGCCTAATCACAAGTTAAAGTGATTTACGAATCAACTTTTCTACTAAAATTGCTTTTACCGTACGAACATCATATTTCAGTTTGCGCTTACATTCTGATTTCCATCATAATTGCAAACTGCTTTTATAGATTTGTTTTAACTGCTTCTTACCTGATCTTAAGTCAAAGAAATTTACGAATCAACTTTTCTACTGGAATAGCCATTGTCGTACGAATACAGTTTTAAACATTGAAAGTTTTCCGCTGCACTAATTCACCCCCCCCTTCTTAGTGCTCTTGATCCTAACAATTGGTATCAGAGCGGGGTTCACTCTCAAACGGATTAAAACCCAAGAGAGATGGCATATGCCGGAAACCAACAGGGCTATTCTACTACATGTCCACCCATGTTCAATGGGACGGACTACACCTATTGGAAGACCCGAATGAGGATTTTCCTTATTTTGATGGATTTTGAATTTTGGAATCTTGTCGAAAATGGTTTTTTGAAATCTTCTCTTCCAATGATCGATTGGAATGAATTGGAGAAGAAGACTTTCGCTCTTAATGCAAAGGCTATGAATGCCTTATTTTGTGCGCTTGATAAAAATGAGTTTAATCGTGTTTCGGTTTGTGAAACCGCATTTGATATTTGGCATACACTCGAAGTGACTCATGAAGACACAAGTAGAGTAAAAGAGTCAAAAATCAATCTTTTGATACACTCTTTCGAACTTTTCCGAATGAAACCGAGCAAGACTATTGGCGATATGTACACCCGTTTCACGGATGTCGTCAATGGTCTAAAAGGACTTGGCAAAAGCTTTTCAGACTTTGAGCTCGTAAATAAGATTCTAAGATCCCTTCCTAAGAGTTGGGACCCTAAAGTCACTGCTATTCAAGAGGCTAAAGATTTAAGCAACTTCCCTCTTGAAGAACTAATCGGGTCATTAATGACTTATGAAATGACTTGCAAGGCTCATGAAGAGCAAGAAGACATCCTTCCAAAGAACAGGAAGGATATGACACTTAGAACTTTAGATGACCACTTGAGAGAAAACTCAAATGATGAGGACTGTGACGATGACTTGGCACTTCTAACAAGGAAATTCAAAAAATTCATTAAAAGAAACAAGTTTAAAAATGATGCAAAAAATAAACTTGAACCCAAAAGGGACCAAGTTATTTGCTATGAGTGCAAAAAGCTAGGACACTACAAGAGTGATTGTCCCTAAGCCAAGAAGAGAACATCAAAGAAGAAGGCACACAAAGCAACATGGGATGATTCGAGCGTATCCGAAGAAGAGGAGTCTAACACCGAGCAAGTTGCCCATTACGCTTTAATGGTCATCGGAGAGGAGGTAACAAATTTAATTGATGCAGATTTATCATTTGATGAATTATAAAATGCCTTCCATGATTTATTTAATGAATGCAAGATTATTAGTAGAAAATACAAATTGCTAAAAAAGGAGCATGATAGTCTTAATTGTGATTTCGATAAGTTAAAGACTGAATATCATGATAGTTTAGGCTCTTGTATCAAATGCCATGATCTAGAAACTATCCAAAAGCAAAACTTGCTACTCATGGACACCTTGAAGAAATTTGAGGTTGGTAGCAAGTCTTTGAACATGATCCTTACAAACAAGGGTCACGTTCCCAAAAGAAGTGGAATCAGATTTGTGAGAAATTCTCACTAAAATCCAACCACCTTCATAAAAGGCCCCATCCTACATATTCGACACCAAAGTAAATGCAACTTTTGTTGCAAGCATGGACACAAAACATATTATTGTCCATTCAAGAAAATTAGTCCGAACAAATTAATTTGGGTTCCTAAAGGAACCATGATAAACTCTATACAACATGACGAACAATATAGATCAACTTTTGAGGCACCCAAAAGTAAATGGGTACCTAAAAATTATTCTTTCTTGTAGAGACATATACCATCACAAGCTAGGAGCAAGAGATGGTACCTTGATAGTGGATGCTCAAGGCATATGACCGGAGATCCATCTCAATTCTCTAAGCTCACTAGCATAGACGAAGGGTATGTCACCTTCGGAGACAACAACAAGGGTAAAATCATTGGCAAAGGAACTATAGGTAACAAATCCAACTTCTTTATTGATGATGTTTCGTTAGTTGATGGTTTAAAACATAATCTCTTGAGCATTAGTCAGTTATGTGATAAAGGATATATTGTCAAATTCGAATCTAATGCATGCATCCTTAAAAAATCACATAACAACACATCTATGATAGCATTAAAACAAAATAATGTATACACCACTGACATCAATGATTTGTGTAATGAAATATATTTTTCAGTTTTAAATGAGGATGCTTGGCTATGGCACAGAAGATTAGGTCACACTAGCATGAAACTAATTACTCAAATATCATCCAAAGAACTTGTACGAGGAATTCCTCACATCAAGTTCATCAAAGATAATGTGTGTGATGCTTGTCAATTAGGAAAGCAGATTAAGAGTAGTTTCAAATCTAAGAATCAAATAAGCACATCAAGGCCCTTACAATTGATCCATATGGACTTGTTCGGCCCAATCTCTATATCAAGCCTAGGAGGTAGCAAATACGCCATCGTCATTGTAGATGACTATAGTAGATACACATGAACTTATTTTTTGAAACACAAAAATGAATGCTTTAGATATTTCACCAAGTTTTACAAACTTGTTCAAAATGAAAAAGGTTTTATGATTTCATCAATTCGAAGTGATCACGGTGGTGAATTTCAAAACCGTGATTTCCAAGAATTCTGTGAATCTAGTGGATTCAACTACATCTTCTTTACTCCAAGAAATCCTCAACAAAATGGAGTAGTAGAAAGAAAGAATAGAAATTTACAAGAAATGGCCAGAACCATGTTGAATGAACAAAGCCTACCCAAATATATTTGGGCCAAAGCTGTAAACACTGCATGCTATATTTTGAATAGAGTTTTAGTAAGACCCTCACTCACCAAAACTCCCTATGAGTTGTGGAACAATAAAAAACCTAATGTATCATATTTTAAAGTTTTTGGGTGTAAGTGTTTTATCTTGAATGAGAAAGATGCCTTAGGAAAATTTGATGCTAAACCCAATGAAGGAATTTTTCTTGGTTATTCTTTGGTTTCTAAAGCTTTTCGTATCTTCAATAAAAGGACTTTAATAATAGAAGAATCCATTCATGTTGTTTTCAATGAGATTTTCGAAATCAAGAAAAATGACTTTGATGATGATGTTAATTTCGATTCTTTGAATTTAAATGAAACCCCTTCTCCAACTAGCAACTTGGATGCATCCACTTCCGAAACTTCCTTACCTAAGGACTGGAAGTATGTAGATGATCGTCCTAAGGAGCTAATCCTAGGAGACACATCTAAGGGGGTTCAAACACGTTCATCTTTTAAAAATTCTTGTGCCAACTCCGCTTTTCTCTCCCAAATTGAACCTAAATGTATTGACGAAGCCATGAAAGATGATTCATGGATTATCGCAATGCAAGATGAGTTAAATTAATTTAAGAAAAATGAGGTGTGGAAGCTTGTTCCTAGGCCAAATGACCATTTAGTTATTGGTACTAAATGGGTCTTTAGAAACAAGCAAGATGAATATGGTATCGTGGTGAGAAACAAGGCTAGACTAGTGGCCAAAGGTTTCAACCAAGAAGAAGGTATCGATTACGAAGAAACCTTCGCTCTTGTGGCTAGATTAGAAGCCATAAGGATGCTCCTTGCCTATGCTAGTAATAATAATTTTAAGTTATTTCAAATGGATGTTAAAAGCGCTTTTCTAAATGGCTTTATTTCTGAAGAAGTTTATGTTGAACAGTCTCCCGGGTTTAAAAATAATAGCCTCCCTAATCATGTATTTAAATTAACCAAAGCTCTCTATGGTTTAAAACAAGCCCCAAAGGCTTGGTATGACAGACTAAGTACTTTTCTTATTGAAAATAATTTCACAAAAGGCAAGGTCGATACTACATTATTTATCAAAAATTTTGAAAATAACTTTCTCATTGTTCAGATCTATGTTGATGACATTATCTTCGGTTCTACGAATGAATCTTTTTATGAATCTTTTGGTAAAACCATGAGTCTCGAATTTGAAATGAGTTTGATCGGAGAATTAACCTGATAAGACCCTAAGATCTTATCGTGGAAGTAAGGGGAGAAAAGAGAATAATAATGATCGCTTCGAGAGGATCGGCCCTCCTTGATCACTTCGAGGGGATTGGCCTCCTAGGGTTTGTCAAAAGACAGAATAGTATTTTTCATAGATTATCGAAAAGAAGCAGTTACATCTCTATTTATAGAGTTCCAACTTTAGCTAAACTAAACAGACTTAATAAATATGCAGAATACGCAGAAAATAAAAGAAAAGCACGGGAAAAATAAAAGGATCCTAACAATCCTGCCTCCTTTAATTCAGCCTTATCCTTAAGGCTAAGAAGCATCAAATTCTGGAAACTTCTCCTTTAGTATGTTGTAAGACTCCCAAGTGGTATCTTCCTTTGGTAAGTTGGCCCATTGCACCAGCACTTCAGTTACAGGATGTCTGCGGTACATTACAACTCGTCAATCAAGTATGACTTGTGGTTGAGTTTGAACTTCCCCAGTAGTAGAAGTGTCTGGCAAGTGGCACTGCACTATTGCATCTTTACCCAATTTCCTTTTAAGGCATGCAACATGAAAGACTGGATGTAGTTTAGAGCTAGTAGGCAAATCCAAGCAGTAGGCCACTGGTCCAATGCGTTCTAATACCTTATAAGGTCCAAAAAACCGAGAAGATAGCTTCATGGAAGATCGGACCTTTATGGAAGTTTGCTTGTAGGGTTGAAGACGAAGGAAAACCCAATCACCTACAGTAAATTCTCGTTCACTTTGATGTTTATCAGCTTATTGTTTCATTCTTGCTTGTGCGGCTGTGAGGTTATCCTTTAAAAGCTGAATAATCTTATTTCTATCCATCAATTCCTTGTCCACTTGATTAACTTTAGAAGAACCCGGTACATACTGCTTCTAATGGAGTCATTTTAATAGAAGAATGGTAAGAGGTATTGTACCACCACTCTGCCCAAGGAAGCCATTTGACCAATTCCTTCGGCTTGTCGCTAGTAAAGCATTGGAGGTAATTTTCTAGGCACCTGTTTACCACTTCAGTTTGCCCATATGTTTGTGGATGATAAGCAGTGCTCATATTCAGCTGAGTAACTTGTAAACGAAAAAGTTCTGTCCAGAAAGAGCTAGTAAAAATCTTGTCTCTGTCACTAACAATGGAACGGGGACTCCCATGCAATTTAGCTATGTTTTCCACAAAAATATGAGCAACACTTGCAGCAGTATAAGATGTCGTAAAGCACAGAAATGAGCATACTTTGTAAGTCTATCCACGACTACAAGTATAGTACTCTTTCCTTGAGATGATGGGAGACTGTCAATGAAATCCATAGATATGTCGGTCCAAGTAGCATCAGGAATAGGGAGGGGCTGTAGTAAGCCTGGGGTGGCTATTGTCTCACTTTTGTGACGTTGGCAAATATCACATTCAGTAACAAATTTCTTGATAAAATTTTTCATACCTTTCCAGTAAAATAGTTGTCGAACTCGCTTATAAGTGCGGAGAAATCCCGATTGACCAGCAATTGGTAACGAATGGAACTCCTTCAGAATTATTGCTTGGCAAGAAGAATGTGGGGCAACCACTATTCGGCCTTTATAGCGCAAGTCCACCGAATCCCAACTATAATTTGAGACAGAACCTAGGGCTTCTTCTAATTTTTTAATGATGTTTTGGATCTCAGGATTATTTGACCATTCCCTTCTGATAACTTCCAAAGTCTCGCAAATAGGAATAGAAATAGCTACTAGTTCGGCTTGTTTTGGAAGTCGTGAGAGGGCTTCTGCTATTAAATTCTCACTCCCCTTTTTATAAATGATCTCATAATCAAATCCCAATAGCTTTGAGACCCATTTCTGTTGCTCTAGAGAAGAAATCTTTTGCTCTAGAAAATATTTGAGGCTTTTGTGATCAGTGCGTATTTGAAACTGTTAACCAATTAGGTTGGGTCTCCACTTTGTGACTGCATGTATTATGGCTAGCATCTCCTTATCATAAATAGATAAACTCAAATGGGAAGGGTAAAGAGCCTTACTAGCATAAGCGATAGGCCGACCTTCCTGCATTAATACAGCCCCTATTCCAGCTCCAGAAGCATCAGATTCAATCACAAACATCTTGTTAAAATCGGGTAAAGCCAGCACGGGTGTAGTAGTCATTGCAGTTTTCAAGAATTGAAATGCCTGAGTTGCCTCTTCTGACCATCTGAATGCATTTTTTTTTAGAAGTGACGTCAAGGGGGCACTAATTTTGTCATAATTCTTCACAAACTTTCGATAATAGCCAGTTAGTCCCAAGAACCCCCTTAAAGCTTTGATTGACTTTGGAATTGGCCAGTCTGTCATCACTTAGATTTTTGAAGGATCAACTGCAACACCCTTTTGAGATATGATATGGCCGAGGTACTCAACCTCAGGTTGCCCAAAACTGCACTTGGATTTCTTGACAAAAAGACCATGCTCACGAAGAATATTAAAGATAGTTCGTAAATGTAATAAATGACTTTCTAGGGAATGACTGTATATTAAAATATCATCAAAGAAAACCAAAACAAACTTACGGAGATGAGCCCGAAATATATCATTCATTAAACTCTGGAAAGTAGAGGGCACATTGGTTAACCAAAAAGGCATTACTAGAAACTTATAATGACCATTATGTGTCCTGAAGGCAGTTTTCTGAACATCCCTTTCATGTACTCTGATTTGATGATAGCCCGATCGTAGGTCCAATTTAGTGAAGACCTGTGCTCCTCCTAATTCGTCCAATAGTTCATCCACTATTGGAATAGTATATTTATCTTTCACTGTAATGTTGTTAAGTGCTCGATAGTCGACACACATCCGCCATGAGCCATCCTTCTTTCTGACTAGTAAGACTGGGGAAGAATATAGGCTAACACTAGCTCGTATAAGTCCAGTTTTGAGCATCTCTATGACAATCCTCTCTATCTCTGCCTTTTGAAAATGTGGATATCTATACGGTCGGACATTGGTTGGTGCCTTCTCGGGTAATAGTGGGATCCGATGATCATAACATCTAAGAGGTTGAAGTCCGTATGGCTCTGCAAATATATCCGCAAACTCTATTAGCAATGATTCAATATTTCTAGCCGGAATGTTCACTGTCATTTCCTTTTCAATGTTATGCAATTGCACAAAAAATCTGGTGTGTGTCTTCCGAAGGACCCACTCCATCCGATGGCTAGTGATAGTTGTAACCTTACCTCCACGTCTTCCTTTGAGAGTCACCTGTCTTCCATTAATAAGGAACTTCATAATCAGTTTAGAAAAATTCCAGGAGACATCACCTAGGGTTGATAGCCATTCAATTCCGAGCACCGCTTCATAGTCTTCCAAGGGTAATAAAAAGAAATCCACAAATAATTCTTGACCTTGCAAAATTAGTTTTATCTTTGAGCACTTCTTGTCACAGGTTAAAATCCGTCCATCGGCGACCTTGACTTTAAATTTGTCACAATATTCGATGTGGTAAGCTAATCGGGCTGCAATTTTCCTATCCATAAAATTATTAGTGCTACCCGTATCAATCAAAACAGTGACAGACTGGTGTTTTAGAGTTCCCCCAAATTTCATAGTTTCTGGATTAGAGTAGCCAGCCAATGCATGCACTGTATATGTGACAGCTTCAACATCATCATTAGTTTCCACTTCTTCATGATCGGAATCTGATACTTCTACTTCTGATTCCTCCTCGACCGGTTCAATCATCAAAAGTCTTCCTTGTTTGCATCGATGCTCCTTACTCCACTTTTCATCGCAATGCCAGCACAAACCCTTCGCTAACCTTTCTGTGAGTTCTGCTCGGGTTAGTTTGCTAGTGTTATAGTTTCGACTAGGAGTAGATGAGGTAGGTTGCTTGCTAATTGTTGAGAAATCCTTGGGGCTGACATCATATGCGTAGCGGAAGAATAAGAAAAATAAAATCCCCGATTCCCAAAGAGATGTTCGTCGTCGTGCGAAGATTGGTACGCAAAAATCCGCGAAACATGAAACTGCGTATAGAGTAGATTGTGTTACCTAGGGAGATCGTATATATCCTGTTTCCTTACAGATCCTTAGGAGAGGGTGAAGGAGGTCAAGCGTCCTCCTCTCTAGCGGTGATCCACAGTAGGGGTTGCGGCGACGCTCCTCAAAACTCTAGACCTACTCGAGGTGGAGATCGAGAGGAGAATCTGAAAAAGGCAAACAAAAGCTCTCTAGCCCATGGGGCTCTGAATCCCTCCTATTTATAGAGGTCCCCCTGTCAAATCCTAATGGGTCCTCCCCTAGTGGGTATTGGATGCATCCAATAAGACAAGGGCTCTATCAGGATATCTCATATCGAACCTCTATTCATCATAATGCCTACCATATGTGTGTGACCCTCTAGGCCCAATATCGAGGTTGGCCGTGAGTCATACTGTCGGAACTCCTTCTAACTTCGGTGAATTATTATCTCTGTAATAATTGATTTCGACTCATCGATTCTGAGCGTGCTAGGCCCACTACGCAGTAGTCCCGGACGATCTGGGAGAATCCAATCCATTGGACACATGCGTCTCGTTACCATGTACCTATAGTCCCTCATCCATCTAATATACGAGAAACTATATATCGAGCATGGTGTTGTGGGACCCATCGGTTTCTACTCGAGTCTCGCTCTAATCGGATTCTCGGGAGAACTCTTTCTCTCTCAACTTTGATTGACCACGGCTAGGGATTTTGTCGACAAGAACACATGGGATATTCCTCTCATGGCGTAGAGAGTGAATGATCCTTTATCGACACTCAATAGCCCTCGTAAAGGTCGACTACCACTCCCAATGATCCAGTTGTACTAGATCCGGGACAGCCAAACCTATAAGTGCGGTATCAAAGAGTGGAGCACTCATACGGGGACATCCTTGGTGTCTCAAGTCTAAGGACCGGATACACCACTAGGACTACTGGAATCATTTGTCGACAATAGGGCATCATCAACCATCCAGCATTCCGTAAGCGGATCAATCGATGAATTCATTCTCCAATGAGCACTGTCTTGTATCCCTAGTGTCCCTACATAAGCGACTATGAGACCAGCTGCATCCATCATATGGACGGGTATCTGACACACACCGGTCATGCGGTTATCACGATATCCCCTCTCGGTAACCTATGGTAGGGATTATTTAGGATATGTGTTTAAAGGTGAATCGATCTCACTATCGTGATCTCATCACGATCCGATTTCCATTGCACAAATCCAAGGACATCACAATATATGTATGCATTTATACAATAGTTATAAAGCGATATATGCCAAAATATAATAAGCAAAAAGATTTTATATTAAGTCACACGTGCCATCACTCACGTGATTGGCTTGCTAGGCACCTATGACTAGCACTAATCACCTGTTTATTGGCACCTCTGTTTCGACGATATTCCACACTGATTTTTTCTTCATGTAGGCATGCAAATGAAATCACAGCCATCATAGTGCGAGGTTGACGAGCCTTAACCTCACACCGGATCTCGGGAATAAGCCCTTCAATAAATGTACCCAGAAGTTGTCGTTCTGACCAATCTCTAGCTTGGTTGGACAATCTTTCAAATCTACTATGATATTCCAACACTGTAGAAGTCTGACGAATTTTCGCGAGTTGGACATCAACATTCTCATATTCGGATGGGCTAAAGCGAATAAGAAGTCCTCTTTTAAACTGCTCCCACGAAGGAATTCCATGGTAAGTTTCGTACCAATCATACCACTGGATTGCATCTCCATCGAGCTGGATTGAGGCCACTTCTACCTTGGATTCTTTTGGAGTTCTGTGAAAACGAAAAAAATTTTCCGCCCTAGAGATCCAACTGGTCGGATCCCCATCTTCCCATCGTGGAAATTCTACCCTGATACGTGGGTAGTGTGTGTCACCATCCTAGGGCCCTTTTCTTGTATCTCTCGATTTGTTCAGCGTAGAACTTGAGCTTCTATCTTGTTGAAACCCACTAAAGCGCTCCAACAAGCTCTTTTTGAAATCATGAAGAGTTTCTTGCAGCCAATTTTCAATTCTGGTTTCCAACGCTTCCATTTGTGCCTTCACTAAGTTATCGGTAGCCATTACGTACGATTGCAAGTCGGTAATCCCCAGTTCTTGTTTCTGATGTCTATGTTAGGATCGGAGCGGCACTAAGAGGGAGGGGTGAATTAGTGCAGCGGATTAAAACTTCGGTTTTAATAAATCTTTCGTACGATAAGAACGGAACTTTAAAAGCTTAACTTGAAAGTGTATTCTTAAATATGCGCAGCAAAGGTAATAAGGAACTAAAACATGTAAGAAGGTTTGCAATAATGTAAATAGCAATAATGAAATGCAAACCAAAGATCACGTCGATTTTAGAGTGGTTCGGTCAAATGACCTACATCCACTTGCGAGGCCCCTATTCGATGAGGCTCCCACCTTCCACTAGCAAATCTCTTGAAATGGAAGGGCAAATACCCCTCTTACAACCTTTTACAAACAGTTCAACCTCTTACAAATTTTCAGCAAGAAAGGAGGAGAACTTTCTAGCAAATTGAAAACTAGACTTGCTAAGACATTCTAAGACTTTTCTCTAATTGCATCTCAAAAAGTTGTAATCTCAGCTGAGATTTGAGGGGTATTTATAGGCCTCAAGAGGATTCAAATTTGGGCTCCAAATTTGAATTCTCGTCGGAGTTCGATCTTTGGCGGTGCCACCTTTGTCGATGTCATCAAGCGTCGAC
Source organism: Musa schizocarpa (assembly GCA_900464855.2). NCBI lineage: Eukaryota > Viridiplantae > Streptophyta > Magnoliopsida > Zingiberales > Musaceae > Musa > Musa schizocarpa. The sequence continues at coordinate 19,276,271 of LS990921.1, forward strand.
GGTACTGGTGGTGCCACCGCCAGCTTCGGCGGTGCCACCGCCGGCTCTCTCGGGCAATGGGCGGTGCCACCGCCCAGCTCTCGAGTCTTTGGCGTTGCAACCCTTCCAATCTGAATGCCACCGCTAGAATTTTAGGTTGACTGGTTGGGCTTCAAACTTAGCCCAAACCCAGTCTAATTTTGGGCAGTTGGCCCCTAACCAGGATATAGGATTATTTCTTAATCCTAATCCTAATTACAAGTTAACTACTTAACAAAACACATCCTAAGCAATATTTCAAGCATGACGTCGAAGTCTTGTTCGTGAGCTTTTTCCGGCGGGCTCCTAGCAAGCTCCCAAACTTGTGATGACTTTAATGAGTAGCCGAGCCTTCTCGGTGATCTCCATGAACCTCAAAGCGATCTCTTGGTGAACATCCGAAAATTCGGACGGGTTCCGATTTCTTTCGGTTGGTTCCGGCAGCATCTCCGACGATTCTTCGGACTCTTAAACGTCCATCGAACTTGACTCCGGTATCCTTGCTTTGTGTTTTCTGGTTATCGTAGTTAGTCTTGCACACTTAACTCAATAATATGGATTAGATCAAATAACCCATCAATTGATTTTATCATCAAAATCCGAGATTCAACAATCTCCCCCTTTTTGATGATGACAATCAATTGATGACGGAGTTAAACATAACTCCCCCTATCTGTATGCCATATTATGAGAAGATAAAACACTTGAATTTCATCCCATTGAATTCAAGCATAAACCGATAAGTTCTAACCGTAGAACTTATCGTTGTTCTCATTAAGTATAATGTAAATGTGAAACTTCGATGAAAATCTTTTTCAAATCGAAAGATAAGAGACAAATTTTACTATGACAAAAGATTTTCAACATGATTATACATTTTAGACATGCATTCAATATGATCAATCGATTGCGTGATATACTCAAAGATTATGCAAGGCACATAAGACATTCATATCACATTAGCTTATATAAGTTATGCTATTAAAATAATATAAGTCATCACTTTTCTCCCCCTTTGTCATCAACAAAAAGGAAAAACTATTTTACAGAAAAATTTAGCATTCATTCTATCAAAAATTCAACTTCGTTAATTTGAAACTCGTCGTTCAGTCATCCATTCATTCATGTTTAAAAAGAAAAATCAGCATTCATCAAGAAGCATATATCCAGAATTTAAATATACAACAAAAGTTCAGTTTTTGTTCAAAAGACAACTAGCTTGGAATATGAGATCAAGAGTAAAACAGAACAGAATAAAAAGATACATCAATTCGTAGGAGGTAATCCATAGTGCTGATATATAACATCTATTTTTTGGTTTAGCTGTTGTAGTTCCTTTAAAATTTCCATTTGCTGGAGTTGAATTTGTTCCTGCTGCGATTTGAGTTGGTCTTGTTGGAATTTGATCTGAGATAGTTCTGCCATAATGATTCCTTCAGAGGATGAAACAGGAGCTGAAGGCGCTGCATCAAAGGGACTAGGAGGAGGAGATACATTTCCCATAAAAATTGGCGTTTCTGGTTGTTCTACTGGTGGAGGAATAGGATCTGTCCTTCTAGGTTACCTTACCCATATTCCATTGTTAAATATGCACCTAAGTCTCTTTAGTAGATTTTTATTGATGACGTTATATCTATTACTCTGAATTGTTTCTTCATCGGGTGGGATGCAAATGTTATAGGCACGAAGAAATCTAGTGATTAACCCCCCATATGGCAACATAATATCTTTAGCTGTAATTTCCTGCATGTGTTGCCGTATTGAGTATCCAAAACAGTTTTGTTGACCAGTCATGATCCAATACATGGTGCTTATCTCTATTGTACTCATTTCATCAAGATGATATTGCTTAGGGAATAGTATGCTTGTCATGATATGATGAAGAATCTTAGAGTTAAAAGGTAGTAAGTGTTCGCAACTCTTTGGTATTATTCCAAAGTTTGAGTTTGCAAAAATGGTTTCGACAGCTTCGGCGTAGGTTGCTCCTATTATATTCACATCCCATTTTGCTCTAAAATAGCAGCCCCTATCTTTTTCAGTGATGCCGATTAGTTCACAAATAGAATTATCAGAAATCCTAATTTGTGTTCCTAACATGTAAGAACTTAGGCTATCGTTATCTACCCATAGGTTTGCATAAAAGAGCTTAACTAATCTAGGATAAATTAGTTCATCTATTTGTAAGAGAGGTAGGGCCTCTAGATGAGCAAACCACCTAATGGGTTCTAAATCTCCTAGTTCATCGAGATCAACGTATTTTCCCTTATGGACATATCTTGTTTCAAAATTTGGAAACCTAAGGGCGTCTTCTTTGGATCTAAAAAGATTATGGTCATATGAATCTCCTTCAATCCTTTTCCATTTTGATCTCTTAGGAGCCATTTTCTAGACAAAATGATAAAAGAAATATGAATTGTAATGAATAGGTGAAATAAGAAGAGAGTGAAGGGAAGATTTTACCTTATAGAGTGTTTCTGAGATGATGGAGAGTTTGGACCAACAATATTCCTTCTCCAAGGTCTATAGAAGTTAGAATGAGGGATTGAGAGATTTTGGGAGAGTTGGAGCAAGAGTTCCACGGGTTGGGGGTGGTGTCACCGCCGGCCCTAACCCTCTCGGGTTTAAAAGGGCTCTCGGGCGATGCCACCGCCTGGCGCCCGAGCGCTCAGGCGGTGCTACCGTCAATTATGGCGGTGCCACCGCTAGTTGGCCGCGGAAGAAGGAAAGAAAACTTTTCTTCCTCCTTCTTGATTTCTAGAGGTCTTTGACGTAAGCAAAGGTTGAGATATTGAGTTGTATTTTAATATATCAATTGGAATCGAAAGAAGAGGATGAAATCAAATCCACAAACGAGCGGAACAAGGATGTGCCAATCTTCATAAACTACATTCAAACGTCTTACTCTAAGGGACAATTTAACATGCCTAGTACCCTTCTAATAAATTCAAATTTGTCTTCATTTAGGGCTTTTGTAAATATATCTGCTAATTGATGCTTCGTGTCAATGAATTCTAGAACAACATCATTGTTAAGGACATGATCGCGTATGAAATGGTGCCTAACGTCGATGTGCTTAGTTCTAGAGTGCTGAATTGGATTTTTAGTAAGACATATGGCACTAGTATTATCACATTTTATGGGGATATTTTTAAAATGAATTCCATAGTCTTCTAATGTATTTTTCATCCATTCAACTTGTGCATAGCATGCACTCGCAGCAATGTATTCGGCTTCCGCCGTAGATAGTACAACTGAATTTTGTTTCTTGGAAGTCTAAGAAACAAGTGCATGTCCTAAAAATTGGCATGTTCCGGATGTACTTTTTCTATCTATCCTACATCCGCCAAAATCGGCATCCACATAAGCCATTAAATCAAATTTTTCAGATTTTGGATACCATAAACCTAAATTTGGAGTTCCTTTAAGATACCTAAATATTCTTTTAACACTTTTAAGATGAGATAATTTAGGATTTGATTGAAACCTAGCACAAAGTCCTACACTAAACATGATATCTGGTCTAGTCGCAGTAAGGTAGAGTAGACTACCTATCATACCCCTATATGTTTTTTGATCGAAATTTTCACTATTTTCATCCATATCTAACTTAGTCGCAGTACTCATAGGGGTGTTTATTGCTTTTGAATTATCCATGTTAAATCATTTTAACAATTCTAACATATATTTAGATTGGTTAAGAATATGGGCTCTTATTGGATCTCGACCATGGGATCCAATAATTCAAGGGCTTATTGGATATCCAATAAGACAAGGGCTCCGTCGGATATCTCATATTCGAACCTCTACTCATCGCAATGCCTACCATATGTGTGTGACCCTCTAGGCCCAATATCGAGCTGGCCGTGAGTCATACCTGTCAGAACTCCTTCTAACTCAGTGAATTATTATCTCTGTAATAATTCACTAGACTCATCGTCTACGGATGTACTAGGCCACTACACCATAGTCTCCAGACGATACAGGGGAATCCAATCCATTGAACTTGTCTGTCCTCAGTTACTGTGTACCTATAGTCCCTCATCCATCTAATATCCCAGAGACCGTATATCGAGCATGGTGTTGTCAGACCCATACGGTTTCTACTCGAGTCTTGCTCTAATGGTTCTCCCGGAGAACTCTTTCTCTTTGAACCCAAATGACCCTGGCCAGGGATTTGTCTGAGTAAGAACACATGGGATATTCCTCTCATGACGTCGAGAGTGGATGATCCTCTATCGACACTCAATAGCCCTCGTAAGGTCGACTACCACTCCCAATGATCGGTTGTACTAAATCTGGGACAGCCAAACCTATAAGTCTGGTATCAAAGAGTGGAGCACTCATACAGGACATCCTTGGTGTCTCAAGTCTAAGGACGAGATACACCACTAGGACTACGGAATCGTTGTTTGACAATAAGGCATCATCAACCATCCAGCATTCCGTAAGCGGATCAATTAGTGAACTCATTCTCTAATTAGCACTTGTACTGTATCTCTAGTGTCCCTACATGAGTAGCTATGAGACCAACTACATCCATCATATAGACGGGTATACAGCACACCAGTCTTGTCCGGTTATCACGATGTCCCACTCGAGTAACCTAAGACCGGGATTATTTAGGATATGTGTTTAAAAGTGAATCGATCTCATTATCGTGATCTCATCACGATTCGATTCCAATTGCACAAATCCAAGGACATTACAATATATATATATATATATATGTATATATGCAATAGTTATAAAGTGATATATGCCAAAATATAATAAGCAAAAAGATTCTGTATCAAGTCATACGTGCCATCGCTCACATGATTGTCTAGTTGGGCACCTATGACTAGCAGATAAGTGGTTCTTTGAAGATATCTAAGAATTCTTTTAGCTGCTTTAAGATGAGAGAGCTTAGGATTAGATTAAAACATAATATAAAGTCCAATGCTAAACATGATGTCCGGTCTAGTTACGGTGAGGTATAGTAAACTACCTATCATACCCCTATAAGTTTTTTAATCAACGCTTTCTCCACTTTTGTCAATGTCTTACTTAGTTGAGGTACTCATAGGAGCATTGATAGCATTTGAATTATCCATATTAAACTATTTTGGCAAGTCTAAAGCATATTTTGTTTGACTAAGAAAAATATCATTACTAAGTTGTTTGATTTGTAAGCCTAAAAGGAAAGTTAGTTCACACATTAAGCTCATTTCAAACTCTTGGCTCATACTCTTGGCAAATGATTCACATATAGATTCATTTATAGAACAAAAAATAATATCATCAACGTAAATTTGAACAACAAAAAAATTATTTTCAAAATTTTTAATAAACAATGTAGTATCGACTTTGCCTTTAGAGAAATTATTTTGGATAAAAAATGAGCTAAGTCTCTCAAACCAAGCCCTTGGGGCTTGTTTCAATCCATAAAGAGCTTTAGTCAATTTAAACATATAATTAGGAAGATTATCATTCTCAAATCTAGGAGGTTTTTCAACATAAACTTCTTCAAAAATAAAGCAATTAAGAAAATCACTTTTAACATTCATTTGAAATAACTTAAAATTATTACTACTAGTATAGGTAAAGAGCATCCTTATGGCTTCTAATCGTGCCACAAGAGCGAAGGTTTCTTCATAATCGATACCTTCCATACCTCATTTCGCTCAGATTGATTCAACTCTTCTTGCATTGCAATAACCCATGAATAATCTTTCAATGCCTCATTAATGTATTTAGGTTCAATTTGAGAAAGAAAAGCAACGTTGGCACAAAAATTTTTAAGAGAAGAATGAGTTTGAACCCCTTTTGATGTGTCTCCTATGATTAGCTCCTTAGGATAAGCATCTACGTACTTCCATTCCTTGGGTAAGGATATTTCAGAAGAAGATGCATCCAAGTTGCTAGTTGAAGGAGAATGTTCATTTAAATTCAAAACATCAAAATTAAGATCATCATCAAACTCATTTTTCTTAAATTCGAAAACTTCATTAAAGACAATATGAATAAATTCTTCTATAACCAAAGTTCTTTTGTTCAAAATACAAAAAGCTTTAGAACTAGAAGTATAACCAAGAAAAATCCCTTGATCATATTTTGCATCAAACTTTCCTAATGCATATTTTTCATTCAAGATAAAATATTTCTAACTGAAAACTTTAAAATATGAAACATTTGGTTTTTTTATTTTTCCATAATTCATAAGAAGTTTTGAAAAGTAGTGGTCTTACTAGAACCCTATTCATGACATAACATGTCATACTAACGGCTTCGGCCCAAAAATATTTGGGTAGGCTATGTTCGTTCAACATGATTCTTATCATTTCTTGTAAGTTTCTATTTTTTCTTTCTACTACTTCATTTTGTTGAGGATTTCTTGGTGTAGAGAAATTATGGTTCTATCAATTAGATTCACAAAAATTTTAGAAATCATAGTTTTAAAATTTATCATCATGATTACTCTGAATTGATGAAATCATAAAGCCTTTTTCATTTTGAATAAGTTTACAAAACTTTGAAAAATACCTAAAGCAATCACTTTTATGTGCCAAGAAGTATGTCCAAGTGTATCTACTATAATCGTCCACAATTACAAAGGCGTATTTGCTACCTCCTAGGCTTTTTGTATCAATTTGCCTAAACAAAACCATATAGATCAATTGCAATGGTCTAGAGGTCCTTATTTGATTCTTTGGTTGGAACTACCTTTTATTTGTTTTCCTAATTGACATATATCAGATACATTATCTTTAACAAACTTAATGTGAGGAATACCTCTTATAAGTTCTTTAGATAAGATTTGAGAGATTAGTTTCATACAAGCATGACCTAATCTCCTGTGCCAAAGCCAAGCATCGTCATTCAAAACCGAAAAACACATTTATTGCAAAGATCATTAATTTCAGTAGTGTATCCGTTATTTTGTTTTAGTGCAATCATAGATATGTTTTTGTATGGTTTCTCAATAATGCAAGCATTAAATTGAAATTTAACTATATATCCTTTATCACACAATTGATTAATGCTCAAGAAGTTATGCTTTAAGCCATCAACCAATAACACATCTTCAATAAAAAGGTTAGATTTGTTATCTATGGTTCCTTTGCCAATGATTTTACCCTTGTTGTTGTCTCCAAAGATGACATATCCTTCTTTTAGGCTAGTGAGCTTAGAAAATCATTTCGGAAAGTTCTTCAACTTAAGATCAAGTGAAAGTATAGTTGAAGTAAAGCAACAGAGATAGTTTGTAGTTAAGATAGAGAGCATAATATAAATGCAAACCAAGATTTAGAGTGGTTCAATCAATCTTGACCTACATTGACTTTTGACTTCCTCCTCCGATGAGGTCACCGACGTCCACTATAGGCCTTCCTTCAATAGGCGAAGGCCAACCACCCTTTTATAGCTTTACTTCTTTTGACGGGCTTAGGAGACAACCCTTACAAATTTTCACTCCTCTCTTGAATGATCAAAACTTAGAAGAAAAGAGGAAGATAAACTTTTAACCTTTTACAACACTTTTAAGCTCTCAAATTCTCAGAATAAATACAAGCTTTCAGTTGCCTTTTATGCAGAAAAGGGTGGGGTTTATATAGGCCCCAACTGGTTTGAATTTTGAGCTCAAAAGTGTCATCTCCCAGATTTCCGGGATCCTAGAGGTACCACCGCCATAACTGGGCGGTACTACCGCTTGGCATCTGACACTGGGTGGTACTACAGCTCAATCTAGGTGGTATCATCACCTGGTAGAGCTCGGAGATCGAGCTCTGGCAATACCACTGCTTGATTAGGATGGTACCACTACCTGATAGTAATAATTGCCGATGGTACCACCACCTGATAGGGGCAGTACTACCATCCAAAATTCCTGGGAGATTAAGTCTCTTGGGCGGTGCCACTGCCGATCAGGAATTCTGGGTCCGAATGGGCTGATCCATTCGGCCCAATTTGGGTCTGTTTAGGTCCCAATTGGCCCCAGATTAAGTTAATGGGATCACCTCCTAATTCTAACTTAATCTACCTGCTAACCAAGACACTTAAGACAATAATGCTGCAAATCGTGTTCCGGTGCATCAATCGTTTCTTCCGGTTAGCTTCTGGTGAACATCCGACGAACCCTTGGCGATGCTCCGGCGGACTTCCGACAAACTCTTGGATTTACGATGATCCTCTTGGTGAGTTTCGACGAGCTTATTTGGTAAGCTCTTGGAGTTCTCAGATTGTTCTTGCAAAACCTCCGACGACCGTCCGAACTTTCGACAAACTCACGAACCCCCAATGTGATCTTGGTCTTGACTCCGACTCAACACCTGCTGCATGTCTTACTGCCATCGTAGTTAATCCTACACACTTATCTCAACATACGGATTAGATAACCAAATGATAATTGACTTCATCATTAAAATCTGAGATTTCAATAATCTCCCCCTTTTTGAAAATGACAATCAATTGATGACGGAGTTAACCTTAACTCCCCTTATCTATATGCCATACTTGAGATAAGTCATTCTTGAATTCAAAGCCTTTGAATTTAAGAGACATATTGATAAGTTAAGTTCATTTAAACTTATCAATACCCCCATCATGATTCCTATCATGATGTTTCTCTCTGAAAATGATATCAAGGCATGACATCTATTTTCAAGTTTCATACTTCAATTGTGAAAGATAGCAATCATAGTAATTTATCATATGGTAAGATATCAACATTGTAAAATTGTGATGCAAGCTCTTGATATCTTAACATAATGCAAATATTTTAAATGTAAGCTCTATGTATAGAAATTCATTCCATCATAGCAATTCATCATATGACAAGATATCCATTTGTAAAATTATGATGTATGCTTTTGATATCTTAACATAATGCAAATATGGCAATCATAGCAATTATAGCAATTCTATCTATCATCAATTTACCATATATTTCTCTCCCTTTGTCATAAAAAAAAGAGAAATATTTAAGCATATTTCAAGCATAATTACAGTAATGATTCATGTCATAGAAAGGTTCATATCATTTTTTAATAATAAGTGATAGGATTCCAATTATACAAACATTTCAAGGAAACATGACATGGAGATAGCTTTCATTACATCTTCCTTTTTATTTGTCATTATCTATTTGTCGGAAGGAGGAAAGCCATTGTAAGCTTATTTAAATGAAGTTAAACAAAATGATAAGAGATTAAATCATGCTTCATGTTTACACGGATCAAGATATTCATGTGAATTAAATCCATGCAAGTGTTCATCTCAAAAGGAAATCTTTCTTCATCAAAAAGGAATTTATATGAAAGAATCATTTCATCATATTCCTTTCTTGATTAAAAATTCAAGATAAATCTATGAGATGCATTTCATATGTCAAAAATCATTGAGCATTGATATGAAATAAACCTGATACATTGATATAAAATCATTTAGGCTCTTGAAAGCTACATTAAGTCCGGAAGATAAATACAAAATCATGTATTCATACAGTATTGTTAGGATCAAGAAAGTCCGAAAATAAAATTCATGTATTCGGAGAAGGTTTTGATATAGATTTTCAAACACAATCATGAAGATAAAACATGCTTATCATCATAAAAAATTTACATCAAAAACACATAATTTCCAACATGTTATTAAGGCATGTAATCATGTAAAATTCTCTTCATAGCAATTAAGTAATTGATCATCAAATCAAGAAAGTTTGAAAAACGAATTTAATAAGTTCATGCATTTGGATAAATCAACAGTCCTACTTCTCTTCTAATGAAATCAAATTGTTCTTCACTTAAAGACTTTGTAAAAAATTAGCTAATTGATGTTTAGTATCAATGAACTCTATAATTATATCATGATTAGTGGGATGATCTCATATAAAGTGATGTCTAATATCAATTTGTTTTGTTCTTGAGTATTGAATGAGATTCTTTGTTAAACATATTGCACTTGTGTTATCACATCTAATGGGAATATTTTTAAGATGAACTTTATAATCTTTTAAGGTATTTTTCATCCACATAACATGCACTAGCTGCAATATACTCAGCTTCGGTTGTTGATAGTGCAACCGAGTTTTGTTTCTTAGATGACCAGGAAACAAGAGAATGTCCCAAAAATTGACATGTTTCTGATGTGCTTTTTCTATCTAGTCTACACCCAACAAATTCCGCATCTGCATAAGCAATTAACTCAAAATTCTCGGATTTTGGATACCATAATCCTATATTTGTGGTACCTTTAAGATATCTAAGTATTCTTTTAACTACTTTGAGATGAGATATCTTAGGGTTCGATTGAAACCTAGCACAATGTCCTACACTTAACTATTAGGATCGGAGCGGCACTAAGAGGGGGGGGTGAATTAGTGCAGCGGTAAAGTATGATAAACTTTCGACGATTTAAACACTTACGGAAACTTCGTATGATAAAAGCAATGTTTCGTTTGAAACCGTTTCGATTGTGTTTTTAACTTGAAGGCATATGTAAGAAGGAGACAAATAAGTAGAGCATCAAAGTGAAGATGGTTTGCAGTAATATAAATGATAATAAGATAAATGCAAAACCGAGAGAAGGCGATGAGTTTATAGTGGTTGGTCAATCGTGACCTACATCCCTCCCTCGATTCCTCTTCCGCCGAGGCCACCGGCATCCACTAATGATCTTCCTTTACTAGGCTGAAGATCAACCTCCTTCTTACACCCCTCTTACAACCTCTTACAAGTGGTTCACCCTTTTACAAAGATTTCAATGAAAAGAAAGGAGGTGAACACTCAAGCTATTGAAAACAAGACTTTTCCTAAAGCTTTTCTCAACTTCTAGCTTCTCAAAAGGTTGTAATCTCAGCTGAGATTTGAGGGGTATTTATAGGCCTCAAGAGGATTCAAATTTGGGCTCCAAATTTGAATTCTCGTTGGGTTCCCGATGTTGGCGATGCCACCGCCTGTCAATGGCAGTGCCATCGCCTGTCAGTTTCTGACCCTGACAGTGCTGGGCGGTGCCACCGCCCAACCCAAGCGGTGCTACCGCCCAGCTCTCGGGCACTGGAATGCCACCGCCTACAGTGTTTTCAGCCCACTAGTTGGGCTTCAATCTTGGCCCAAACTAGTCCGAACTCGGGCCCAATTGGCCCCTACTTGGGTTATAGGATTAACACCTAATCCTAACCCTAATTAATGTGCTAACTACGAATTTAAAGATATTTTCTAAGCTATTACAAAGTTTGTAAGTCAAGACTTCTTCTCGGCGAAGCTTAGGACGAACTTCCTCCCGGTCTTAGATAAACTCGGAAACCATTTCTGGACTCCCAAACAAAGCTCCTAGACTTCACGATTTGATCTTGGCGAGTTCCAACGAGCTTCTTCGAAAGCTCCGATCTTTCTCGGCGAGCTCCATGAACTTCCAATGAACCTTCCGGCGAGCTTCAAAAAAACCCTTGATGAAGCTCCCTACTCGTTTCGGCTAGTTAAAAGACATTCCCGACGAACCCGGACTTCCGTCGAACTCTCGAACTTCATAACAAATCCTTTGCGCTTGACTCAGACACTTTGTTTTTCTTTATGTCTTCATCATTATCATAGTTAATCCTGCACACATAAGCCAAAACTCTACTCCGATCTAGACAATTATTGTAACGCTAATTGACATTCCGTTGCCCGAGACGTCATTGGTTGGCGCCGTCCGATTCTTCAACAAGATCGTCCTCTCTTGTGGCTTGTTGCCCAATCGGCGGTTGACCCCTGAACCCCGATATCCTTGGCGTAATTCCGCTCTCCTTGGCCCGATGCCCGACGTCCGAAGCCTTCTGCCGTCCAATATCCTGACGTGATCTCCTCCGGTGCAACGTCAATTCCTCCTGCGTTAATTATCTAATCCTGATCGAGTAAACCTGCATCACTCAAAATGCAGTTTAAATTATAAACACATCAAGTGGTTTCATCATCAAAATATGAGATTCAACAATCTCCCCCTTTTTGATGATGACAACCACTTGATGATGGAGTTAACCTTAATTCCCGGAGTTTAAACAAACTCCCCCTATCAATATGCCATATTGATAGAATCTTGAATTCAAGCTGAATTCAAGTCATTGCAATATTCATCATGAATACTTGCAACACATCATCATGAACATATGCATAAACTTATGCATATCATGTCATCAACATACTTCTCCCCCTTTGTCATCAACAAAAAGGAGAAGTACAACTATTCTTTGTGTTGGTAATATAAGTTCAACTCATTACATGAAAAACATAATATTAAGTTTTATCATCATGCAGTTTTGAAGCTAGAAAATTTAGCAAGTAATGCATCATGCTTAGGACATTCAAGCTATCAAGTTTTAGATATGCAAGTTTTACAGCATACAAGATAGCACTTTTGGTAATGTTCAAGATAGTAAGTTCTACATCATGCAAGTTAGCAATATTGAGATGTTCAAGAAAGCAACTCTTGCTTCTTGAAATATGCAAATTTGTGAAGTTTTGCTAGATGTGCAAGTTAGCATTTTTGCCTCTTAAGATAGGCAAGATAGCACATTTGCTTCTTTTGAGATAGCAACTTTTTGCTTCTCTTTAGACTACAAGCTAGCAATGTTTACGATATGTAAGTTTCACAATATACAAGCTAGCAAAAATTTCGAAAGCAAATGTAAGATAGCTTTCTTGTGTAAGCTCATAATTCTTGCTTCCTATTGCAATGTGCAAGTTGCAAGTTTTGCTTCTTGAGATAGGCAAGATAGCACTTTTGCAATTTTTGTTTCTTAAGATAGGCAAGCTTGTGATGTTCAAAATAACAAGCACTTTCTTTTAGAAGTGTCATTTTTGCTTTCTTTACAAAGTGTAAGCTAGCAAAATGTTTGAAAAAGTGATCAAGTTTTGCAACATACAAGCTAGCAAAAATGCCAAACTAGCAAGAGATAATATTTTACATGAGGCAAACAAACAATTTGGCAAATGTTACGTTTGCATCTTCTCTTTTGAGAAGTGCAATTTTTTGCTTTCATCTTGAATTGTGCAAGCTAGTTAGTTTGCCTCTTTTCATGATGTCCACGCTAGAAATTCTTGCTCCCCCTTTGTCATTGTCAAAAAGAAGGGAAGACTCTTATATCAATTTTCATATTATAACAAAGGTAAGTATCATTCTTATTTGTGCATCATTATATATTCAAATTAAAATATACACAATTTCAATAACCTTATTTTTCATGCACGATACCGAAAAATAAATCAATCATCATTAATAAGCATATCATACATGATACTGAAACATTAAAATTTTTAAGCATTTATCGACATGTTGATCATGATACCAAACACATCATTTAAAGTATTCATGATACACATCATATGCAATAAATACATCATGTACATCATTATCATAAGTATTGCATACATCATTTTAACTTTATGAATATTTCATCATTGCATGCATTATACCAAAACATTTCAAGTCATGCAAGCCATAAATACAAAGAAATCATGTTATGAAGGATAAAATCATTTGAATACCAAAAGACATGATTCATATAGTAAATATCTTCTTTAAATAAAATATCAAGAAAAATCATAGGAGTACAAAGAAAGATCTTGTTTTAAAAGAAAAATCAAGTAATAACTCTAAGAACTCACAAGGAAAAATCATAATTCATTTAGAAAATCTCCTCTCAAGAGAATATCAAGTAAAATCGTAGAAGATCGATTAAGGAGAAATTTTAATTTATAATAAAATCTCATGTATCGAATGTCGAGAAATCAAAATGATGATTTATATAAAAAATATCACAAGTTATATTCAAGAGAAAAATCATCATTCATTTTCAACTTATTCAATTTGTCACATCAATATTTCTTAGATATGCATGATACCAAAACATGGTTTTAAATCTTTAACATATAACATGCATAAATTGAAAGGAGAAGGGAAGAACTCAAACGTACAAAGATTTCAACCATCTCATAAACAAATGTAAGACCAAGTCATGAATCCAAAATTCCATGAATCAAAATGATTATCAAAGGTAATCTCATGTTATTCCAAGAAATCAATATCATGATTTTGATAAAACTCATTTCAAATTTAAATCATCAAAATATCAACATTACTTTCAAGAGATTCAAAATGGTACACATAGATTTATCATAATAAACATCAAGATCAATAGAGAAAAATAATTTTTCAAGGAAAAAATATTTTCCACTTTTTAGTTGTTTCAATTCATATGATTTTATTTCACTTATACCAAATAAAAACATGTATAATATTTAAAACCGAAAGTGTAAGATTTATTACAACAAAGATTAATAAGGCACTTTCATTATGGTAAAAATCAACAATCCATAAATCACAAGATTCATATGCATAATTTTATAATTTATTAAGCATGATCATTATCCATGACACTAAAATATGGTTTCAAAATGTTTAATATTTTCATTACATCATTATGCAATGGTTTCATTGAACATAATTTTGAATGATTCTTATAGATAACTAAAACTTCTTTAGTTTTAATTTATGTGATTGACTTTATATTAGCATGCTCAAGTTTTGTTCTTATGTCAAAAACATACATCATGTTTGAAAACCAAAGACAAGGTATAAAAAAAATATCATCAAGCCTTCCATATAAAAATCATGCATCATCATTGAAAGTTAATATGGAAATCATCAAAATACACATTCTTGCTTCTCAAGCACATATATATGATTATTTAAATGTAACATTTTATTCTATTAACATAAAACATACAATTTTCAAGAAAATAATGATTCAAAAGAAAAGAGAAAATACATCATGGAAAACATCAAGTAATTTCAAAATAATTCAAGAGAGTTGAGTTACTTACCTTGTAGTCGAAGCCCGTCAAAGCCCAATTCTCCGTTTCACCTTTGGAAGTGCTTGATTCATCCTTGGTTGCCTTCCTCTTCTTTGGCCTCTCCCTCCGTTCAAGTTTATTATTTATTTTAGATTTTTGTTTAATAAACTTATTAAGATTTAGTGTTCGAAGTTCAAGTTCATCATTGTCCTCATCACTTGAGTCATTGCTCAAGGGGTATTCATTTGTCCGGGGTTCCAAATCCTTTCTGTTCTTCGGAAGGTGATTTTGTTCATCATGTGCATTGTGCACCATTTCATATGTCATCAACAAACCAATTAGTTCTTCAAGTGGAAAAATATTTAAATCTTTTGTTTCTTGTATTGCGGTTATTTTAGAATCCCATCTTTTTGGAAGGGATCTTAAGATCTTGCTTACAAGATCAAAATTCAAAAAAGATTTACCAAGAACTCTTAGATTATTGACGACATCCGTGAAACGGGTGTACATGTCGCCTATAGTCTCGCTAGGTTGCATTTGAAAAAGCTCAAAATAATGCAATAAAATGTTAACTTTCGAGCCTTTGACTCTACTAGTTCCCTCGTGCGTGATTTCAAGTGTTCGCCAAATATCGAAAGTCGTTTCGCACGTAGAAATCCGATTGAACTCATTTTTGTCCAAAGCGCAAAATAAGGCATTCATAGCCTTTGTGTTTAAAGAAAAATATTTCTTCTCCAAATCCGACCATTCATTCATCGGTTTAGAGGGAAGTTGAAAACCATTTTCAACAATATTCCATATATCCAAATTTATAGAAATCAAGAAAACTCTCATTCGAGTTTTCCAATAAGTGTAGTCCAATCCGTGAAACAACGGTGGACGAACAACCGCAAAGCCCTCTTGAAAGCCATGAAGAGCCATTTCTCTCGGGAGTAAATCCAAAATGAGAAATACCGGGCTCTGATACCAATTGTTAGGATCGAAGCGGCACTAAGAGGGGGGGATGAATTAGTGCAGCAGTAAAGTATGATAAACTTTCGACGATTTAAACACTTACGGAAACTTCGTATGATAAAAGCAACGTTTCGTTTGAAACCGTTTCGATTGTGTTTTTAACTTGAAGGCATATGTAAGAAGGAGACAAAGAAGTAGAGCATCAAAGTGAAGATGGGTTGCAGTAATATAAATGATAATAAGATAAATGCAAACCAGAGAAGACAGTAGTTTATAGTGGTTCGGTCAATCGTGACTTACATCCACTCCTTCGATTCCTCTTCCGTCGAGGCCACCGGCATCCACTAATGATCTTCCTTTACTAGGCGAAGATCAACCTCCTTCTTACACCCCTCTTACAACCTCTTACAAGTGGTTCACCCTTTTACAAAGATTTCAATGAAAAGAAAGGAGGTGAACACTCAAGCTATTAAAAACAAGACTTTTCCTAAAGCTTTTCTCAACTTCTAGCTTCTCAAAAGGTTGTCATCTCAGCTGAGATTTGAGGGATATTTATAGGCCTCAAGAGGATTTAAATTTGGACTCCAAATTTGAATTCTCATTGGGTTCCCGATGTTGGCGGTGCCACCGCCTGTCAGTTTCTGACCCTAACAGTGTTGGGCGGTGCCACCGCCCAACCCAGGCAGTGCTACTGCCCAGCTCTCGGGCACTGGGCGGTGCCACCGCCTACAGTGTTTTCAGCCCACTAGTTGGGCTTCAATCTTGGCCCAAACTAGTCCGAACTCGGGCCCAATTGGCCCCTACTTGTGTTATAGGATTAACACCTAATCCTAACCCTAATTAATGTGCTAACTATGAATTTATCTAAGCTATTACAAAGTTCGTAAGTCAAGACTTCTTCCGGCGAGCTTCCGACGAACTTCCGACGGTCTTCCGATAAACTCTCGGAAACCATTCTGCGGACTCCCGGCAAGCTCCTAGACTTCACGATTTGATCTTAACGAGTTCCAACGAGCTTCTTCGGCAAGCTCCGATCTTTCTCGGCGAGCTCCGCGAACTTCCAACGAACCTTCTGCGAGCTTCCGAAAAACCCTTCGGCAAACTCCCTACTCATTCTCGGCTAGTTCCGGTAGCATTCCCGACGAACCTTCGGACTTCCGTCGAACTCTCGAACTCGCAACAAATCCTTTGCGCTTGACTCCGACACTTTGTTTTGCTTTATATCTTCATCATTATCGTAGTTAATCCTGCACATATAAGCTAAAACTCTACTCCGATCTAGACAATTATTGCAACGCTAATTGACATTCCGTTGCCCGGCACGTCATTGGTTGGCGCTTCGTCCGATTCTTCAGCGCATCGTCCTCTCTTGTGGCTTGTTGCCCAATCGGCGGTTGACCTCCGCAACCCCGATATCCTTGGCATAATTCCGCTCTCCTTGGCCCGATGCCCGACGTCCGAAGCCTTCTGCCATCCAATATCCTTACGTGATCTCCTCCGGCGCAACGTCAATTCCTCCTGCGTTAATTGTCTAATCCTGATCGAGTAGACCTGCATCACTCAAAATGCAGTTTAAATTATAAACACATATCAAGTGGTTTCATCATCAAAATACGAGATTCAACATGAACATGATATCTGGTCTAGTAGTAGTGAGATAAAATAAACTTCCTACAATACCCCTATAAGTTTTTTTATCGAAGCTTTCTCCACTTTTATCAATTTCTAACTTAGTCGATGTGCTCATAGGAGTATTGATAGCTTTTGAGCTATCCATATTAAATATTTTTAATAAATCTAAAGCATATTTAGTTTGACTAATAAAGATGTCATTGCTTAGTTACTTAATTTGTAAGCCTAAGAAGAAGGTTAATTCTCCCATCAAACTCATTTCAAATTCAAGGCTCATAGTTTTAGCAAAAGATTTATACAGAGATTCATTCGTAGTACCAAAGATAATATCATCAACATAAATCTGGGCAATGAGAAAATTATTTTCAAAATTCTTGATAAACAATGTAGTATCGACCTTGCCTTTGGAGAAATTATTTTCAATAAGAAAAGAACTAAGTCTCTCATACCAAGCCTTTGGGGCTTGTTTTAAACTATAGAGAGCTTTAGTTAATTTAAACACATGATTATGGAGGCTATTATTTTCAAATCCGGGAGGTTATTCAACATAAACTTCTTCGGAAATAAAGCCATTAAGAAAAGCGCTTTTGACATCTATTTGAAACAACTTAAACTTATTGCTACTAGCATAGGCAAGGAGCATCTTTATAGCTTCTAATCGAGCCACAAGAGTCAAGGTTTCTTTGTAATCGATACCTTCTTCTTAGTTGAAACCTTTGGCCACTAATCTAGCTTTATTTCTAACCATGATACCATATTCATCTTGCTTATTTCTATAGACTCATTTAGTACCAATAACTAAATGATCATTTGGCCTCGGAACAAGCTTCCACACCTCATTTCTCTCAAATTGATTTAACTCATCTTGCATTGCGATAATCCATGAATTATCTTTCATGGCTTCATCAATACATTTAGGTTCCATTTGGGAGAGAAAAGCGGCGTTGGCATAAAATTTTTTAAGAGAAAAATGTGTTTGAACCCCCTTAGATGTGTCTCCTAATATTAGCTCCTTAGGATGAGCATCTACATACTTCCAATCCTTGGGTAAGGATGTTTCAGAAGTGGATGCATCCAAGTTGCTAGTTGGAGAAGGGTTTTCATTTAAATTCAAAGAATCAAAATTAATATCATCATCAAAATTATTTTTCTTGATTTCTGAAATCTTATTGAAAATAATATGAATGGATTCTTCTATAATTAAAGTTCTTTTATTGAAGATACGAAATACTTTAGAAATCGACGAATAACCAAGAAAAATTCTTCATCCGATTTAGCATCAAATTTTCCTAAGGTATCTTTTTCATTCAAGATAAAACACTTACATCCAAAAACTTTAAAATATGAAACATTGGGTTTTTTTATTGTTCCAAAACTCATAGGGAGTTTTGGTGAGTAAGGGTTTTACTAGAACTATATTCAAAATATAGCATGCAGTGTTTACGGCTTCGGCCCAAAAATATTTGGGTAGGCTATGTTCATTCAAAATAGTTCTTGACATTTCTTGTAAATTTCTATTTTTTCTTTCTACTACTCCATTTTGTTGAGGATTTCTTGAAGTAGAGAAGTTGTGATAGTATCCATTCAATTCACAAAATTCTTGGAAATCACGATTTTGAAATTTACCACCATGATCACTTCTAATTGATGAAATCATAGAACCATTTTTATTTTGAACAAGTTTACAAAACTTGGTGAATATCTAAAGTATTCATTTTTGTGTTTCAAGAAATAGGTCCATGTGTATCTACTATAATCACCTACAATAACAAAGGCATATTTGCTACCTCCTAGGCTAGATGTAGAGATTGGTCCGAATAAATTCATATGGATCAATTGCAAGGGTCTGGAGGTACTTATTTGATTCTTAGATTTGAAACTATCCTTAATTTGTTTTCCTAATTGACAAGCATCATACACATTATCTTTGATGAACTTTATATGAGAAATTCCTCTTACAAGTTATTTGTATAAAATTTGAGTGATTAGTTTCATGCTAGCATGACCTAATCTTCTATGCCAAAGCTAAGCATCATCATTCAAAACCGAGAAACACATTTCATTGCAAAGATCATTGATGTCAATGGTATATACATTATTTTATTTTAATGCAATCATAGATGTGTTTTTGTGTGGTTTTTTAATGATACAAGCATTAGATTCGAATTTAACAATATATCCTTTATCACATAATTGATAAATGATCAAGATGTTATGTTTTAAACCATCAACTAACAAAACATCTTCAATAAAGAAGTTGGATTTGTTACCTATGGTTCATTTCCCAATGATTTTTCCCTTATTGTTGTCTCCGAAGGTGACATAGCCTTCGTGTATACTAGTGAGCTTATAGAATTGAGATGGATCTCCGGTCATATGCCTTAAGCATCCACTATCAAGGTTGTTAGGATCAAGAGCACTAAGAGGGGGGGGGTGAATTAGTGCAGTGGAAATCTTTCTGCGATTAAAACGAAAGTTGCGTTCGTTTGATAAAAAAAATAATTTCAATGTAAAAGCCGATTCTAAGATTACTTTAACTTAAGATTAAGCGAGATGACGTTAAAGTATATCTATGAAAGTAGTTTGCAGTTTATGATGGAAATCAGAATGCAAGCGCAAACTGAAATGTGACGTTCGTACGATAAAACCGGTTTACGTCTAAATGTTGATTCTGAAGATACTGAACTTTGAGATACATTTTATAAATGAGCATAAGGCAGTTTACAGTTATGATTGAAATCAAAACGTAAACGTAAACTGAAAAGTGATGATCGTACGAAAAGGCCGATTTACGTCTAAACGTAGATTCGGAAAGCTCTGAACTTAGAAACTCGTTCATAAAAGTGCAGAGGGCAGTAAGCTATTGAGGAGGTTTGTAGTAAAGATAAAATGCTCAAAAGTAAATGCAAACCGAGATTTAGAGTGGTTCGATCAATCTTGACCTACTCCACTTTTGGCTTCCTCCACCGACGAGGTCACCGACGTCAACTAGAGACCTTCCTTCAATAGACAAAGGCCAACCACCCTTTTACAGTTTCACTCCTTTTGACGAGCTTAGGAGACAACCCTTTACAGAAATTTTCTCTCCTCTCTTTACAACTCAAAGCTTGAAGAACAGAGGGAGGAGAACTTTAGGCCTTAACAACAATTTTGAGCTCTAAGAATCACAGAAAAAGATCAAGATTTCGAGTGTAAGTGTGTTGTCTTAGTGCTGAATGGGTGGGGTATTTATAGGCCCCAACCCAGTTCAAATTTGGAGCTCAAAACTATCAAATCCCAGAATTCCGGGATCAGGCGGTTGCACCTCCTGACTGGGGCGGTTGCACCGCCTGGCAGAGCTCGAAGACCGAGCTCAGGCGGTAGCCCAGGCGGTTGCACCTCCTGACTGAGGCAGTTGCACCGCCTGCCAAAGCTCGAAGACCGAGCTCAGGCGGTGCTACCTCTCTGTCAGGGGAGGTTGCATCGCCTAGTCTCGCTCGGAGACTGAGCCCAGGCGGTTGCACCTCCTGGCTGAGGCGATTGCACCGCCTGCCAAAGCTCGAAGACCGAGCTCAGGCGGTGCTACCTCTCTGTCAGGGGAGGTTGCACCGCCAGCCTCGCTTCGGAGATCGAGCCCAGCGCGGTTGCACCTCGGCTGGGGCGGTTGCACCGCCGGTCTCCTGAGGAGACTTAGCCCGAGCGGTGCTACCTCGGTTTTGGCGGTTGCACCGCCTAGTGCAATCAGGGTCCGAATGGGTAGATCCATTCGGCCCAACTTGGGTTTTTCAGGGGCCTAATTTCCCCATGATTAAGCTAATGGGATCACCTCCCATTTCCAACTTAATCAATGTGCTAACTACGATTATTCCTTAGACATTTACTACAGCTTGCTCCTGTGCGTCAATCGCTTCTTCCGGCGAGTTTCCGGCGAACTTCCGTCGATCAACCGATGAACCCTCG
The DNA here is from genome assembly GCA_900464855.2 of Musa schizocarpa. NCBI lineage: Eukaryota > Viridiplantae > Streptophyta > Magnoliopsida > Zingiberales > Musaceae > Musa > Musa schizocarpa. The sequence continues at coordinate 19,297,621 of LS990921.1, forward strand.
GTGATGCTCCTACGGACTTCCGGCAAACTCCTGGACTTACGACGATCCACTTGGCAAGTTCCGACGAGCATCTTTTGGCAAGCTCCTGGACTTCTCGGATTTGTTTCCGCAGAACCTCCGACGACTGTCCAAACTTCCGTCGAACTCTCGAACTCCCAACGTGATCATTGTCTTGACTCCGGTGCAACTCCTGCTGCATGTCTAACTTTCATCGTAGTTAATCCTGCACACTTATCTCAACAAATAGATTAGACAACAAATAACAATTGACTTCATCATCAAAATCCGAGATTCAACAATCTCCCCCTTTTTGATGATGACAATCAATTGATAATGGAGTTAATCTTAACTCCCCCTGTCTATATGCCATACTTGAGATAAGTCATTCTTGAATTCAAGACCTAAGAATTCAAGCGACATATTGATAAGTTAAATCATTTGAACTTATCAATACTCCCATCATGATTCCCATCATGATGTATCTCTCTGAAGATGATGTCAAGGCTTGACATTCATTTTCAGATTTTACATTACAAGTTTGAATGATGGTAATAGTAACGATTCATCATATTGTAAGATATCAACATGTATAGCTGTGAAATAAGATTTTGATATCATTACATGATGAACACATTTCAAATATCTTAGCAAGTGTTGCATTTCTTCACATGGTAAGATATCAACTCAAGGCATAATGCAAATTATAGCATCTGTTCATATATCTCATGGTGATGCAAGCATGGCATAGTCATAGCATCAGTGTTTATAACATCAATTCATATATTTCTAATGCAAATTATAGCATTTGTACATAAATCTCTTGGTGATGCAAGGATGGCATAATCATAGCATCAGTGTTTATAGCATCAATTCATATATTTCTAATGCAAATTATAGCATCTGTACATATATCTCTTGGTGATGCAAAGCATAGCATAGTCATAGCATCAATTCATATATTTCTCCCCCTTTGTTATCAACAAAAAGCATGGTATATGTGATACCAGGAAAACAATATATCAAGCATATAAAGGAAGGCATGATACGAAGATTGCTTTGAATACTTCTTCCCCTTTTTTGTTATAATTATTTGTGCATGAAAGAGGAAAGCCATTTGTGTTTCCAGCTATTTGTGAGTTTACTTTGAGTCAAGATATGTGTTTGAAACAGCTTTTTGCAAGTAAAAATACTATCATTCATATTTCAAGATGGAATTCATAAGCAGGAATCATTTCATCAAATCCATTTCAGAAAAACAATATTTTTCATGAAGACAAAACATTTCAACACATGTTATGTAATGGCAATCAGTGATTTGATCATTCAATAAAGTCCGAAAAATAATTTTAACTAGTTTATCCATTCGGACACATCAACATCCCTAATTCTCTTCTTATGAAATCAAATTGTTCTTCACTTAGAGGTTTTGTGAAAATGTCAGCTAGTTGATGTTTAGTATCAATAAACTCTATGGTTATGTCATGATTAGTAACATGATCTCGTATAAAGTGATGTCTAATATCAATATGTTTTGTTCTTGAGTGTTGTATAAGATTCTTAGTTAAGCATATTGCACTTGTGTTATCACATTTAATGGGAATATTTTTAATATTAACTTTGTAATCTTCTAAGGTGTTTTTCATCCATACAACTTGTGCACAGCATGCACTTGCTGCAATATATTCAGCTTCGGTTGTTGAGAGTGAAACCGAGTTTTGTTTCTTAGATGACCAGGAAACAAGGGCATGTCCTAAAAATTGACATGATCTTGATGTGCTTTTTCTATCTAGTCTACAACCAGCAAAGTCCGCATCAGCATAAGCAATTAACTCAAAATTCTCTGATCTTGGGTACCATAATCCTAGATTTGTGGTACCATTAAGATATCTAAGTATTCTTTTAACTGCTTTGAGATGAGATATCTTAGGGTTTGATTGAAATCTAGCACAAAGTCCTACACTGAACATGATGTCTGGTCTGGTTGCAGTGAGGTAAAGTAAACTTCCTATCATACCCCTATAAGTTTTTTGATTGAAGCTTTCTCCACTTTCATCAATTTCTAACTTAGTGGAGGTGCTCATAGGAGTGTCAATAGCCTTTGAGTTTTTCATATTAAACTTTTTTAATAAATTCATAGCATATTTAGTTTGACTAATAAAGATGCCATTGCTTAGTTGTTTGATTTGTAAGCCTAAGAAGAATGTTAATTCTCCCATTAAGCTCATTTTGAATTCAAGACTCATAGTTTTAGCAAAAGATTCACAAAGAGATTCATTCGTAGAGCCAAAGATAATATCATCAACATAAATCTGAACAATGAGAAAATTATTTTCAAAATTCTTGATGAACAATGTAGTATCAACCTTGCCTTTTGTGAAATTATTTTCGATAAGAAAAGAACTAAGTCTCTCATACCAAGCCCTTGGGGCTTGTTTTAAACCATAGAGAGCTTTAGTTAATCTAAACACATGATTAGGGAGCCTATTATTTTCAAATCCAGGAGGTTGTTCAACATAAACTTCTTCAGAAATAAAGCCATTTAGAAAAGCGCTTTTAACATCCATTTGAAATAACTTAAAATTATTACTACTAGCGTAGGCAAGGAGCATCCTTATGGCTTCCAATCGAGCCACAAGAGCAAAGGTTTCTTCGTAATCGATACCTTCTTTTTGGTTGAAATCTTTGGCCACTAATCTAGCCTTGTTTCTAACCACGATACCATTTTCATCTTACTTGTTTCTGAAGACCCATTTAGTACCAATAACTAAATGGTCATTTGGCCTAGGAACAAGCTTCCACACCTCATTTCTCTCAAATTGATTCAATTCATCTTGCATTGCGATAATCCATGAATCATCTTTCATGGCTTCGTCAACACATTTGGGTTCAATTTGGGAGAGAAAGGTGGCGTTCGCACAAAAATTTTTAAGAGAAGATCGTGTTTGAACCCCCTTTGACGTGTCTCCTAAGATTAGCTCCTTGGGATGAGCATCTACATACTTCCAATCCTTGGGTAAGGATGTTTCGGGAGTGGATGCATCCAAGTTGCTAGTTGGAGAAGGGGTTTCATTTAAATTCAAGGAATCAAAATTAACATCATCATCAAAATCATTTTTCCTGATTTCGGAAATCTCATTGAAGACAACATGAATGGATTCTTCGATAATTAAAGTTCTTTTATTGAAGATACGAAAGGCTTTAGAAACTGAAGAATAACCAAGAAAGATTCCTTCATCGGATTTAGCATCAAATTTTCCTAAATTATCCTTTTCATTCAAGATAAAACACTTACACCCAAAGACTTTAAAATATGAAACATTGGGTTTTTTATTGTTCCATAACTCATAGGGAGTTTTGGTTAGTAGGGGTCTTACTAGAACTCTATTCAAAATGTAGCATGCAGTATTTACGGCTTCGACCCAAAAATATTTGGGTAGGTTGTGTTCATTCAACATGGTTCTTGCCATTTCTTGTAAATTTCAATTTTTTCTTTCTACTACTCCATTTTGTTAAGGATTTCTAGGAGTAGAGAAATTATGGTTGTATCCATTGAGTTCACAAAATTCCTGGAAATCATGGTTTTGAAATTCACCACCATGATCACTTTTAATTGACGAAATCATAGAACCTTTCTCTTTCTGAACAAGTTTACAAAACTTGGTAAAATATCGAAGGCATTCACTTTTCTGTTTTCAGAAGTAAGTCCATGTGTATCTGCTAAAGTCATCCACAATGATGAAAGCGTATTTGCTACCTCCTAGGCTTGATGTGGAGATTGGTCCGAACAAGTCCATATGGATCAATTGTAAGGGCCTAGAGGTGCTTATTTGATTCTTAGATTTGAAACTACCCTTAATTTGTTTACCTAATTGGCAAGCATCACATATATTATCTTTGATGAACTTGATATGAGGAATTCCTCTTACAAGTTCTTTAGATGATATTTGAGTGATTAGTTTCATGCTAGCATGACCTAATCTTCTATGCGATATCCAAGCATCCTCATTCAAAACAGAAAAACACATTTCATTACACAAATCATTGATGTCAATAGTGTATACGTTATTTTGTTTCAATGCAATCATAGATATGTTTTTGTGTGGTTTTTCAATGATGCAAGCATTAGATTCAAATCTGATAATATATTCTTTATCACATAATTGACTAATACTTAAGAGGTTATGCTTTAAACCATCAACTAACAAAACATCTTCAATAAAGAAGTTGGATTTGTTACCTATGGTTCCTTTGCCAATGATTTTACCCTTGTTGTTATCTCCGAAGGTGACATAACCTTCGTCTATGCTAGTGAGCTTAGAGAATTGAGATGGATCTCCGGTCATATGCCTTGAGCATCCACTATCAAGGTACCATCTCTTGCTCCTAGCTTGTGATGGTTTAGTTTTCTACAAGAAAGGATGATTTTTAGGTACCCATTTGCTTTTGGGTGCCTCACAAATAGATCTACATTGTCTATCATGTTGCACAGAGTTTATCATGGTTCCTTTAGGGACCCAAATCAATTTGTTTGGACTAATTTTCTTGAATAGACAAAAAAGCGTCTTGTGTCCAAATTTGCAACAAAAGTTGCATTTGTTTTGATGTCGAACATGTAAGATGAGGCCTTTTATGTAGGTGGTTGGATTTTGGTGAGGACTTCTCATAAATCCAATTCCACTTCTTTTGGAAACGTGACCCTTGTTTGTAAGGATAATGTTTAATGATTTGCTACCAACCTCGAATTTCTTCAAGGTGTCCTTAAGTAGCAAGTTTTCCTTTTGGAGAGTTTCTAGATCATGGCATTTTATGCATGAGCTTAAACTATCATGATGTTCAGCCTTTAACTTATCGAAATTACAAATAAGACTATCATGCACCTTTTTTAGCAATTTGTATTTTCTACTGATTGTCTTACATTCATCAAATAATTCATGGAAAGCATTTAATAATTCATGATAAGGTAAATCTTCATCAATTAAATTTGTTACCTCATCTCTGATGGCCATTAAGGTATAATGAGCAACTTGCTCGGTGTTGGACTCCTCTTCTTCGGATGCGCTCGAATCATCCCATGTTGCTTTGAGCGCCTTCTTCTTGGATGCTCTTTTCTTGGCTTGGGGACAATCATTCTTTTAGTGTCCCGTCTTTTTGCACTCATAGCAAATAACTTGGTCCTTCTTGGGTACAAGTTTATTTTTTGCGTCATTCTTAAACTTGTTTCTTTTAAAGAATTTTTAAAATTTTCTCGTTAGAAGTGCCAAGTCATCATCACAATCCTCATCACTTGAGTTTTCTCTCAAGTGGCCTTCTGAAGTTTTAAGTGCCATATCCTTCCTATTCTTTGGAAGGATGTCTTCTTGCTCTTCATGAGCTTTACAAGTCATCTCGTAGGTCATTAATGACCCGATTAGTACTTCAAGAGGAAAGTTGCGCAGATCTTTTGCCTCTTGAATAGCAGTGACTTTAGGATCCCAACTCTTAGGAAGGGATCTTAGAATTTTATTTACGAGCTCAAAATCCAAAAAACTTTTTCCGAGTCCTTTTAGACCGTTGACGACATCCGTGAAACGGGTAAACATGTTGCCAATGGTTTCACTCGGTTTCATCTGAAAAAGTTCGAAAGAATGTAACAGAACATTGATTTTTTACTCTTTCACTCCACTTGTGCTTTCGTGAGTCACTTCGAGTGTGTGCCAAATACGAAATACGGTTTCGCAAGTTGAAACACGGTTAAACTCATTTTTATCAAGTGCACAAAATAAGGCATTCATAGCCTTTGCATTAAGAGCGAAAGCCTTCTTCTCCAATTCATTCCAATCGATCATTGGAAGAGAAGATTTCGAAAATCCGTTTTCGACAAGATTCCAAAGTTCAAATTCCATAGAAATAAGAAAGATCCTCATTCGGGTCTTCCAATAGGTGTAGTCCGTCCCATTGAGCATGGGTGGACGGGTAATAGAATGGCCCTCTTGGTTTCCGGCGTATGCCATCTCTCTTGGGTTTTAATCCGTTAGAGAGTTAACCCTGCTCTGAATTAGTGCAGCGGAAATCTTTCTGCGATTAAAACGAAAGCTGCGTTCGTTTGATAAAAAAAACAATTTCAATGTAAAAGCCGATTCTAAGATTACTTTAACTTAAGATTAAGCGAGATGACATTAAAGTAAATCTATGAAAGCAGTTTGCAGTTTATGATTGAAATCAGAATGCAAGCGCAAACTGAAATGCGACGTTCGTACGATAAAACTGGTTTACGTATAAATGCCGATTCTGAAGATACTGAACTTTGAGATACGTTTTATAAATGAGCATAAGGCAGTTTACAATTATGATTAAAATCAAAATGTAAACGTAAACTGAAAAGTGATGATCGTACGAAAAGGCCGATTTACATCTAAAGGCAGATTCGGAAAGCTCTGAACTTAGAAACTCGTTCGTAAAAGCGCAGAGGGCAGTAAGCTATTGTGGAGGTTTGCAGTAAAGATAAAATGCTCAAAAGTAAATGCAAACCGAGATTTAGAGTGGTTCGGTCAATCTTGACCTACTCCACTTTTGGCTTCAGGTCACCGACGTCAACTAGAGACCTTCCTTCAATAGGCGAAGGCCAACCACCCTTTTACAGTTTCACTCCTTTTGACGAGCTTAGGAGACAACCCTTTACAGAAATTTTCTCTCCTCTCTTTACAACTCAAAGCTTAAAGAACAGAGGGAGGAGAACTTTAGGCCTTAACAACAATTTTGAGCTCTAAGAATCACAGAAAAAGATCAAGATTTCGAGTGTAAGTGTGTTGTCTCAGTGCTGAATGGGTGGGGTATTTATAGGCCCCAACCAAGTTCAAATTTGGAGCTCAAAACTATCAAATCCCGGAATTCCGGGATCAGGCGGTTGCACCTCCTAACTAGAGTGGTTGCACCGCCTGGCAGAGCTCGAAGACCGAGCTCAAGCGGTGCTACCTCTCTGTCAGGAGAGGTTGTACCGCCCAGTCTCACTCGGAGACTGAGCCTAGGCGGTTGCACCTCCTGACTGAGGCAGTTGCACCGCTTGCCAGAGCTCGAAGACCAAGCTCAGGCGGTGCTACCTCTCTGTCAGGGGAGGTTGCACCGCCCAGTCTCGCTTGGAGACTAAGCCCAAGCGGTTGCACCTCCTGGCTGAGGTGGTTGCACTGCTTGCCAGAGCTCGAAGACCGAGCTCAGGCGGTGCTACCTCTCTGTAAGGGGAGGTTGCACTGCCCAGTCTCGCTCGGAGACTGAGCCCAGGCGGTTGCACCTCCTGGCTAGGGCGGTTGCACCGCCCAGTCTCCCTGGGAGACTTAGGCCAGGTGGTGCTACCTCCTGGCTTGGGCGGTTGCACCGCCCAGTGCAATCAGGGTCCGAATGGGTAGATCCATTCGGCCCAACTTGGGTTTTTCAGGGGCCCAATTGCCCCATGATTAAGCTAATGGGATCACCTCCCATTTCCAACTTAATCAATGTGCTAACTACGATTATTCCTTAGACATTTACTGCAGCTTGCTCCTGTGCGTCAATCGCTTCTTTCGGCGAGTTTCCGGTGAACTTCCGTCGATCAACCGATGAACCCTCGGTGATGCTCCTGCGGACTTCCGGCAAACTCCTGGACTTGCGACGATCCACTTGGCGAGTTCCGACGAGCTTCTTTTGGCAAGCTCCTGGACTTCTCGGATTTGTTCCCGTAGAACCTCCGACGACTGTCCGAACTTCCGTCGAACTCCCAACGTGATCATTGTCTTGACTCCGGTGCAACTCCTACTGCATGTCTAACTTTGATCGTAGTTAATCCTGCACACTTATCACAACACATAGATTAGACAACAAATGACAATTGACTTTATCATCAAAATCTGAGATTCAACAAAGGTACCATCTCTTGCTCCTAGCTTGTGATGGTATATGTTTCTATAAGAAATGATGATTTTTAGGTACCCATTTAATCTTCGGTGCCTCAAAAACTGATCTAAATTATTTGTCATGTTGCATGGAATTTATCAAGGTTCCTTTAGGAACCCAAATCAATTTGTTCAGACTAACTTTTTTGAATGGACAATGATAAGTTCTTTGTCCATATTTGTAACAAAAGTTGTATTTGCTTTGGTGTGAAACATGCAAGATAGGAACTTTAATGAAGGTGGTTGGATTTTGGCGAGGACTTCTCACAAATCCAATTCTACTTCGTTTAGGAACGTGACTCTTATTTGTAAGGATCATATTCAAAGACTTACTACCGACCTCGAATTTCTTCAATGTGTCTTTGAGTAGCAAGTTCTCCTTGTGGAGAGTTTCTAGATCATGGCATTTCATACATGGAGCTAAACTATCATTATGTTTAGTTTTTAATTTATCAAAATTACTAATAAGAATATCATGCTCCTTTTTTAACAATTTATATTTTCTACTAATTGTTTTGCATTCATCAAATAAGTCATGGAAAGCATTTAACAATCCATTAAATGATAAATCTGCTTCAATTAAATTCATTACCTCCTCTCTGATGGCCATTAGGATAGTGAGCAACTTGCTCGGTGTTGGACTCCTCTTCTTCAGATGCGCTTGAGTCATCCAACGTTGCTTTAAGAACCTTCTTCTTTGGTGTTCTCTTCTTGGCTTAGGGACAATCACTTTTATAGTGTCCCGGCTTCTTGCATTCGTAGCAAATAACTTGGTCCTTTTTTTGTTCAAATTTATTTTAAGTGTCATTCTTAAATTTGTTTCTTTTAATAATTTTTTTAAATTTTCTTGTTCGAAGTGCCAAGTCATCGTCAAAGTTCTCATCACTTGAGTTTTCTCTCAAGTGGTCTTCTAGAGTTCTAAGTGTCATATTCTTCTTGTTCTTTAGAAGGATGTCTTCTTGCTCTTCATGAGCTTTGCAAGTCATTTCTTAGGTTATTAATGACCCAATTAATTCTTCAAGAGGGAAGTTGTTTAAATCTTTAGCCTCTTGAATAGCAGTGACTTTAGAGTCCCAACTCTTTGGAAGGGATCTTAGAATTTTATTGACGAACTCAAAATCCGAAAAACTTTTACCAAGTCCTTTTAGACCATTGACAACATCCGTGAAACAGGTGTATATGTCACCTATGGTCTCGCTCGGTTTCATTCGAAAATGTTCATAAGAATGTACTAAAAGATTGATTTTTGACTCTTTCACTCTACTTGTGCCTTCGTGAGTCACTTCGAGTGTATGCCAAATATCAAATGGGGTTTCACAAATCGAAACATGATTGAATTCGCTTTTATCAAGTGCACAAAATAAGGCATTCATAGCCTTTGCATTAAGAGCAAAAGTCTTCTTCTCCAATTCATTCCAATTGATCATTGGAAGAGAAGACTTTGAAAATCCATTTTCAACAATATTCCAAAGTTCAAAATCCATGGAAATAACGAAAATCCTCATTCGGATCTTCCAATAGGTGTAGTTCGTCCCATTGAACATGGGCAGACGTGTAATAGAGTAGCCCTCTTGGTTTCTAACGTATGTCATCTCTCTTGGATTTTAATCCAATTGAGAGTTATCCCGCTCTAATGCCAATTGTTAGGATCAAGAGCACTAAGAGGGGGGGGGGGGTGGTGAAATAATGTAGCGAAAAACTTTCGACGATTAAAGCGACATTCGTATGATAAAAGTGTTTTTGATGAAAATCCATTTCAGAAAGTTTTTCAACTTAAGATCAAGCGAAAGTATAGTTGAAGTAAAGCAACGGAGGTAGTTTGCAATTAAGATAGAGAACATAATATAAATAAACACTGAGATTTAGAGTGGTTCGGTTAATCTTGACTTACATCTGTTGAATCTCTTATTTTGATGATGAAACCACTTGATATGTGTTTATAATTTAAACTGCATTTTGAGTGATGCAGGTCTACTCGATTAGGATTAGATAGTTAACGTAGGAGGAATTGACGTTGCGCCGGAGGAGATCACGTCAGGATATTGGACGGCAGAAGGCTTCGGACGTTGGGGATCAGGCCAAGGAGAGCGGAATTGCGCCAAGGATATCGATGTTGCGGAGGTCAACCACCGATTGGGCAACAAGCCGCAAGAGAGGACGATGCGCTGAAGAATCGGACGAAGCGCCAACCATTGACGTGCCGGGCAACGAAATGTCGATTCGCATTGTAATAATTGTCTAGATCGGAGTAGAGTTTTAGTTTGTGTGTGCAGGAATAACTATGATAATGAGAAAGACATAAAGCGAAACAGAGTGTGGAGTCAAGTGCAAAGGATTCATTGGGAGTTCGAGAGTTCGACGGAAGTCCGAAGGTTCGTCGGGAATGTTGCCGGAACTAGCCGAGAATGAGTAGGGAGCTTGCCGAAGGGTTTTTTGGAAGCTCACCGAAAGGTTCATGGAGCTCGCCGAGAGAGATCGGAGCTTGCCGAAGAAGCTCGTTGGAACTCGCCAAGATCAAATCGTGAAGTTTAAGAGCTTGCCGGGAGTCCGCAGAATGGTTTCCGAGAGTTTATCGGAAGACCGCCGAAAGTTCGCCGGAAGCTTGCCGGAAGAAGTCTCGACTTATGGACTTTGTAATAGCTTATAAAATGTCTTTAAATTCATAGTTAGCATGTTAATTAGGGTTAGGATTAGGTATTAATCCTATAACCCAAGTAGGGGCCAATTGGGCCCGAGTTCGGACTAGTTTGGGCCAAGATTGAAGTCCAACTAGTGGGCTGAAAACACAGTAGGCGGTGGCACCGCCTGGGCTAGGCGGTGGCACCGCCCAGTGCCCGAGAGCTGGGCGGTAGCACCGCCTGGGCTGGGCGGTGGCACCGCCTGGGCTGGGCGGTGGCACCAGCACTGTCAGGGTCAGAAACTGACAGGCGGTGGCACCACCAACATCGGGAACTCCAAGAGAATTCAAATTTTGGAGCCCAAATTTGAATCCTCTTGAGGCCTATAAATACCCCTCAAATCTCAGCTAAGATAACAACTTTTTGAGCAGCAATTGTTTGAGAGAAAGGCCCTAGAAAAGTCTTAGATAGTCTTGTTTTCAATTTGCTAGTGTTCACCTCCTTCTTTCTTGCTGAAAATCTGTAAGAGAGTGAACCGCTTGTAAAAAGTTGTAAGAGGGGTATTCACCCTTCCCTTTCAAGAGATTTGCTAGTGGAAGGTGGGAGCCTCATCGAAGAGGGGCCTCGCAAGTGGATGTAGGTCACTTGACCGAACCACTTTAAAAATGGCGTAATCTCTGGTTTGCATTTCATTACTGCTATTTACATTACTGTAAACCTTCTTACTTACTTTATTTCATCATTACCTTTGCTACACAACTTTACGAATACGTTTTCAAGTTAAGCACTTCCGACTCCGATTTTTATCGCATGAAAGATTTGTCGAAATCAACGTTTTAATCCACTGCACTAATTCACCCCCCCCTCTTAGTGCCGCTCCGATCCTAACAACATCCACTTTTGGCTTCCTCCTCTGATGAGGTTATCGACGTCCACTATAGGCTTTCCTTCAATAGGTGAATGCCAACCACCCTTTTACAACTTTACTCCTTTTGACGGGCTTAGGAGACAACCCTTACAGATTTGCACTCCTATTTTGAATGATCAAAACTTAGAAGAAAAGAGGGAGAAGAACTTCTAGCCTTTTACAACACTTTTAAGCTCTCAAATTCTCAGAATAAATGTAAGCTTTCGGTTGCCTTTCATGTAGGAAAGGGTGGGGTTTATATAGGCCCCAACTGGTTTGAATTTGCAGCTCAAAAGTGTCATCTCCTGGATTTCCGGGCTCTTGGTAGTACCATCGCTATAACTGGGTGATACTACTGCCTAGCACATTGGACGGTACTATCGCTCAATCTGGGTTGTACCACCTCCTGGCAGAGCTCGGAGACCGAGCTCTAATGGTACCACCAGTTGACTAGGGCGGTACCACCGCTTGGTAGTAATAACTACCGACGGTACTACCGCTTGACAGGGGTGGTACTACCACCCAGAATTCCTGGGAGACCAAGTCTCCTGGGCAGTGCCACCGTCGGCTAGGAATTTTGGGTCCGAATGGGCTAATCCATTCGGCCCAATTTGGGTCTGTTCAGGGCTCAGTTGGCCCCAGTTTAAGTTAATGGGATCACCTCTTAATTCTAACTTAATCTACCTGCTAACCATGACACTTAAGACATTTATGCTGCAAATCGTGTTCCGGAGCGTCAATCGCTTCTTCCGACGAGCTTCCGGTGAACTTTCGACGACCATCCGATGAACCCTCGGCGATGCTCTGGCGGACTTTCGATAAACTCCTGGACTTGCGATGATCCTCTTGGTGAGTTCCGACGAGCTTCTTTGGCAAGCTCTTGGACTTCTTGGATTGTTCCTGCAGAACCTCCGACGATCGTCCGAACTTTCGATGAACTCTCGAACCCCCAACGTGATCTTGGTCTTGACTCCGGCTCAACACCTGCTGCATGTCTTACTGCCATCGTAGTTAATCATGTACACTTATCTCAACATACAGATTAGATAACCAAATGACAATTGACTTCATCATCAAAATCTAATATTTCAATATAACAATGGTGGTTGGATTTTGGTGAGAGCTACTCACAAATCCGATTCCACTTCTTCTATAAACATGACCCTTATTGGTAAGGATCATGTTCAAGGATTTGCTACCAACCTCAAACTTTTCTAAGGTTTTTTTTAGTAGCAAGTTTTCCTTTTCAAGTGTTTCTAATTCATCATATTTTGTGCAAGGAGCTAAATTATCATTGTGCTCAACTTTTAATTTATCAAAATTAATAACAAGAGAAGCATGCTCCTTTTTTAATAGTTTATATTTTTTACTAACTAATTTACATTCATCAAATAAATCATGAAAAGCACTTAGTAATTTATTAAAAGATAAATTTGCATCTAATGAACTATTTGCCTCATATCCAATAGCCATCAGTGCATAGTGAGCAACTTGCTTTGTGTTTGTTAGCTCCTCTTCTTCGTATGCACTTGAGTCGTCCCAAGTTACTTTAAGAGTCTTCTTCTTCTTTGGTTATTTCTTTTTTGCTTGGGGACATTCGTTTTTGAAATGTCCTAGCTTTTTGTATTCGTAGCATTTAACTTGTCCTTTCTTGGGTTCAAATTTATTTTTAGTATCATTTTTAAATTTATTTCTTTTTATGAATTTTTTAAACTTTCTTGTCAAGAGTGCCAAGTCATCATCATAGTCCTCATCACTTGAATTTTCTTTCAAGTGATTTTCTTGAGTTCTTAGTATCATATCCTTCATGTTCTTTGGAAGGTTGTTCTCAAGCTCTTCATGAGCGTTGCAAGTCATCTTATAGGTCATTAGTGACCCGATAAATTCTTTGAGAGGAAAGTTATTTAAATCCTTGGTCTCTTGAATAGCTGTTACTTTAGAGACCCAACTATTTGGAAGGGATCTTAAGATTTTATTAACATATTCAAAATTCAAAAAATATTTGACAAGAGTTTTTAAACTATTGAGGACATCCGTAAAACGGGTGTACATTTCGACAATGGTCTCATTTGGCTTCATCCGAAATAATTCATAAGTATGAACTAAAATATTTATCTTCGACTCCTTTACTCTACTAGTGCCTTCATGAGTAATTTCGAGTGTGTGCTAAATATCAAAAACCATTTCACAAAGAGACACTCGATTGAACTCGTTTTTATCTAAAGCGCAAAACAAGGCATTCATAGCCTTGCCATTTAAAGCGAAAGTCTTCTTTTCCAACTTATTCCAATCGCTTATTGGAAGAGAAGACTTTTGAAAGTCATTTTCTACAAGGTTCCATAACTCAAAATCCATTGAAATTAGAAAATTCCTCATTCTAGTCTTCTAATATATGTAATCCATCTCATTGAACATGGGTGGATGTGTAATTGAATGACCCACTTGGTTGCCAGCAAATGTCATCTCTCTTGAGTTTTAAACGAAATGAGAGTGACCTTGCTCTGATACCAATTGTTAGGATCAAGAGCAGCACTAAGAGAGAGGGGGGGGCGTTGAATTAGTGCAGCGAAAAAATTACATCAATTCGAAAGCCTTCATACGATAAAAACTAGTTTCGACTCAAATCATTTGTTTCACTTTGAATAAGTAGAGAAGAAAAGGTTGGGCAGTTTGTAATTTAGTAAAGTTGAATGCAATAAAGAGAATTTGTAGTAAGAAAAGAACACACCGAAATTTATAGTGGTTCAGTCATTGTGACCTACATCTACTTCTTATTCCTCCTCCGTCAAGGTCACCGGCATCCACTAATAGTCCTCCTTCAATAGGTGAAGACCAACCACCTCTTTAAAACGCTTTCTCCTTTTTATGGGTTTAGGAGATAACCCTTACAAGCCTCACTCCTATTTCTTAGATAATTACAAAGCTAAGAGAGGGAGGAGGAGGACTTTTCTCACTTTTACAACACTTTTAACACCCCAACACTTAGATTTTTCACACTTTTGATTGTACTTCATTACTCTTCCATGCAAAAAAGGGTGGGGTAGTTATAGGCTCCAATGACTTTAGAATTGGAGCCAAAAAGTCTAACATCCTCGGATTGTTAGGATCAAGAGCGGCACTAAGAGGGGGGGGGGGGTAAATTAGTGCAACAGAAAATTCTTTGATTACGTAAAATATTTCGTACATTCGATGGAAATAGATTCGAAAAGATAGCAACTTGAAACATAAGAGAGCATAAGCATAGTGAAAGCAAGATGAGGAGGAGAAGCAGTTTGCTATGAAATGATTTGCAATTAAAGTAAATTTCTCTAAACGAAATGCAAACCAGAATTTAGTGTGGTTCGATCAATGTGACCTACATCCACTTTTAGATTTCTCCACCGTCGAGGTCACCGATATCTACTAAAGGCCTTCCTTCAATAGGTGAAGACCAATCACCTTTTACAACTCTTTTTCCTTTTGTCGGGTTTAGGAGAGAACCCATACAAGTCTTACACCTCTCTTAAATGATCTCAAAACTTAGAAAGAGAGGAGGAGGACACTAGCACTTGTTTACAACACTTTTATACCCCAATAACTCAAGATTATAATCACACTTCAGTATCCTTTCATGCAGAAAAGGGTGGAGTATTTATAAGCCCCAATGGCTTTAAAAAATAGAGTAAAAAAGAGTCTCATCCTGGATTTCTAGGGTACTACGGTACCACCACCATTATTGGGTGATACCACCACCTGACACCTGACATTAAGCGGTACTAGCACCTGACAGAGCACGGAGACCGAGCTCTGGCGGTACCACCGCTTGACAGGGGCGGTACCACCACTAGTAGCATTTACTATCGATGGTACCATTGCCCAGTCTAGGCGGTACCACCGCCCAGACCACTTGGGGTGTTGCTTTCCAAGCGGTGCCATCGCTAGCTAGTAATTTAGCATCTTGATTGGGCCATGAATTCGGCCCAAACCAACCCAATTCCGAGCCCAGTTGGCCCCTAACAAAGTTGATGGGATTACCTCCCAAATCAACTCTAATTATCATTCTAACTATGATTAAGGCAAGCATGGTCCAGTACGTCGATTTTTCACTTGGCGAACTTTTCAGCGAGCCTTCCGACGAGCTTCCGGCGAACTCCCAACCAACTCTCGGTTAGTCTTCCGGTGTGCTTCTGGCGATCTCCCGATGAGCTTTTGGCAAGTCTTTCAACGTGCTTCCAGTAATCTCACGATGAACTCTCGGCGAGCTCTTAGTATATCGTCTGAGTCTTCAACTCCGGCCCATCATCTGCTTTACGCCTTACTACTATCGTAGTGAATCCTGCACACTTATCTCAATACAAGGATTAGATCAAATAATTTGCCAATTGATTTCAACATCAAAATCTGATATTCAACAATCTCCCTCTTTTTTATGATGACAACTAATTGGTGATGGAGTTAATCTTAACTCCTCCTATCAATATGTCATAATTGAGAAAAGACATTCTTGAATTCAAGGCTTTTAAATTCAAGAATCAAACCGAAAAATTAAGTTCATTAAACTTATCAATATGCACATCATGATTCCTATCATGATCTAACATTCTCAAAATACAATGCCAAGTATTTATGATGTCAAGGCATGACATCCATTTTCAAGTATGATATTTCAAATATGAAAGATGATAAAGATAGCAATTCATCATTTTATAGCAAGATATCAATTGTGAAATAGTAAGTTAAGCTCTAGATACCTTATCATAATGAAAGAAATTCATCAAGTAAATATTTCAAGTATATATGATGAAATACATTTTATACATTTGTCATCAATTTACCACATTTTGGTATTATTTCTCCCCTTTTGTCATCAACAAAAAAGAGAACAATTCAACAATGCAAGTGTGATAAAAAAAATCAAGCGAGTTTCACACTCAAAAGTTTTCATCATTAAATGTTATCAAGATTAAAGCGATAGATTCCAGCAACTTCTCCCCCTTTGTCATTACATTTTACATGAAGAAGAGGAAAGAAGGTAAGGAGGGAATTCATTAAGAATGATAAATAAGTTTTCATTAAATAAGATTTTGTTAAAACATGCTTTCATTTTGACAAAGAGGAAGGATTCATGAAAAGGATCTAGATATCCATATGAAATCAAATCCCCATGAAAATTATCACACACATGCTTTCATTATCACACACGAGAAAGGATTTGTTAAAACATGCTTTCATTATCACACACGAAAATTCATCTTTCAAGGATAAAGATATCCATTGGAATTCCTTCAATTTTCATAAGAGATGCATTTGTCAATGAATATATGTATAAACACTTCATGCATTTATAAACACTTCCATGTATCAAATATCAATATATGTATAAACACTTCATGCAATTATAAAATGTTTCGTCATAGCTTTTCATCATTACTTGCATGAGGTAATATCATTAGTGCTTGTAGCACTCAAAAGTTAAGAATCTGAAGTATGATTAAAACTTCTCAATATTCAATAGAGATCATAATCATCATAGAAATTTTCAGCATCAAAGTAAACACGATATTACATCATTGTATGAAAACATGCTCATCATTTAAAGAGATCACAATATAATAGAACCTTTCAACATCAAAGCACAGAATTCCAATATCAAAGTAAACATAGCACACAATCTTATTTACATCATGTAAAATTTGCATCATAAGAGGAGAAGATTTAAGTGAGTGATCCAAAGAATCAAGAAAGTCCAAAAACGAAATTTAACAAATTCATGCATTTGGACAAATTAACATTCCTAATTCTTTTCTAATAAAATCAAATTATTCTTCACTTAAATGTTTTATAAAAATATCAGCTAATTGATGTTTTGTATTAATAAACTCTAAGATTACATCATGATTATTGACATGATCTCGTATAAAGTGATGCCTAATATCAATATGTTTAGTTCTAGAGTGTTGAATGAGATTTTTTGTTAAACATATTGTACTTATATTGTGACATTTCATGGGAATGTTTTTAAGATGAATCTTATAATCTTCTAAAGTGTTTTTCATCCACACAATGTGTGCACAACATACACTAGCTACAATGTACTCAGCTTCAGTTGTAGATAGTGCAACCGAGTTTTGTTTCTTGCAAGACCAAGAAACAAGTGCGTGTCCTAAAAATTGACATGTTCCAAATGTGCTTTTTCTATCTAATCTACATCCAACAAAATCCATATTAGCATAAGTAATTAATTCAAAGTTCTCGGATTTTGGATACCATAATCTTAGATTAGTGGTACCTTTAAGATATCTAAGAATTCTCTTAATAGCCTTAAAATGAGATTGTTTAGGGTTATATTAAAATTTATCAAAAATTCCTATGCTAAACATGATGTCCGGTCTAGTTGTAGTGAGATAAAGCAAACTACCTATCATACCCTTATAAGTTTTTTTATCAAAGCTTTCTCCACTTTGGTCATTGTCTAATTTAGTCGAGGTACTCATAGGAGTGTTGATAGCCTTTAAACTATCCATGTTAAATTTTTTTAGTAAGTCTAAAGCATATTTTGTTTGATTAAGAAAAATATCAATGCTATGCTATTTAATTTGTAAGCCTAAAAAGGTTAGTTCCCCCATTAGGCTCATTTCAAATTCTAGAATCTTACTTTTAGCAAATGACTCACATAGAGATTCATTCGTGGAACTAAAAACAATATCATCAACATAAATTTGAACAATAAGAAAATTATTTTTAAAATTTTTGATAAACAATGTAGTATTGACCTTGCCTTTAGAGAAATTATTTAGAATAAGAAAAGGGCTAAGTCTGTTATACCAAGCTCTTGTGACTTGTTTTAAATAATAGAGAGCTTTAGTCAATTTAAACACATAATTAAAGAGATTAACATTCTCAAATCTAGGAGGTTATTCAACATAAACTTCTTCAGAAATAAAGCCATTAAGAAAAGCACTTTTAACATCCATTTGAAACAACTTAAAATTATTACTACTAGCATAAGCAAGGAGAATCCTTATGACTTCTAATCATGCCATAAGAGCAAAGGTCTCTTCATAATCGATCCCTTCTTCTTGGTTGAAACCTTTGGCCACTAATCTAGCCTTGTTTCTAACCATAATACCATGTTTATCTTGCTTATTTCCAAAGACCCATTTGGTACCAATAACTAAATGGTCATTGGGCTTCGGAACAAGCTTCCACACCTCATTTCTCTCAAATTGATTTAACTAATCTTGCATTGCGATGACTCATGAATCATCTTTCAAGGCCTCGTTAATACATTTAGGTTCAATTTGGGAGAGAAAAGCAATGTTTGCACAAAAATTCTTAAGAGAAGAACGAGTTTAAACCCCTTTAGATGTGTCTTCTATAATTAGCTCCTTAGGATGAGCATCTACATACTTTCAATCCTTGGGTAAGGATATTTCAGAAGAAGATACATCTAAGTTGCTAGATGGAGAAAAGGTTTCATTTAAATTCAAAGCATCAAAATTAACATCATCATCAAAATCATTTTTTTTAACTTCAGAAACTTCATTAAAAATAACATAAATATATTCTTCTATAATCAAAGTTCTTTTATTAAATATTCTTCAGAAACATCATCAAAATATTTTAGAAACAAAAGAATAGCCAAGAAAAATTCCTTCATCGGATTTTGCATCAAATTTACCTAAGACATCCTTTTCATTCAAAATAAAATATTTACATTCGAAAACTTTAAATTATAAAATATTAGGTTTTTTGTTGTTCCACAACTCATAAGGAGTTTTGGAAAGTAGTGGTCTTACTAGAACCCAATTCATAATATGACATGCCATATTTATGGCTTTGGCCTAAAAATATTTGCGTAGCTTATGTTCGTTTAACATGGTTATTGTCATTTCTTGTAAGTTTCTATTCTTTCTTTCTACTACTTCATTTTGTTGAGGTTTTCTTAGAGTAGAGAAGTTATGGTTGTATCATTAGATTCACAAAATTCTTAAAAATCACAGTTTTAAAATTCATCACCATGATCACTTCGAATTGACGAAATCATAAAACTCTTTTCATTTTGAATAATTTTATAATACTTAGAGAAATATCTAAAGCATTCACTTTTGTGTGCTAAAAAATAAGTTCATGTGTATCTACTATAATCATCCTTGATGACAAATGCATATTTGCTACCTCCTAGGCTCGATGTAGCAATTGGTCCCAACAAGTCCATATGGATCGATTGCAAAAGTCTAGATATGCTTATTTGATTCTTAGGTTTGAATATATCTTTTATTTGTTTTCCTAATTCACATGCATTACACACATTATCTTTGACAAACTTGATATGAGGAATTCCTCTTATAAGTTCTTTAGATGAAATTTAAGAGATTAGTTTCATGCTAGCATGACATAATCTCCTATGCCAAAGCCAAGCATCGTTATTCAAAACCGAAAAACTCATTTCATTGCAAAGATTATTAATTTCAATAGTGTATATGTTATTTTATTTTAGTGCAATCATAGATATAATTTTGTATGTTTTTTTAATAATGTAAGCATTAGATTCAAATTTAACTATATATCCCTTATCACACAATTGACTGATGCTCAAGAGGTTATGCTTTAAACCATCAACCAACAATACATCTTCAAAAAAAATGTTGGATTTATTACCTATGGTTCCTTTGCTAATGATTTTACCCTTGTTGTTGTCTCCAAAGTTGACATACCCTTCGTCTAGGCTAGTGAGCTTTGAGAATTGAGATGGATCTCCGGTTATATGCCTTGAGCATCCACTATCAAGGTACCATCTCTTGCTCCTAGCTTGTGATGGTACATTTTTCTACAAAAAATGATGATTTTTATATACTCATTTGACTTTGGGTGCCTCAAAAATCGATCCACATATCTTATCATGTTGCATTGAGTCATTTGAGGTTCTTTTAGAACTCAAATCAATCTACATAGACTACATCTTTTAAGTGAACATTTATAGGTAATATGTCTGAGTTTGCAACAAAAGTTACATTTGGTGTGAGGTGAAACATGAAAGGTCAGGCCTTTAACAAAGGTGGTTGGATTTTGGTGAGAGCTACTCACAAATCCGATTCCACTTCTCCTATGAACGTGACCCTTATTGGTAAGGATCATGTTTAAAGACTTGCTACCAATCTCAAATTTTTCTAAGGTTTCTTTGAGTAGCAAATTTTTCTTTTTTAAGTATTTCTAATTCATCACATTTCGTACAAAGAGTTAAACTACTATTATGCTTAACCTTTAATCTGTCTAAGTCACTAACGAGAGAAGCATGCTCCTTTTTTAATAATTTATATTTTTTACTAATTAATTTATATTCATCAAACAAATCATGAAAAGCACTTAATAATTCATCAAAAGATAAATTTGCATCAATTGAATTACTTACCTCATCTCCGATAGCCATTAGCGCATAGTGAGCAACTTGCTCGGTGTTGGTTGGCCCCTCTTCTTCATATGTACTTTTGTCTAATGGACATTCGCTCTTATAATGTCCCAGCTTCTTGCATTCATAGCATATTTTTAGGTTCAAATATATTTTTAGTGTCATTTTTAAATTTATTCTTTTTATAAATTTTTTAAATTTTTTTTTTAAGAGTGTCGAATCTTTATTAAGGTCCTCATCACTTGAGTTTTCTTTCAAGTGGTCTTGGGTTCTTAGTGTCATATCCTTCTTGCTCTTTACAAGGGTGTCCTCAAGCTCTTCATGAGCTTTACAAGTCATCTCATAGGTCATCAGTGACCTAATTAGTTCTTCGAGAGGAAAATTATTTAGAAGCACGCAATCTTATTTAGAAGCACACATCGAAGTAAACATTTTATTATCATGAAACACACAATCTTATTTACATCATCATGTAAAATTTGTATCATAAGAGGAGAAGATTTAAGTGAGTGATCCAAAGAATCAAGAAAGTCCGAAAACGAAATTTAACAAATTCATGCATTCGGACAAATTAACATTCCTAATTCTCTTATAATAAAATCAAATTATTCTTCACTTAAAGGTTTGATAAAAATATCAGCTAATTGATATTTTGTATTAATAAACTCTAAGATTACATTATGGTTATTAACATTATCTCATATAAAGTGATGCCTAATATCAATATGTTTAGTTCTAGAGTGTTGAATGAGATTTTTTGTTAAACATATTGTACTTGTGTTATCACATTTTATGGGAATGTTTTTAAGATGAATCTTATAATCTTCTAAAGTGTTTTTCATCCACACAACTTGTGCACAATATACACTAGCTGCAATGTACTCAGCTTCAGTTGTAGATAGTGCAACCGAGTTTTGTTTCTTGGAAGACTAAGAAACAAGTGTGTGTCCTAAACATTGACATGTTCCAGATGTGCTTTTTCTATCTAACCTACATCCAACAAAATCCGCATCAGTATAAGCAATTAGTTCAAAGTTCTCATATTTTGGATATCATAATCCTAGAATAGTGGTACCTTTAAGATATCTAAAAATTCTCTTAATAGCTTTAAAATGAAATTGCTTAGGGTTAGATTGAAATCTAGTACAAAGTCCTATGCTAAACATGATGTCCTATCTAGTTGCAGTGAGATAAAACAAACTACCTATCATACCTTTATAAGCCATTTTATCAAAGTTTTCTCCACTTTCGTCAATGTCTAACTTAGTGGAGGTACTCATAGGAGTGTTGATAGCCTTTGAACTATCCATGTTAAATCTTTTTAGCAAGTCTAAAGCATATTTTGTTTTATTAAGAAAAATACCAGTACTAAGTTATTTAATTTGTAAACCTAAAAAGAAGGTTAGTTCTCCCATTAGGCTTATTTCAAATTCTAGACTCATGTTTTTAGCAAATGATTCACATAGATATTCATTCGTGGAATCGAAAATAATATCATCAATATAAATTTGAACAATAAAAAATTATTTTTAAATTTTTTGATAAACAATATAGTATCGACCTTGTCTTTAGAGATATTATTTAGAATAAGAAAATAGCTAAGTATCTTATGTTGAATCTCGTATTTTGATGATGAAACCACTTGATATGTGTTTATAATTTAAACTGCATTTTGAGTGATGCAGGTCTACTCAATCAGGATTAGACAATTAACGCAGGAGGAATTGACGTTGCGCCGGAGGAGATCACGTCAGGATATTGGACGGCAGAAGGCTTCGGACGTCGGGCATCGGGCCAAGGAGAGCGGAATTACGCCAAGGATATCGGGGTTGCGGAGGTCAACCGCCAATTGGGCAACAAGCCGCAAGAGAGGACAATGCGCTGAAGAATCGGACGAAGCGCCAACCAATGACGTGCCGGGCAACGGAATGTCAATTCGCGTTGTAATAATTGTCTAGATCGGAGTAGAGTTTTGGCTTAAGTGTGCAGGACTAACTACGATAACCAGAAAACACAAAGCAAGGATACTGGAGTCAAGTTCGATGGACGTTTAAGAATCCGAAGAATCGTCGGAGATGCTGCCGGAACCAACCGAGAAGAAATCGGGAACCTGTCGGAATTTTCGGAAGTTCGCCGAAGAGATCGTCGGAGGTTCACGGAGATCACCGAGAAGGCTCGGCTACTCATTAAAGTCATCACAAGTTCGGGACCTTGCTAGGAGCCCATCGAAAAAAGCTCGCCGGAACAAGACTCGACGTTTGCGGTTGAAATATTGCTTAGGATGTGTTTTGTTAAGTAGTTAACTTATAATTAGGATTACGATTAAGAAATAATCCTATATCCTGGTTAGGGGCCAACTGGGCCCAAA
Source organism: Musa schizocarpa (assembly GCA_900464855.2). NCBI lineage: Eukaryota > Viridiplantae > Streptophyta > Magnoliopsida > Zingiberales > Musaceae > Musa > Musa schizocarpa. The sequence goes on from LS990921.1 coordinate 19,320,803, forward strand.
ATTAGACTGGGTTTGGGCTAAGTTTGAAGCCCAACCAGTCAACCGAAAAGTCTGGCGATGGCACTGCCAGACTGGGCGGTGGCACCACCTGGGTTGGGCAGTGGCACCGCCCATTGCCTGAGAGCCAGGCGGTGGCACCGCCACTGACAGGCGGTGGCACCGCCAGCATCGGGAACTCCACGAGAATTCAAATTTGGAGCCCAAATTTGAATCCTCTCGAGGCCTATAAATACCCTAAAAAATATCAGCTGAGATAACAACTTTTTAGAGAAGCAATTGATTGAGAGAAAAGCCTTAGAAGAGCCTTTGCTAGTCTTGTTTTCAATTTGCTAGTGTTCACCTCCTTCTTTCTTGCTAAAAATCTGTAAGAGAGTGAACCGCTTGTAAAAGTTGTAAGAGGGGTATTTACCCTTCCCTTTCAAGAGATTTGCTAGTGGAAGGTGGGAGCCTCAACAAAGAGGGGCCTCGCAAGCGGATGTAGGACATTTGACCGAACCACTGTAAAATCGACGTAATCTCTGGTTTGTATTTACTTATTGTCATTTATATTGCTGCAAATCATTTGCACTTTAATGCTCTACTTCTTTGTCTCTGTCTTACTTATCCCTTTAAGTTAAAACACAATCGAAACGGTTTCAAACGAAAACGTTACTTTTATCGTACGAAGTTTTCGAAAGGTTTTAAATCGCGAAAAGTTTATCGCACTTTACCACTGCACTAATTCACCCCCCCTCTTAGTGCCGCTGCATATATATATTGTGATGTCCTTGGATTTGTGCAATGGGAATCGGATCGTGATGAGATCACGATAATGAGATCGATTCACCTTTAAACACATATCCTAAATAATCCCGGTCATAGGTTACTCGAGAGGGACATCGTGATAACCGGATAGACTGGTGTGCTGTATACCCGTCCATATGATGGATGCAGCTGGTCTCATAAGTGCTCGTGTAGGGACACTAGGGATACAGTACAGGTGCTCATTGGAGAATGAGTTCACCGATTGATCCGCCATGAATCTTTGGATGGTTGATGATGCCTTATTGTCGGACAATGCGATTCCGTAGTCTTAGTGGTGTATATCGGTCCTTAGACTTGAGACACCAAGGATGTCCTGTATGAGTGCTCCACTCTTTGATACCGCACTTATAGGTTTGGCTGTCCCAGATCTAGTACACTGGTCATTGGGAGTGGTAGTCGACCACGAGGGCTATTGAGTGTCGATAGAGGATCATCCACTCGGCGCCATGAGAGGAATATCCCATGTGTTCTTGCTTTCGACAAATCCTGGCCAGGGTCATTCGGGTTGAGAGAGAAAGAGTTCTCCAGGAGAATCCGATTAGAGCGAGACTTCGAGTAGAAACCGTATGGGTCCGACAACACCATGCTCGATATACGGTCTCCGGGATATTAGATGGATGAGGGACTATAGGTACATGGTAAGCGAGACGATGTGTCCAATGGATTGGATTCCCCATGTATCGTCTCGGGGACTACGGCAGTAGTGGCCTAGTTCGTCCAGTAGTCGATGAGTCGAAAGTGAATTATTACAGATAATAATTCACCGAAGTTAGAAGGAGTTCGACAGCTATGACTCACGGCCAGCTCAATATTGGGCCTAGAGGGTCACACACATATGGTAGGCATTGCGATGAGTAGAGGTTAGGATATGAGATATCCGATGGAGCCCTTGTCTTATTGGATGCAGATCCAATACCCACTAGGGAAGGACCCATTAGGGTTTGACACGGGATCTCTATAAATAGGAGGATTCACAGCCTCATAGGCTAGAGTCTTTGCTTGCCTTTCCTATTCTCCTCTCCCTCTCCACCTCGAGAGGCCCGAGTTTTGAGGAGGGTCGCCGCAACCCCTGTTGTGTGGATCACCGCTAGAGAGGAGGACGCTTGACCTCCTTCACCCTCTCCTAAGGATCTGCAAGGAAACAGGGGATATCTGATCTCCTAGGTAACAAAATCTCTATATGCAGTTTTTTGTGTTTTTTGCGGATTTTGCGCACCAATCTCACTGACGACGACTAACATCTTTTGGGAATCGGGATTTTTTTTTTTCTTGTTGTTGGTTGGTGATATGATGTCGCCCCATGATTTCCCAACAGTGGTATCGAGCCAGGTTGTTCGATGCGAATGATTGGTTTTGAACCGCGTGTGTTGTGTTTAGGAAGAATATTGACGTCAAAATCGTTGACTTAAAAGCGAGGAAGGGCAGCAACAGTTGCTGCCCTCGATCCGATGTCGCTGCCACCTGCAGAAGAAGAATGACCATTGACCCCAGTAGCAAAGACAAATACGACGATGTAAGCCAGGCTAAGGCACCGTACGGGGTCCGCTTGCGCAAAGTTTGCGTCGACGGGCATGGCAGCCGGCTGGTAGAGGCGCCAGCGTCCGCTCACGACCAGAGGGCGAGGGCGCCACGGGGCACAGAAGGGCCGGCGAGGCGCCATCGGGCGCAGCAGCCTTGGTCGAGGCATCGGTAGGCGCCAGCGCGATGTGGCCGCCGCTCCCATCGGCAAAACCCCTCAGGGCGGCTGCCGCCGAGGCAGCACTGCTCCTCTGGAGCTGCCTCAAGGGCAGAACCGCCATGGAGGGCGGGGCCCGGGACCGCCCCTTCTGAATGGTGGGCTTCGCAAGGCGTGCGTTTACGCGAGGCGGAGAACATCGCCCAAAGCCCTTTAAGAGCAGCCGCCAAATAGGGTGGCGGGCGGCAGCAGCATAGGGAATTAGGGTTTTGGGTAAAAGGACAGTTTTGCCCCTGTGAATTTGAGAAATTCTAGTTTCTGTCTTTTGTCCAAATTACGAAAATACCCTTAGGAATTGAGAAATTCCCTATATGTCCCTGATTTCATAAAAATATTAATTAATTAAAAGGTTTAGTTGATTATTATTTTTATTATTATCTAGTAGTCCTACTTGATGATGATTATTTATACATGTGATGTATGATGTGTGGACGGATGATCATGGACCGTGTGATGTGTGTACTTGTGATTATTATTATTGAGGTCTGCGAACCTCTATTATATTTCTCGTTTATTGTCGGGCCTGCGTGCCTATGATTAAATTGTAATCACATGAGGAGGCGCAGCGGGAGCGTGGATCGAGATAGGGACCCACGAGGCGGGACGATCGTGATGCATGGAGATGCATCAAGATGTCGGCGTAACCGACGAGGGACGAGATGGACGATCACAAGGGCATGGAGATGCACCATTGCACACATAGATCTTGATGTGAGTGATTAGGCCTACTGGCTCGGGCCTAATCATATTAGGTTGTGGTCCATGATCATCTGATGTGATTGCTTATACACATACTAGATATGTATTTATATTTGCATGCGATGTAGATATATATTAAATATGTATATGTGTGACATGTCATATTAGGAGACCAAATTATAGAAACATCTCTCGATAATATTAAGTCGGTAAACGTGAGGCAATTAGATTGACCCACGTGGCCTTCCATCGTTATGAGTAGGAACCGATTCCCGGTGTAGGTTGAGTTGGTCGAGTCCCTCGAGACTCACCTATATCGCGATCCGCTATCTTGCTTACGACATAAAGATGTCACCGGTGCCCTGAGGGCATGGTATGCTTGGTCGAGTCCCTCGAGGGTATATCATCAAATCAGACTCATCTTGTAACGAAGGTGTTGACTTAACCGAGCATCATGGTTGGTCGAGTCCCTCGAGGCCATGGTGATTCGGAGGCCAAACAGGACGGGAATCACAAGGAGTTGTGATCGGCAAGAGTTGCCTACCTTTTAGGCTTAGTGTGATTGGTCGAGTCCCTCGAGGTTACTCTAAGACGCTGATTGGATCCTGATCCCCACTAGAAGTCTGTTGGAGACTTCCGTTTCACGTGCTGAGGGTGTCGCGTGACTCGTTAGTAAAATAGTGGCAGCATATTAAGATAGAAGTCCATATCTTGATAGTTTATTTCTTGTAAAATCTGCATGTTATTCATTTCTGCTACATCTTTATTTTTAGAAAATGTCGCTTTCAAATCCCTTACGTGGCATACTTGATGTCAATCGCCTTACTGGTCCAAATTATACGGATTGGATCCGTAACTTGAGAATTGTTCTCACAGCGGAGAAAATCGGGTACGTCCTTAATCTGCTGATGCTCACGCCCAAGAAGGGCAAGCGAGGATGAGATCGCTTCGCCACGTGAAGTACATTGATGACTCCACTCTTGCTCGGTGCTATATGTTGGGCTCTATGACTCAGAGTTACAGAGACAACATGAAAAGATGGATGCAGATCCATTCTCCTACATGTCCGCAAATTGTTTGAGGAATAGGGAAGGACTCAACGATATGAGATATCCAAGAGCCTTTTCCGCTAGGATGACCTGAGGGGACACGGTTCAGAACCATGTCCCAAAGATGATTGAGTGGATAGAGAAACTCACAGTGTCTAGGAATGGTCCCAGAGGATAACTTATGTGTGGAGATTGTGCTTCGGTCCCTACCAGATTCCTTTTCACAGTTCATAATGAATTTTAATATGAACAAGCTTGAGGTGACTCTCCCAGAGCTCCTCAATATGTTGAGGGAGGCAGAGAGTACTATTAAGAAAGAGAAGCCAATTCTCTACATTTGGTGAGACCAGAAAAGAAAAGGAAAGCAGAAAGGTCCCTTAAGAAGGGAAAGGGCAAGGGCAAACAAGGTAAAGCAAAGGTTGCTAAGAAAGACTCAGCAAAGGACAAAGGTTAGTGCTTCCTTTGTGGTAAAGATGGGCATTGGAAGAGAAACTGCAAAGAGTACCTTGCAGAAAGCTGAAACAAAAGCTTGATGAAGCTTCGTGTACATTCATGATCAGTCTCCATTTGTGGGACTCTTATGATAACACATGGGTATTGGATCTTTGGTAGTGCTTATCATATATGCAATTAATTTGCAGTTTTCGCAAGGCCTAGGAGACTGCAGAGAGAGGCTTAGATGGACCTCAAGATGAGTAATGGAGCAAAAGTTGTATTAGTGTTATGTAGGTCGTCCTATATCTGCCTAGTGGAGCTTTTATTGCATTAGATGCATGTTATTTTGTTCCTTCTATTATCAAAAATATTATCTCCATTTCATGTTTAACAGTTAGTGGATATAAATTTGTTTTTTGAGAACAATGGTTGTTCGATATTATTAGATGATAAGATCATCACGAAAAGGAACATTGCATAATGATTTATTTATGTTAGACACCACTCCACATATCATGAATGTAAATGTGTCCAAAAGGAAACGAGATGAGTTGAACAAAGGCATACCTGTGGCATTGTAGGCTAGGTCACATCCATGAAAGAAGGATTCAAAAGTTACTAAATGATGGATATCTAGATCCATTCGACTATGTGTCATATGCGACTTGTGAGCCTTGCATTCGTGGAAAACTCCACCAAATCTCCATTTAGTAGAAACTGGAGAGAGAGCCAATGAGTTGTTGGAACTCATACATAGTGATGTATGTGGACCCATGTCAACTCATGCCATTGGAGATTACTCCTACTTCATTACATTCTTGATAATTTCTCAAGGTATGGATATGTGTACTTAATGAAGTACAAGTCCGAGGCCTTTGAGAAATTGAGGAGAGTATAAGAATGAGGTGGAGAACCGACGGAAAGAGTATCAAAACTCTTCGATCGGATCGAGGAGGTGAATACTTAAGCATGAGTTTACTCAGGTTCCTCAAGGACCATGGGATATTATCCCAATGGATACCTCCTTATACACCTCAGCTCAATGGTGTCTCCGAAAGGAGAAATCGTACATTATTAGATATGGTACGGTCCATGATGAGTTTCAACGACCTACCCATCTCATTCGGGGATATGCCCTAGAAACCGTAGCTTACCTTCTGAACAGAGTTCCAACTAAGTCGGTAGTGTCTACACCATATGAGATATGGAAAGGGAAGAAGCCCTGATCTTAAGGTTGTTAAGATCTGGGGGCTGCCCTACCCATGTTAGAAGACACAACCCCGATAAGTTAGAATCAAGACATGAGCGATGCAAGTTTGTGGGATACCCCAAGGAAACTTGTGGGTATTATTTCTATCATCTCGAGGACCAAAAGGTCTTTGTAGCTAAGAGAGCAGTGTTCCTTGAGAAGGAACACATTCTTGACGGAGACAAAGGTGGGAGAATGATAGAATTGAGCGAGGTTGGAGAACCAAGCTCAAGCACCACTCTACCCGTACATTCGTGTACCTAATACACAAGTATCAACTTTACTTGAGGTTTGATAGAGTATCTCATCCTCCTGAGAGATATGTGGGACATATTAGAGCAGAGGATGTAGAGGATATTGATCCTCAGACCCACGAGGAGGCTATTATGAGTATAGACTCGGGGAAGTGGAAAAAGCCATGAATTCGAGATGGATTCTATGTACTCCAATAAGGTTTGGAACCTAGTTGATGCTTAGAAGGTATTGTACCCATCGGTTGCAAGTGGATCTTTAAGAAAAAGATGGGAGTAGATGGAAAGGTAGAGACCTATAACGCAAGGCTAGTGGCTAAGGGGTATCGTCAAAGGCAAGGTGTTGACTACTGTGAAACTTTCACACTGTAGCAATGCTAAAATCCATCAGAATTCTATTGGCTATTGCAGCACACTATGATTATGAAATCTGGCAGATGGATGTGAAAACCGCATTCCTCAACGGGAACCTCGAGGAGGAGGTGTATATGATACAACCTGAGGGATTCGTGTCCAAGAACTGCCTGAGATAAGGTGTGTAGGTTGCTTAGATCCATTTATGGACTAAAGCAAGCTTCCGAAGTTGGAACATAAGATTTGATGAGGCAATCAGATCTTATGACTTTAATTAAGAACGAAAGATGAGGCTTTGTATACAGAAAGGTAAGTGGTGGGCGCTATCACCTTTTTGGTGTTATATGTGGATGACATCCTCATCATTGGGAATGACATAGGAATGCTATCCACAAGAAAGGCTTGGTTATCTAGACACTTCTCCATGAAGGACTTAGGGGAAGCATCTTATATCTTGGGGATTAGAATCTATAGAGATAGATCCAAGAGGATGCTTGTCTTGTCCCAAGATCAGTACATAGAAACTATAGTCAAAAATATTTGGCATGAAAAATTCCAAGAGAGGTCTCATACCGATGAGACATGGGATATCGCTTTACCAGTATATCCCCAAAGACTCCGAAGAAAGGGCGAACATGGATATGATACCTTATGCCTCAGCAATAGGGTCTATCATGTATGCCATGCTATGTACTAGGCCGATATAGCATGCTCCGAAAGTGTCTGGAGGTATCAAAGGATCCGGCTTGAGCACTTTGGAAAGCAAGAAAGTGTATCCTTAAGTACTTGAGAAGGACTAAGGATCTTTTACTAGTATATGGAGGTAATAGCCTTAAGGTTGAAGGCTACGCTGACTCAAGTTTTTAGTCTGATGTCGATGATAGCAAGTCGAATTCAGGGTATGTGTACACCTTGAATGGAGGAGCAGTGTGCTGGAAGAGTTCCAAGCAAGATACCACTACTGACTCGACCATAGAGGCGGAGTACATTGCTGCATCAGATGCAGCAAAGGAGGGAGTCTGGGTGAAGAAGTTCATCACAGATTTGAGATTCGATACAAACAGCGACAAATCGACTTCCTTATATTGCGACAACTATGGGGTGATTACTCAAATAAGGGAACCCGGGTCTCTTCAGAAGTGTATGAGGAGGTTCCAGCTTATAAGAAAGATCGTAACTTGAGGAGATGTAGCAGTGGAAAGAGTTCCATCCGAAGATAACATTGCAGATCCACTGACAAAGTCGTTGTCTCAGATTGTCTTTGAGCGTCACAGGAGTCTGATGGAGATCAGACATATAGGTGATTGGCTTTAGGTGAAGTGGGAGATTGCTAGTCATAGGTGCCCAGCAAGCCAATCACGTGAGTGATGGCACGTGTGACTTGATACAGAATCTTTTTGCTTATTATATTTAGGCGTATATCACTTTATAACTATTGCATAAATGCATATATATATTGTGATGTCCTTGGATTTGTGCAATGGGAATCGGATCGTGATGAGATCACGATAATAAGATCGATTCACCTTTAAACACATATCCTAAATAATCCCGGTCATAGGTTACTCGAGAGGGACATCGCGGATAACCGGATAGACGGGTGTCTTTATATACCGTCCATATGATGGATGCGGTGGTCTCGAGCTGCTTCGTGTAGGGACACTAGGGATACAAATGAAGGTGCTCATTGGAGAATGAGTTCACTGATTGATCCACTTACGGAATGCTAGATGGTTGATGATGCCTTATTGTCGGACAAACGATTCCAGTAGTCCTAGTGGTGTATCTCGCCCTTAGACTTGAGACACCAAGGATGTCTCAGATGAGTGCTCCACTCTTTGATACCGCACTTATAGGTTTGGCTGTCCCGCATCTAGTACAGTTGGTCATTGGGAGTGGTAGTCGACATTACGAGGGCTATTGAGTGTCGATAGAGGATCATCCACTCTCAAGGCCATGAGAGGAATATCACATGTGTTCTTGCTTTCGGACAAATCCCGGCCGAGGGTCATTGGGTTGAGAGAGAAAGAGTTCTCCGGAGAATGGATTAGAGCGAGACTCGAGTAGAAACCGTATGGGTCCGACAACACCATGCTCGATATACTGGTCTCTGGGATATTAGATGGATGAGGGACTATAGGTACATGGTAGCGAGGATAGACAGTCCAATGGATTGGATTCCCTCAGATCGTCACGGGGACTACTGGCAGTAGTGGCCTAGCACGTCCAGAGTCGATGAGTCAAGTGAATTATTACGAGAGATAATAATTCACCGAAAGTTAGAAGGAGTTCGGCGACAGTATGACTCACGGCCAGCTTCGATATTGGGCCTAGAGGGTCACACACATATGGTAGGCATTGCGATGAGTAGAGGTTGGATATGAGATATCGTGGAGCCCTTGTCTTATTGGATGCAGATCCAATACCCACTGAGGAAGGACCCATTAGGGTTTGACACGGGATCTCTATAAATAGGGAGGGATTCATGACCTCACAAAGGCTAGAGTCTTTGCTTGCCTTTCCTATTCTCCTCTCCCTCTCCACCTCGAGAGGCACGGAGTTTTGAGGAGGGTCGCCGCAACCCTGCTGTGTGGATCACCGCCAGAGAGGAGGACGCTTGACCTCCTTCACCCTCTCCTAAGGATCTGCAAGGAAACAGGGATATACGATCTCCCTAGGTAACACAATCTCTATATGCAGTTTTGTGTTTTACGGATTTTTGCGCACCAATCTTCGCACGACGACGAACATCTTTTTGGGAATCGGGGATTTTTGTTTTTCTTGTTATTCCGCTGCGCATATGATGTCGCCCCCATGATTTCCCAACACTACTCACAAATCCGATTCCACTTCTCCTATAAACGTGACCCTTATTGGCGAGGATCATGTTTAAAGACTTGCTACCAACCTCAATTTTTTCTACGGTTTCTTTGAGTAGTAAGTTTTTCTTTTTAAGTATTTCTAGTTTATCACATTTCGTACAAGGAGTTAAACTATTATGCTCAACCTTTAATCTATCCAAATCACTAACAAGAGAAGGATGCTTCTTTTTTAATAATTTATATTTTTTACTAATTAATTTACATTCATCAATCAAATCATGAAAAGCACTTAATAATTCATCAAGACATAAATTTGCATCAATTGAATTACTTACCTCATCTCCGATAGCCATTAGCGTATAGTGAGCAACTTGCTCGGTGTTGGTTGGCTCCTCTTCTTCGGATGTACTTGAGTCGTCCCTTGTTGCTTTGAGAGCCTTCTTCTTTGGTTGCCTCTTCTTGTCTAAGGGACATTCGCTCTTGTAATGTCTGTTGGGAAATCCTTGGGGGCGACATCATATGCACAGCGGAAGAACAAGAAAAAACAAAATCCCCGATTCCCAAAGAGATGTTCGTCGTCGTGCGAAGATTGGTACGTAAAAATCCGCGAAACATGAAACTGCGTATAGAGTAGATTGTGTTACCTAGGGAGATCGTATATCCTTGTTTCCTTGAAGATCCTTAGGAGAGGGTGAATGAGGTCAAGCGTCCTCCTCTCTAGCGGTGATCCACATAGCATGGTTGTGACGATGCTCCTCAAAACTCTAGACCTACTCTGAGATGGAGATCGAGAGGAGAATAGGAAAAGGCAAACAAAAGCTCTCTAGCCCATGGGGCTCTGAATCCCTCCTATTTATAGAGGTCCCCTGTCAAACCCTAATGGGTCCTCCCCTAGTGGGTATTAGATCTGCATCTAATAAGACAAGGGGTCCGTCGAATATCTCATATCCGAACCTCTATTCATCACAATACCTACCATATGTGTGTGACCCTCTAGGCCCAATATCGAGCTGGCCGTGAGTCATACCTGTCAGAACTCCTTCTTACTCAGTGAATTATTATCTCTGTAATAATTCACTCGACTCATCGACTACGGACGTACTAGGCCACTACGCCGTAGTCCCCAGACGATACAGGGGAATCCAATCCATTGGACATGTCTGTCCTTAGTTACCGTGTACCTATAGTCCCTCATCCATCTAATATACTAAGTCTGGTGTACATATCTCCAATGGTCTCAATTGGTTTTATCCGAAATAGCTCATAAGTGTGCACTAAAAGATTAGTTTTTGACTCCTTCACTCTACAAGTGCCTTCATGAGTCACTTCGAGTGTGTGTCAAATATGAAAAGTTGTTTCCCAAATCGACACTCGATTAAACTCATTTTTATCTAATGCATAAAATAAGGCATTCATAGCCTTGGCATTTAAAGTGAAAGTCTTCTTCTCCAACTCATTCTAATCATTCATTGGAAGAGAAGACTTTTGAAAACCATTTTCAACAATGTTCCAAAGCTCAAAATCCATTAACATTAGGAAGATCTTTATTCTAGTCTTCCAATAGTTGCTGGCAATTGCCATCACTCTTAGGTTTTAAACCAAACGAGAGTGAACCTTGCTCTGATATCAATTGTTAGGATCAAAAGTGGCACTAAAAGGGGGAGGTGAATTAGTGCAGTAGAAAATTCTTCGATTTCGTAAAATATTTCATACGTTCGATGGAAATCGATTCGAAAAGATAGCAACTTGAAACGTAAGAGAACGTAAGCATAGTAAAAGCAAGATGAGGAAGTGAAGCAGTTTGCTATGAAATGATTTGTTGTTAAAGTAAATTGCTCAAGACAAAATGCAAACCAGAATTTAGAGTGGTTCGGTTAATGTGACCTACATCCACTTTCGGATTCCTCCTCCGTCGAGGTCATTGATGTCCACTAAAGGCCTTCCTTCAATAAGTGAAGACCAATCACCTTTTAAAACTCTTTCTCCTTTTGTCGGGTTTAGGAGAGAACCCTTACAAGTCTTACACCTCTCTTGCATGATCTTAAAACTTAGAAAGGGAGGAGGACTCTAGCACTTGTTTACAATATTTTATATCCCAATAACTCAATATTATTATCATACTTCGGTACCCTTTCATGCAGAAAAGGGTGAGATTTTTATAGACCCCAATTGCTTTCAAAAATAGAGTCAAAATGTGTCTCATCCCGGATTTATGGGGTACTGGCGGTACCACCACCCAGTCTAGGCGGTACCACTACTTGATAGAGCTCGGAGACCGATCTCTAGCGGTACCACCGCTTGACAAGGGCAGTAGCATTTACTACTGGCGGTACCACCACACAGTCTGGGCAGTACCACTGCCCAGACCACCTGGGGTGCTGCTTTCTAAGCAGTGCCATCGCTAGTCAGGAATTCAGCATCCTAGTTAGGCCTTAAATCCAGCCCAACTCCGAGCCTAGTTGACCCCTAACACAGTTGATGGGATTACCTCCCAAATTAACTCTAATTATTGTTCTAACTATGCTTAAGGCAAGCATGGTCGGGTACGTCGATTTTTCACTCAGCAATCCTCCGACAAACTTTTCAGTGAGTCTTCCGGTGAACTCCCGACCAACTCTCGGCTAGTCTTCCAACGTGCTTCCAATGATCTCCCGATGAGCTTTTGGTGAGTCTTTCAACATGCTTTCGATGATCTCACAATAAACTCTCGGCGAGCTCTTGGTATATCGTTCGAATCTTCGACTCCGGCCCATCATCTGCTTTACGCCTTACTACTATCGTAGTTAATCCTGCATACTTATCTCAACACAAGGATTATATCAAATAATTTACCAATTGATTTCATCATCAAAATCCGAGATTCAATATGGATTTTGGGGTACTAGCGTTACCACCACCATTATTGGGCGGTACCACCGCTTGACTCTCTAACACTAGGCTGTACCACCGCTTGATAGAGCTCTCAAAAATTGAGCTATAGCGGTACCACCACCTAGTATGGGTGGTACCACCACCTAGAACACCGAGGAGACTGAGTCCCAAGTGGTGCCATTGTCGGCCATAACGTCAGGTGCTGAATGGGCTATTCAATCCTACCCAATTCAGTCGTGTTAAGGGCCCAATTGGCCCCTAACTGAGTTAGTGAGATTTCCTCCTAATCCTAACTTAACTTAAGGTCTAACTACAATAATTAAGACGTTTAACAAAGTATTCTTATTCTGGTTCGTCATTTGTTTTTCCGGTGAACTTTTGACAATTTCTCAGCAATGTTCCGGTGGACTTCCAGCAAGCTCCTGGACTTCACAACGATCTTCTTGGTGAGTTCCGACAAGCTTCTTTGGTAACCTCCTAGACTTCTTGGTTAATTCCGACAGAACTTCTAATGAACGTCCGGACTTTTGATGAAATCTCGAACTCCCAATGAAATCTCGATCTTAACTTCGACACAAAATTTGCTTTATGTCTTACCGCTATCATAGTTAATATTGCACACTTTTGTCAGCATACAGATTAGATCAAAAAATTTACTAATTGATTTCATCATCAAAATATGTGATTCAATAGTATCATGAGAGGAATATCTTGTATATTTTTGCTCAGACAAATCCTTTACTAAGGTCATTCGGATTGAGAGAGAAAGAGTTCTCCGGAGAATCCAATTAGAGCAAGACTCGAGAAGAAACCATATGGGCCTAATAGCACCATACCTGGTATATGATCTCTGAGATATTAAATGGTTAAGAGACTATAGGTACATGGTAACTATTGAGAGATATGTCTAAAGGATTGGATTCACTTGTATCGTTTAGGGACTGCAGCGTAGTGGCCTAGTACATTTGTAGTTGAGTTAGTGAATTATTATAGAGATAATAATTTACTGAGCAAGAAGGAGATCTAACAGGAATGACTCATGGTTAGCTCGATATTGGGCCTAGAGGGTCACACACATAGGGTAGGTGTTATGACGAGTAGAGGTTTAAATATGAGATCTCCGTTGGAGCCCCTATCTTATAGGATCCTATGGATGAGATCCAATAAGTGCTAATAAGAGATTATTGGGTAAAGACCCATGAATCTAAGAGGCTTGGGTAATTGGATGGAGATCCAATATCCAATAAAGTAGGATCCATTAGGGTTAACTAGGGACCTCTATAAATAGGAAGGAACTGAAGGCCCATAGGCTAGGGCTTCTTGGAGGCCACCTCCTATTCTCCTCTCCCCTTCTTCTCCTTCGATAGTAGGCATGGAGATTTGAAGAGCGTCGTCGTAGCCCTGCTATGTGGATCACCAATAGAGATGAGGACGCTTGACCTCCTTCATCCTCTCCAACAGATCTATAGACATTCAGGGATATATAATTAATCTCCCTAGGTAAAATAACTATCTCATACATGGTTTTCTGTGTCTTGGGTTTTGCACACGAATCTTCACATGATAATGAACACCTTTTGAAAAATTTAGGATTTTTATTTTCTATTCTTCCGCTGCACATGTGATGTCTCACTTAGATTTTCGTATAACAAGAGTAGCTGATCTTCACTCATTGAAAAGAAGATCGGTAGTGAAAGCCATTAGCTTCAAGGGAAGAGGAATCAAGAGTATATAAAGAAATCTATGGATGACATCACATATGCAGTCGAAGAACAGAAAATAAAATTCTTAGATTTTTCAATGAAAAGGTATTCATCGTTGTGCGAAAGATTGATGTGCAAAAAACCCATGAAACTGAAAGTCACGCGTGAGATAGTTGTGTTACCTAAGGAGATCGTATATCCCTTAAATAATACATATCTATGGGAGAGGATGAAAGAGGCAAACTGTCATTGGTTCATCGATGCTTCATCTAATTCTTCGGCACATCGTCCTATCTTGCAGCCTATTACCCAATCGGCCAGTTGACCTCCATAACTCTGATTTCTTTAGTGTAATTTCTGCTCTTCTTGGCCCAATGCTCGAACTCATGACCCGAAACCTTCTACCGATACATTGACTGATCCTTTGGCTAAACGTCCAATCTTCTGACATGTTCCACTCCGGTCCAACATGATACTTCCTACTTTAATTATCTCTCCCTGATCGAAGCTTCTTGTGTCACTCAAAATGTATATCAGATCATAAACACATCAGTTGATTTCATCATCAAAATCCAACATTCAATAGTATATATGTATATATAAACATATATAAGAGTATATATGTATATATATATGTATATATGTATATATATATATATACATATATATATACATATATATATACATATACATATATATATATATATATATATATATATATATATATATATATATATATATATATATATATATATATATATATATATATATGTATATTTATATATGTATATGTTTATATGTATATATATGTATACATATATATACATACATATATGTATGTATATATATGTATATATATATTTGTATATTTATATATGTATGTGGATATATATATATATATATATATATATATATATATATATATATATATATATATATATATATATATATATATATATATCTTAGATTTATGTAAATCTTTATGAGAGAGAAAAAAAAGAGTAGAGTGCTTTTAGAGTGAAGGTTATTCTTGTGGAAGAAGCCGGCCCTTATCATTCTCTCTTACTGTATTATATGAATTATTTTGTATTATCATTAAATTTTAATATCCACTTTTCGAAAGTTCAGTTCGATCTATGGAGTACTTGACTTACCGATCCAATTAATGATGGTTCTAACAACTACAACTATAAATATTGTTTTGGAATTAACAGATTCAATTTTGATCATCAAGTCTACGCTGTCGCTTTAACCTTTCGATCTACGTATTATTTAATAAGACGCTAAGATATTAGTCGCATATACGTTTAAGACTTATCATAAATACTACAGGCATCACAGAAGGTAAGCTGCTCCGCGTCCTTGTTCTCTTTTTGGGTGGGCTCGAAATTTACTTCCAAACCATTTAACCCTGCAGAGCTTCTTTATTATTACTTCCATTCAAATATTATGTGCCTTGCGTGCTGAACGCTTATAATAAGATTGCAATTCTTGAACTAAAAACTGCATTCTATGCATTAATCAAACCCATAAAATTTAATATTATCGTCATCAGCTCTCAGAAAGATAAGAAGAAATAAAAAATGATCATTATGACAATCACCTATAAAATATGTATTATTATTACAATCAAACCCACAAAGCTTATAGTCAGCCAAACAGTATTAATCAAACCCATAAAATTTAATATTATCATCATCTGCTCGTCAATAAGATAAGAAGAGATAAAAAAAATAATCATTATGACATTCAAACCTATAAAATATGAATTATTATTACAATCAAACCCACAAAGCTTACAGTCAGCCAAACAGTTCTGATGGGCTTTGTTTGTGATACATATTATTACTAGATTTATCAAGCACAGAACAAACAATAGGAGTTGAGTTTACAAAACCAACAAGATTGCAGCAAAATGAATAATGGAAAACATGATCTATGAAGATCTGAGCTATATAAGTTTAAAATGACAGCTCTAATAAACCAAAAGTAATCAAGATCTATGATGTTAGTTCGGTTAAAAATATAGCTACACTAACCAAAACTAAAATAGGAGAAGCTGTAAAACCTTGTAGAATAGCATTATCAAATCTCAATGGGCATACAAGCCACACAAAAATATTAAGAACATTATCATAGCAGCACAATTCATCTATTAAAAGCAACATGCAACTAGTAGTTCTAGGGCCACTATGTCCTTTTAGAACAGATTCAATCAGGTTATGATTTCCTCTGTTTCTCTCACTACACGGACATGTTTATGAAAATAAAAATCAAACAAGCAAGAGAAATAGCATCTGAAATTCATTTATGATGATTAAATCAAATAGGCATCATTAATGCACCAATGACATTGTGTCATAACTTTCAACAAAACTGAGAGCTCCGCAAACAAATTAATACCATTTTATGGCCTTTCAAGTTACCGATCTTGTGTACCTCATGCATTCTGGTAATGATGCAACTTATACAACAAAACCTTTCCACCAGCATTTCCTACTGTCATAAACCCTCCACCTGGGCTAAAATCAAGACACCGTGGGTACTGCACGCTAAATCTGGGAGGGGGATAGTTTGAGAAGACATTAAATGATGGGATATGCACCAGCTTTAGACCATTCTTCTTCATTCTTGAGCTGATAGCCAAAATCTGAGCATCAGGGTTGAACTTTATATGATCAACCATTGTGGTTAAATTTTCAATTGTCTTTAATGGCTTTCGCTTACCACCAAGAAACTCCTCCCTTTTATAGACATTAACAATGCCACTACTAGACCCTGCTGCAAACAAGGAACTGTCAGGTGAAGCACAAAGAGCATATCCAGTTATGCTACCTTCATCAATAGCCTTATGAATGCATTTCCTTGTTCTAAGGTCCCAGTGATAAACATGCCCATCACCACCAGTACTCAGTAGCTGATGCCCACCATCAGCAAAGGCCAAAGATCGGGCACTTCCATTCATCTTAAGAGTCCCAATCAGCTCCTTTGTTCGTGATGAAACTAGAAGGATGTAGCCTTCATTGCCAATGAATGCGATGGTGCTTGAATCCGGAGAAACCTCAAAAACCTCCAGGCTTTTCTCCTCTCTACCTGTCAAGGGACCTATCTTACTAACAGATGCTTTGACTAAATCAAAACTATAAAAGAACTTCCTCCGGCCAGCAATTATAACCTCTGTACCATCAGGCAAAAAGGATGCCTTATTTACAGGGCAGTCTTCCATGAATATGCTCTGAATCTTGGGATTACGCTTTCCATCAACTTGGAAAAATCTCAATCGCCTATCAAATCCAGCAGTCAGCAGCAACTGACCATTTCTGTGAAACTGGACTGAGTTAATTGGACCATTAGAAGGTTCTTCAGCATTAGCATCCACCAGCCTTGAGTACTCCAACAATCCAGGCAAAAGTTTGGTACCGCCCTTTATGACAAGCTCATCATTGCCCCGAAGAATATCATCACCCTCAGCACCATCAAAGCCACGAGCAATGGTGAGACCACTTTCATCATCAGACTCATCCTCAGAAATGCCATGGCGAGCATACTTCCGATCAACATTTGCCCATTCTGTTCCTGGGTTTAACTTAGCATGCTGAGCACGCAATCGAGCAACATAGTCTGCACCTGAGATCACATGCTCGTCAGCCTCCTTCCTCAGCTTCCTCAACCTATTAACACGGACTATGTCAACCTCTGTCCTTTCTTCCTCCTCGTCAACCCAGACGGGCTTCCGCTCTTCACTGAGTTCTATGCCCATAGCGCACAAGTCGTTTTCAAACACAACCATCTCATTGCTCGTAGACCTATCCATGAAGAACAAAGGGGCATCCTTGGCCACCTGCTCCTGGCCATCGTCATCTACGTAAGTGTCCTTGTCGAATTCAATGGGAGTGTAAAGGTTGCCAAACAAGAAGCCCTCAAGCCTCTTCATCTCCTCCTGTTCAGTTTTGCGTGCTTTTTGCTTTGACGAATCATCAGAATTGCTCCTCCTCTTCTTTGATTTTTTCAACTTGAGTTCATCAACTGGCTCTACTTCTTCATCAGCATGTGCAATCGGAGACACATCAGCTATTTCTCTATCAAGTTTCTTGTCCCTTTGTTGTTTAAGAACAGCGTTTTGGGAAATTAAGCTCATTTTAACTGCAAAAACTGCAATATTAATAGAAAATTAAAGCAAACAAAGGCCGTGACCATAACTTAAAAACGGAAACCCAGTGCAAGAAGCTTCAGCACAATTAAAAGTGAAAAAAAAAGGCCGTTTTCTATTAAACAGATGGCATCGCATTGCAATACGTCAAAAATTTCCGGTTTGCTGTTATGTTTTTCTATTTCTTTACTTATATTACCTGTCTTCTAGTGACCTCTAATGTTATAACAGAGGGGGTGCCGCTGGTGACTGCGGCCTGAAGGCGGTGGTGCAACCGATGGCGAGGGTGGCGAAGGCCCAAACTTTCCGTGTGTCACGCACCGTCGAGAAGCCGACGTAGAATCACAGCAAGGAAGAAGCAGAAAAAGGGGCGAGGCTCGGCGGCAAAAGCGTAGGAGGACGCGGGGTTACACGGTAGCGCAACGGGTGGGGACAAATAGAGAACAGCAGGGTGAGAAAGAAGAGTGCATTCGCCGAGGGTGTAGTAGCGTGGCGACAGGCGGGGAGGCCGGGCGGGGCGGCGGTCTATGGTACTTCAGGTTTCGGGAGTTTAGGGCAGACAAAACGGTAAGTAAACCGGTCTTCGTTCGAGGGTTTTATGTCATTTTGCATTTACCAAAATTACTCAATTACCCCTATCAACTCCATTACCCTTCCCCGCATGCCAACTTAAGATACGACTTAGAGTCGGGACACACGACACACGACACACGCCGGTCATAATTTACTTGGTGGAGTGAGACGAAAAGATTGAAGTTCTCTACAGGCAGTAGCATTTCAAATTCCAATATACAGGTGGCAAGAATCATAATTTACTTCTTTTTATATCGAAAACACATAATTAATTAAAAATAATTAGTACACTTAAACTAATAATTTATTTATTAATGAGAAGATTAATTTACAATACAAGCATTGAATGATGTCCATTAACTAGCTCAATATTTTTATTTGCTCAAGATTAATTTGCTCTGTCTCTATCACACTACGGAAGGAGGCACTAGTGAGAGGCAACGATGCTTGTTGTAATCGCTGCGTGAGATGAGAGTGTCGAAGACTGGAAAGCGACGATTGCAACTGTTGTGACTCACGGAAGCGATCGCCAAATAGTCAGGTTGAGACTGCGATGATGGCATTCGGCGGCTACAGCAGCGGAGGCAGAGCAAGGGAGAGGCAGCGTTGAAGTGGCCAGGGTTGAGGTTACAGTGGAGAATAGGAATCGATAGTGGCTCTACGGGAATAAAGGCAATCGGTGATTTACCCTGTTTCTATTACCAGAGCAAGGGAGAGGCTGCGAGGATCACAGCTGGGTGGCGAGCAACGTTGTCACTAGCTGGGCAGTAGCAGCGACGGTGATGGCAGCCGGCGTTCGTAGCAACAAGGGGACCCACGACTGTGGTGCGGTTGGAAACAAGGGCAGCAAGGTGAGCTGCCTATGCTCTGTTTCGGTTACAAAGGATGCAGAGCAAGGTGGAGCGGTGGCTGGGAGGCGAGCGGCGATCATCGCATGGTGGCCCGCAGTGGTGATGGGTTAGCTGGGCGGCGACGACACTGGAGGGGAAGAGGAGTGCTAGAGTTGGCGCGATTGGTGGAGGCGCGGCTGCGATTGATGAGGGGCTGCGGCAACAGAGGAACTCTGTTTATGCAAACGCTGCAAGGAGGGGCTGCGACACCCAGCGGCTGTGGCTGCGACCCAAGGGGGGGCAGCACGATGGCGAACTAGGCAGCGTCGCTGACGGTAGAAGCAGCGATGGGGCGATCCATTGGCTGGGATCGACGAGGGGCTGGGGCAACAGAGGAAGCTCTATTTCTGCAACTGCTGCAAGGAGTGTTAGGATCAAGAGCACTAAGAGGGGGGGGGGGGGGTGGTGAATTAGTGTAGCGGAAAACTTTCAACGTTTAAAACGGCGTTCGTACGACAAGAGAAATTTCGGTAGAAAAGCCGATTCATAAATTACTTTAACTTGAAATCAGGTAAGAAGCAGTTAAAACAAATCTATAAAGGCAATTAGCAGTTATGATGGAAATCAGAATGTAAGCGCAAACTGAAATAAGATGTTCGTACGAGAAAAACGATTTACGTCTAAACACTGATTCGGAAAATACTGAGCTTAGAAACACAATTGTAAAAGCGCAGAAGGCAGTAAGCTATGAAGGAGGTTTGCAGTAAGGATAATCAGCTCAAAGTAAATGCAAACCAGAGAAGATGAGAGTTTACAATGGTACGGTCAATCGTGACCTACATCCACTCCTCCGATTCCTCTTCCGTCGAGGCCACTAGCATCCACTAACGATCTTCCTTTACTAAGCGAAGATCAACCTCCTTCTTACACCCCTATTCCCCTTTTACTGGGTTTAGGTGACAACCCTTACAAGCACTCACTCTCCTCTCTTAAACAGAATTCTAACACTTAAGCTAGAGGAGGGAAATTCTAGAGATTGCAGTAGTGTTTTCTCTCTTTTAATCTCTCTGTGCTTGTATCTTTTACCCAGGGATTGGAGGGGTATTTATAGGCTCCAAACCAGTTTGAATTTGGAGCTCAAATCTGTCATCTCCCAGAATTCCGGGGTCTGTCGGTTGCACCGCCTAACAAAGCTCGAAGACTGGGCCTCTGGACGGTGCCACAACTTGTCAGGGGCGGTTGCACCGCTTGGCAAAGCTTGGAGACTAAGCTCAGGCGGTGCCACCACCTGACTGGGGTGGTTGCACCGCCCAAACAGAGCTCGGGGACCGAGATCAGGCGGTTGCACCGTTGTCAGACGCGGTTGCACCGCCCAGCCGGAACTCAGAGATTGAGCCCTGGGCGGTGCCACCGTCGACCCAGGCAGTGCCACCTCTGGGCGAGAGATCTAGGTCCGAATGGGTTGATCCATTCAGCCCAATTTAGTTCTTTCAAGGGCCTAATTGCCCCTGGATAAAGTTAATGGGATCACCTCCAATTTCTAACTTAATCATCGTGTTAACTGCAACAATTCTTAAGACTTTTACTACAGCTTGCTCTGGTGCGTCAATCACTTCTTCCGGTGAGCTTCCGGCGAACATCTGACGGACCTCCGGCGAAGCTCCTGCGGACTTCCGGCAAACTCCTGGACTTGTGACAATCCACTTGGCGAGTTCCGACGACCTTCTTTTGGCACACTCCTGGACTTCTCGGATTTGTTCCCGCAGAACCTTCGACGATCGTCCGGACTTCCGTCAAGCTCTCGAACTCCTAATGTGATCATAGTTTTTGACTCTGGCGCAATGCCTGCTGCAAGTCTTACTTCCATCGTAGTTAATCCTGCACATGTAAAACAAAACTTCGATCGAGACAATTAATCCTAAGCAATTAACCAAGTTGTCCGGCATGTCATTGGTCCCTCGATGCTTCGTCCGATTCTTCGGTGCATCGTCCTCTCCTGCGGCCTATTGCCCAATCGGCCAGTTAACTCCGCAACTCTGATATCCTTAGCACAATACCCGCTCGTCTCGACCCAATGCTTGAGTCCACGGCCCGAAGCCTTCTGTCGATACGTCGACCGATCCACCCGCCCGACGTCCAATCTTCTAACATGTTTCTCTAGCACAACATCATTTTTCCTGCTTTAATTGTCTCATCATGATCGAAGCATCCTGCATTACTCAAAACACAGATTAAAACATAAACACATATCAAGTGGTTTCAGATTCAAAATATGAGATTCAACAATCTCCCCCTTTTTGATGATGAGAACCACTTGATGATGGAGTTAACCTTAACTCCTAGAGTTTAAACAAACTCCCTCTATCAATATGCCATATTGATAGAACCTTGAATTCAAACTGAATTCAAGTCATTGCAATATTCATCATGAATACTTGCAACACATCATCATGAACTTATGCATAAACTTATGCATAACATGTCATGTCATCAACATACTTCTCCCCCTTTGTCATCAACAAAAAGGAGAAGTACCACAATCAAGTGTTTGGAATATTAGTTCAACTTATTGCATGAAAAACATAATATCAAGTTTTATCATTATGCAGTTTTGAAGCCAGAGAATTTAGCAAGTATTACATCATGCTTAGAACATTTAAGCTATCAAGTTTCAGATATGCAAGTTTTATAACATACAAGATAGCACATTTGGTAATGTTCAAGATAGCAAGTTCTACATCATGCAAGCTAGCAATATTACAATATTTTAGAACATGCAAGCTAGCAGTTTTGAGATGTTCAAGAAAGCAACTCTTGCTTCTTGAGATATGCAAATTTGTCAAGTTTTACTATATGTGCAAGTTTGCATTTTTGCCTCTTGAGATAGGCAAGATAGCACATTTGCTTCTTTTGAGATAGCAACTTTTTGCTTCTTTTTAGACCACAAGCTAGCAATTTTTATGATATACAAGTTTCACAATATACAAGCTAGCAAAAATTTCGAAAGCAAATGCAAGATAGCTTTCTTGTGTAAGCTTATGATTTTTGCTTCCTATTGCAATGTGCAAGTTGCAAGTTTTGCTTCTTGAGATAGGCAAGATAGCACTTTTGTAATTTTTGTTTCTTAAGATAGGCAAGCTTGTGATGTTCAAGATAACAAGCTCTTTCTTCTCTTTTGAGAAGTGTCATTTTTGCTTTCTTTGCAAAGTGCATGCTAGCAAAATGCCAAACTAGCAAGAGATAATGTTATACAAGAGGCAAGCAAACAATTTGGCAAATGTTACATTTGCATCTTCTCTTTTGAGAAGTGCAATTTTTGCTTTCATCTTGAATTGTGCAAGCTAGCTAGTTTGCCTCTTTTCATGATGTCCACGCTAGAAATTCTTGCTCCCTCTTTGTCATTGTCAAAAATAAGGGAAGACCCTTATATCAATTTTCATATTATGACGAAGGTAAGTATCAATCTTATTTATGCATCATTATATATTCAAATTAAAACATACATAATTTCAAAAACCTTATTTTTTCATGCATGATACCGAAAAATAAATCAATCATCATTAATGGGCATATAATACATGATACTCAAACATTAAAAATTTTAAGCATTTATCAACATGTTGATCATGATATCAAACATTCATCATTTAAAGAATTTATGATACACATCATATGCAATAAATACATCATGTACATCATTATCATATGTATTGCATACATCATTTTAACTTCATGAATATTTCATCATTGCATACATCATATCAAAACATTTTAAGCTATGCAAGCCATAAATACAAAGAAATCATATCACGAAGGATAAAATCATTTGAATGCAAAAAGACATGATTCATATAGTAACTATTTCTTTAAATAAAATATCAAGAAAAATCATAGGAGTACAAAGAAGAGATCTTGTTTTAAAAGAAAATCAAGTAATAACTCCAAGAACTCACAAGGAAAAATTATGATTCATTTAGAAAATCTCCTCTCAAGAGAATATAAAGTGAAATCATAGAAGATCGATTAATGAGAAATTTTGATTTATAATAAAATCTCATGTATCAAATGTCGAGAAATCAAAATGATGATTTATATAAAAAAATATCACAAGTTATATTTAAGAGAAAAATCATCATTCATTTACAACTGATTCAATTTATCACATCAATATTTCTTAGATATGCATGATATAAATCTTCAACATATAACATGCATAAATTCAAAAATTGAAAGGAGACGGGAAGAATTCAACGATACGAAGATTTCAACCTTCTCATAAACAAATGTAAGACCAAGTCATGAATCCAAAATTCCATGAAACAAAATGATCATTAGAGGTAATCTCATGTTATTCCAAGAAATCAATATCATGATTTTGATAAAACTCATTTCAAATTTAAATCATCAAAATCACTTTTATGGTTCACAAAATTCATAACATAGGTAGATTCATGATTTCATTGATAATATATTTTCCCCCTTTTTTAAATATTTGATTTCATATTAGCATGCCTTTTCATTTATGTTAAATAAAAACATGCATCAACATTTAGGATCGAAAAATGAATTTCGTCATAGAACCATCAAGATCAATAGAATTTCAAAAATGAATTGTTATGGTCAAGAAAATCCGAAAATGAAATTTAACACTTTCATGTATTCGGACATGGTTTTGCCATATACACTCGAAAATAACACATGCTTATCATCATGTATAACTTAAAATCTTGTATATAAAATTGTCAACCATTGTATCAAAAACATTTAATAATTTCATTACATCATTATGCATTCCTTCAAATCAAACATGATTTCATTCAACAATGTTAATCAAACATGATACACATTATTACTTCTTAACCATGATTTCATATTTTCAATCAAAATATTTTGTTTGTTTATCATAAAATATGTAATATTATCATTTTTGAAATTACTAGCATGATCATAATTTTTGTATTTTTATTTTGAAATACGTAATTTTTAAGAAAATAAATTCTAGACTAAAAAAAAAAACATCATGAAAGCATCAAGTAATTTCAAAATAAATCAGGGAGATTTCGATTACCTTATCATTGAAAGTAGTTAAGGCGTAGTTTGCCACCTCGCCTTTCTTGATTTTCTCCTAGTCTTCGGAGGAGCTTGATTCATCCCACTTTATGTTCTTCTTCTTTGGCTTCTTCCTCCGTTCAAGTTCATTATTTATTTTAGATTTTTGTTTAATAAACTTATTAAGATTTAGTGTTCGAAGTTCAAGTTCATCATTGTCCTCATCACTTGAGTCATCACTCAAGTGGTATTCATTTGTCCAGGGTTCCAAATCCTTCATGTTCTTTGGAAGGTTGTTTTGTTCATCATGTTCATCATGTGCATTGTGCACCATTTCATATGTCATCAACGAACCAATTAGTTCTTCAAGTGGTAAGTTGTTTAGGTTTTTAGCTTCTTGTATTGCAATTACTTTTGAATCCCACTTCTTAGAAAGAGAATGCAAAATCTTGTTTACGAGTTCAAAATCCGAAAAACATTTGACAAGAGCTCTTAAACCATTGACAACATCCGTGAAATAGGTGTACATGTCAGCAATGGTTTCGCAAGGCTTCATTCGAAAAAGTTCGTAAGAATGCATGAGAATGTTGATTTTGGACTCTTTCACTCGGCTAGTACCTTCATGAGTGATCTCAAGAGTTCTCCAAATATCAAAAGCCGAATCACACATCGAAACGCGATTGAATTCATTTTTGTCAAGTGCACAAAACAAGGCATTCATAGCCTTTGCGTTTAAAGAAAAATACATCTTCTCCAAATCCAACCATTCGTTCATTAGTTTAGAGGGAAGTTAAAAACCGCTTTCAACAATATTCCATAAATCCAAATTCATAGAAATCAAGAAAACTCTCATTCGAGTTTTTCAATAAGTGTAGTCCAATCCGTTAAACAACGGTAGACGAACAACTGAAAAACCCTCTTTAAAGCCATGAAGAGCCATTTCTCTCGGGTGTAAATCCGATATGAGAAATATCGGGCTCTGATACCAATTGTTAGGATCAAGAATACTAAGAGGGGGGGGGGGGGGAGGGATGAATTAGTGCAGCGGAAAACTTTCGATGTTTAAAACTGCGTTCGTACGACAAGAGCAATTTCGGTAGAAAAGCCGATTCGTAAATTACTTTAACTTGAGATCAGGTAAGAAGTAGTTAAAACAAATCTATAAAGGCAGTTTACAGTTATGATGGAAATCATAATGTAAGCGCAAACTGAAATACGATGTTCGTATGAGAAAAGCGATTTACGTCTAAACACTGATTCGGAAAATACTAAGCTTGGAAACGCAGTAAAAGTGCAGAAGGCAGTAAGCTATGAAGGAGGTTTGTAGTAAGGATAATCAACTCAAAGTAAATGCAAACCAGAGAAGATGGGAGTTTACAGTGGTTCGGTCAATCATGACCTACATCCACTCCTTTGATTCCTCTTCCGTCGAGGCCATCGGCATCCACTAACGATCTTCCTTTATTAGGTGAAGATCAACCTCCTACTTACACCCCTCTTCTCCTTTTACTGGGTTTAGGAGACAACCCTTACAAGCACTCACTCTCCGTTCTTAAACCGAATTCTAGCACTTAAGTTAGAGGAGGGAAATTCTAGAGATTGTAGCAGTGTTTTCTCTCTTTAATCTTTCTATGCTTGTATCTTTTGTTGAATCTCATATTTTGATGATGAAACCAATTGATAATTGTGTTTATGTTTTAATCTGTATTTTGAGTAACGCAGGATGCTTCGATCAGGATGAGACAATTAAAGCATGAAAAATCATGTTGTGCCAGAGAAACATGTCAGAAGATTGGACGTCGGGCCGATGGATCGGTCGACGTATCGACAGAAGGCTTCGGGCCGTGGACTTGGGCATCGGGCCAAGAAGAGCGGGTATTGCGCCAAGGATATCGGAGTTGCAGAGTCAACTGGCCGATTGGGCAATAGGCCGCAGGAGAGGACGATTCGCCGAAGAATCGGACGAAGCGTCGAGGGACCAATGACATGCCGGACAACTTATTTAATTGCTTAGGATTAATTGTCTCGATCGAAGTTTTGTTTTAATTGTGCAGGATTAACTATGATAACGATGAAGACATAAAGCGAAATAAAGTGTCGGAGTCAAGCACGAAGGATTTGTTGCGAGTTCGACGAAAGTCTGAAGGCTCGTTGGGAACGCTACCGGAACTAGCCGAGAATGAGTTGGGAGCTTACTGAAGGGTTTTTCGGAAACTCGCCGGAAGGATCAATGGAAGTTTGCGGAGCTCGCTGAGAAAGATCGGAGCCTGCCGAAGAAGCTTGTTGGAACTCGCTAAGATCAAATCGTGAAGTCTAGGAGCTTGCCGGGAGTCCGCAGGAAGGTTTCCGAGAGTTCATCGGAAGACCGCTAGAAGTTTGCCGGAAGCTCGCCAGAAGAAGTCTTGACTTGCGAACTTTGTAATAGCTTAGAAAATGTCTTTAAATCCATAGTTAGCACATTAATTAGGGTTAGGATTATGTGTTAATCCTATAACCCAAGTAGGGGCCAATTGGGCCCAAGTTCAGACTAGTTTGGGCCAAGTTTGGAGCCCAACCAGTGAGCTGAAATAGTGTAGGCGGTGGCACCGCCCAGGAGAGGATCTCCCAGCGAAGCTGGGTGGTGCAACCGCCCCAAGCAGGCGGTGGCACCGCTAGGGCTCAGTCTCCGAGCGAGACTGGGCGGTGCAACCACCTCTGACAGCGGTGCAACTACCCTAGAAAGGCGGTGGCACCACCTAAGCTCGGTCTCCGAGCTCTGCCAGGCGGTGCAACCGCCCCTGACAAGCGGTGACACCGCCCAGAGGCTCAGTCTTCGAGCCCTGTCAGGCAGTGCAATCGCCCAGTCAGGCGGTGCAACCGCCAGACCCCGGAATTCCGGGAGATGATAGATTTGAGCTCCAAATTCAAACTGGTTTGGAGCCTATAAATACCCCTCCAATCCCTGGGTAAAAGACACAAGCACAGAGAAATTAAAAGAGAGAAAACACTACTGCAATCTCTAGAATTTCCCTCCTCTAGCTTAAGTGTTAGAATTCTGTTTAAGAGAGGAGAGTGAGTGCTTGTAAGGGTTGTCTCCTAAACCCAGTAAAAGGAGAAGAGGGGTGTAAGAAGGAGGTTGATCTTCGCCTAGTAAAGGAAGATCGCTAGTGGATGCCGGTGGCCAAGACGGAAGAGGAATCGGAGGAGTGGATGTAGGTCACGATTGACCGAACTACTATAAACTCCCGTCTTCTCTGGTTTGTATTTACTTTGAGCTAATTATCCTTACTGCAAACCTCCTTCATAGCTTACTGCCTTTTGTGCTTTAACGATTGCGTTTCCAAGCTCAGTATTTTCTAAATTGTGTTTAGACGTAAATCACTTTTCTCGTACGAACATCGTATTTCAATTTGCGCTTACATTCTGATTTCCATCACAACTGCAAACTGCCTTAACAGATTCATTTTAACTGCTTC
Source organism: Musa schizocarpa (assembly GCA_900464855.2). Classification (NCBI taxonomy): domain Eukaryota; kingdom Viridiplantae; phylum Streptophyta; class Magnoliopsida; order Zingiberales; family Musaceae; genus Musa; species Musa schizocarpa. The sequence goes on from LS990921.1 coordinate 19,348,832, forward strand.
TTGCCTAATCTTAAGTTAAAGAAATTTACAAATCGACTTTTCTACTGAAATCGGCTTTGTCGTACAAACGCAGTTTTAAACGTTCAAAGTTTTTCGCTGCACTAATTCACCCCCCCCCCTCTTAGTGGTCTTGATCCTAACAATTTGTATATGAGCCCGGTATTTCTCATTTCGGATTTACTCCCGAGAGAAATGGCTCTTCATGGCTTTATTTAACGGATTGGACTTCACTTGTTGGAAAACTCGATTGAGAGTTTTCTTGATTACTATGAATTTGGATTTATGGAATACTGTTGAAAATTATTTTCAACTTCCCTCTAAACCGATGAACGAATGGTCGGATTTGGAGAAGAAGTATTTTTCTTTAAACGCAAAGGCTATGAATGCCTTGTTTTGTGCACTTGACAAAAATGAATTTAATCGCGTTTCAATGTGTGATTCGGCTTTTGATATTTAGAGAACTCTTGAGGTCACTCATAAAGGCACTAGCCGAGTGAAAGAGTCCAAAATCAACATTCTCATGCATTCTTACGAACTTTTTCGAATGAAGCCTTGCGAAACCATTGTTGACATGTACACCTGTTTCGCGGATGTCGTCAATGGTTTAAGAGCTCTTGGCAAATGTTTTTCAGATTTTGAACTCGTAAACAAGATTTTACGTTCTCTTTCTAAGAAGTGAGATTCAAAAGTAACTGCAATACAAGAAGCTAAAAAACTAAACAACTTACCGCTTGAAGAACTAATTGGTTCATTGATGACAAATGAAATGGTGCACATTGCACATGATGAACATGATGAACAAAACAACCTTCCAAAGAACATGAAGGATTTGGATCCCTAGATAAATGAATACCACTTGGGCGATGACTCAAGTGATGAGGACAATGATGAACTTGAACTTCGAACACTAAATCTTAATAAGTTTATTATACAAAAATCTAAAATAAATAATGAACTTGAATGGAGGAAGAGGCCAAAGAAGAAGAACACAAAGTGGGATGAATCGAGCTCCTCCGAAGACAAGGAGAAAATCAAGAAAGGCGAGGTGGTAAACTACGCCTTAACCGCCTTCAATGAAAAGGTAATTGAAATCCCCCTGATATATTTTGAAATTACTTGATGCTTTCATGATGTATTTTCTTTTTTAGTTTAGAATTAATTTTCTTGAAAATTACATGTTTAAAAATAAAAATACAAAAATTATGATCATGCTAGTAATTTCGAAAATGATAACATTGCATATTTTATGATAAACAAATAGAATAATTTTGATTGAAAATATGATATCATAATGTGTATCATGTTTGATTAACATTGTTGAATGAAATCATGTTTGATTTGAAGTACTGCATAATGTTGTAATGAAAATATTAAATGTTTTTGATACAATGATTGACAATTTTATGCATGAGATTTTAAGTTATACATGATGATAAGCATGTGTTATTCTCATGAGTGGATATGGCAAAACCATGTCCGAATGCATGAAAGTGTTAAATTTCATTTTCAGATTTTCTTGACCATAACAATTCATTTTTGAAAATCTATTGATCTTGATGGTTCTATGATGAAATTCATTTTTCGATCCTAAATGTTGATGCATATTTTTATTTAACATAAATGAAAAGGCATGCTAACATGAAATCAAATACTTAAAAAAGGGGAAAAATATATTATCAATGAAATCATGAATCTACCTATGTTATGAATTTTGTGAACCATAAAAGTGATTTTGATGATTTAAATTTGAAATGAGTTTTATCAAAATCATGATATTGATTTCTTGGAATAACATGAGATTACCTTTGATGATCATTTTGTTTCATGGAATTTTGGATTCATGACTTGGTCTTACATTTGTTTATGAGATAGTTAAAATCTTCGTACCTTTGAATTATTCCCGTCTCCTTTTAATTTTTTGAATTTATGCATGTTATATGTTGATGATTTGTATCATGCATATCTAAGAAATATTGATGTGACAAATTGAATAAGTTGAAAATGAATGATTATTTTTCTCTTAAATATAACTTGTGATATTTTTTTTATATAAATCATCATTTTGATTTCTCGACATTCAATACATGAGATTTTATTATAAATCAAAATTTTTCATTAATCGATCTTCTACAATTTTACTTGATATTCTCTTGAGAAGAGATTTTCTAAATGAATCATGATTTTTCCTTGTGAGTTCTTGGAGTTATTACTTGATTTTCTTTTAAAACAAGATCTCTTCTTTGTACTCCTATGATTTTTCTTGATATTTTATTTAAAAGAAGATATTTACTATATGAATCATGTCTTTTGGTATTCAAATTATTTTATCCTTCATGCATTATTTCTTTGTATTTATGGCTTGCATGACTTGAAATGTTTTGGTATGTTGCATGCAATGATGAAATATTCAAGAAGTTAAAATGATGTATGCAATACTTATGATAATGATATACATGATATATTGCATATGATGTGTATCATGATTGCTTTAAATGATGAATGTTTGGTATTATGATCAACATGTTGATAAATGCTTAAAAATTTTAATGTTTGAGTATCATGTATGATATGCCCATTAATGATGATTGATTTTTTTTTCGGTATCGTGCATGAAAAATAAGATTTTTAAAATTGTGTATGTTTTAATTTGAATATATAATGATGCACAAATAAGATTGATACTTACCTTTGTCATAATATGAAAATTGATATAAGGGTCTTCTCTTGTTTTTGACAATGACAAAGGGGGAGCAAGAATTTCTAGCGTGAACATCATGAAAAGAGGCAAACTAGCTAGCTTGCACAATTCAAGATGAAAGCAAAAATTGCACTTCTCAAAAGAGAAGATGCAAATATAACATTTGCCAAATTGTTTGCTTGCCTCATGTAAAACATTATCTCTTGCTAGTTTGGCATTTTGCTAGCTTGCATTTTGCAAAGAAAGCAAAAATGACATTTCTCAAAAAGAGAAGAAAGAGCTTGTCATCTTAAACATCACAAGCCTGCCTATCTTAAGAAACAAAAATTACAAAAGTGCTAGCTTGCCTATCTCAAGAAGCAAAACTTGCAACTTGCACATTGCAATAGGAAGCAAGAATCATGAGCCTACACAAGAAAGTTATCTTGCATTTGCTTTCGAAGTTTTTGCTAGCTTGTATATTGTGAAACTTGTATATCATAAAAATTGCTAGCCTGTAGTCTAAAGAGAAGCAAAAAGTTGCTATCTCAAAAGAAGCAAATATGCTATCTTGCCTATCTCAAGAGGCAAAAATGCTAACTTGCACATCTAGCAAAACTTGACAAATTTACATATCTCAAGAAGCAAGAGTTGCTTTCTTGAACATCTCAAAACTGATAGCTTGCATGTTCTAAAATGTTATAATATTGCTAGCTTGTATGATGTAGAACTTGCTATCTTGAACATTACCAAAAGTGCTATCTTGTATGCTGTAAAACTTGCATATCTGAAACTTGATAGCTTAAATGTTCTAAGCATGATGTAATACTTGCTAAATTCTCTGGCTTCAAAACTGCATGATGATAAAACTTGATATTATGTTTATCATGCAATAAGTTGAATTAATATTCCAAACACTTGATTGTGGTACTTCTCCTTTTTGTTGATGACAAAGGGGGGGAAGTATGTTGATGTCATGACATGTTATGCATAAGTTTATGCATAAGTTCATGATGATGTGTTGCAAGTATTCATGATGAATATTGCAATGACTTGAATTCAGTTTGAATTCAAGGTTCTATCAATATGGCATATTGATAAGGGGAGTTTGTTTAAACTCTGGGAGTTAAGTTTAACTCCGTCATCAATTGGTTGTCATAATCAAAATACGAGATTCAACAATCTCCCCCTTTTTTATGATGACAATCAATTGATAACGAAGTTAATCTTAACTCCCCCTATCTATGTGCCATAATTGAGATAAGTCATTCTTGAATTCAAAGCCTTTGAATTCAAGAGACATATTGATAAGTTAAAGTCATTTAACCTTATCAATACTCCCATCATAATTCCTATCATGATGTATCTCTCTGTATGATGTCAAGACTCGACATCCATTTTCAAATTTCAAATGTGAATTGTTGTAATGATAGCAATTTATCATATGGAAAGATATCAACATGTAAAATTACAATGCAAGTTCTTGATATCTTAATATGATGTAAATATGGCAATCATAGTAAACATGGCATAGCATCAATGATCATATGTCTGTTTCTTTCAACATAATATGACATTTATAGCATCAATTCATATGTCTGTTTCTTTCAACATAATATGCCATTTATAGCATCAATTCATATGTCTGTTTCTTTCAACATAATATGGCATTTATAGTATCAATTCATATACTTCTCCCCCTTTGTCATCAACAAAAAGGAGAATGATATAAGCATCTTTTGAATATACATGTGATGCCATAAGTAGGTTCATGTCATTTATAGGATACAAACTTCTCCAAAAGACCATGACATGGAGATTATCTACATAGAGTGAAAACTTCTTCCTTTTTATTTGTTATTATTCTTTTTGCATGAAGGAGGAAGGACATTTGTGTAGTTCAAATCGATAGCATACTTTACAAGGATCAGGATATTTATGTGAGTAAAGTCCTTGCAAAAAAAAATATCTTCCTTTTACAAGAATGAATCATCAAATTTATTTCTCAAAGGCAATATTTTTCACATGATAAGTCTAAAAGCCATAAATTTGCTAGATAATTTTTTTGTCAAGAATTAATGATGTGAATCAAAATCCGAAAGAGAATAATGAAATCCGATTGGAACCAAAAATTTAATTTAACACTTTCATGTAAGACTATGAGGACATGCTCATCGTTTAAGAAAATTTTTCCAACATGTTATTTTTGTCATGTAATTCAATCAATAAAGTCCGAATAATAATTTTAACAAGTTTATGCATTCGGACACATCAACATTCCTAATTCTCTTCTTATGAAATCAAATTGTTCTTCACTTAGAGGTTTTGTAAAAATATCAGCTAGTTGATGCTTAGTAGCTATGAATTCTATAATTACATCATGATTAGTAACATGATCTCGTATAAAGTGATGTCTAATATCAATATGTTTTGTTCTTGAGTGTTGAATGGGATTCTTTGTTAAACATATTGCACTCGTGTTATCACATTTAATGGGAATATTTTTAAGATGGACTTTATAATCTTCTAAGGTGTTTTTCATCCACACAACTTGTGCACAGCATGCACTAGCTGCAATATATTCAGCTTCAGTTGTTGATAGAGCAACTGAGTTTTGTTTCTTAGATGACTAGGAAACAAGGGAATGTCCCAAAAATTGACATGCTCCTGATGTGCTTTATCTATCTAGTCTACACCCGGCAAAATCCGCATCAGCATAAGCAATTAATTGAAAATTTTTGGATTTTAGATACCATAATCCTAAATTTGTGGTTCCTTTAAGATATCTAAGTATTCTCTTAACCTCTTTGAGATGAGATATCTTAGAGTTCGATTAAAACCTAGCACAAAGTCCTACACTAAACATGATATCTGGTCTGGTTGCAGTGAGGTAAAGTAAACTTCCTACCATACCCCTATAAGTTTTTTGATCTAAGCTTTCTCCACTTTCATCAACTTCCAACTTCGTGGAGGTGCTCATAGGAGTGTTAACAGCTTTTGAGCTATTCATATTGAATCTATTTAGCAGATCTAGGGCATATTTAGTTTGATTAATAAAGATGCCATTGCTTAGTTGCTTAATTTGTAAGCCTAGGGCATAAGTTCATGATGATGTGTTGCAAGTATTCATGATGAATATTGTGATGAGTTGAATTCAGTTTGAATTCAAGGTTCTATCAATATGGCATATTGATAGGGGGAGTTTGTTTAAACTCCGGGAGTTAAGTTTAACTCCGTCATCAATTGGTTGTCATCATAAAAAAGGGGGAGATTGTTGAATCTCGTATTTTGATGATGAAACCAATTGATAATTGTGTTTATGTTTTAATATGCGTTTTGAGTGACGCAGGATGCTTCGATCAGGATGAGACAGTTAAAGCAGGAAAAATCATGTTATGCCGGAGAAACATGTCAGAAGATTGGAGGTCGGGCCGATGGATCGATCGACGTATCGACAGAAGGCTTCGGGCCATGGACTTGGGCATCGGGCCAAGAAGAGCGGGTATTGCGCCCAAGATATCGGAGTTGCAGAGTCAACTGGCCGATTGGGCAATAGGCCGCAGGAGAGGACGATGCGTTGAAGAATCGGACGAAGCGTCGAGGGACCAATGACATGTCGGACAACTTATTTAATTGCTTAGGATTAATTGTCTCGATCGAAGTTTTGTTTTAATTGTGCAGGATTAACTATGATAATGATGAAGACATAAAGCGAAATAAAGTGTTGGAGTCAAGCACGAAGGATTTGTTGCGAGTTCGAGAGTTCGACGGATGTCCGAAGGTTCATCGGGAACGCTACCGGAACTAGCCGAGAATGAGTTGGGAGCTTGCCGAAGGGTTTTCCGGAAGCTCGCCGGAAGGTTAATTGGAAGTTCACAGAGCTCGCCGAGAAAGATCGGAGCCTGCCGAAGAAGCTTGTTAGAACTCGCTAAGATCAAATCGTGAAGTCTAGGAGCTTGCCGGGAGTCCGCAGAATGGTTTCCAAGAGTTCATCGGAAGACCACCGGAAGTTTGCCGGAAGCTCGCCAGAAGAAGTCTTGACTTGTGGACTTTGTAATAGCTTAGAAAATGTCTTTAAATTCATAGTTAGCACGATAATTAGGGTTAGGATTAGGTGTTAATCCTATAACCCAAGTAGGGGCCAATTGGGCCCAAGTTCGGACTGGTTTGGGCCAAGTTTGGAGCCCGACTAGTGAGCTGAAATAGTGTAGCAGTGGCACCGCCAGGGTCGGCGATGGCACCACCCAGGAGAGGATCTCCCAGCGAAGCTGGGCGGTGCAACCGCCCCTAGCAGGCGGTGGCACCACCAGGGCTTAGTCTTCGAACGAGACTGGGCGGTGCAACCGCCTCTGACAGCGGTGCAACCGCTTGAGCTCGGTCTCCGAGCTCTGGCTGGGCAGTGCAACCGCCCCAGTCAGGCGGTGGCACCGCTTGAGCTCGATCTCCGAGCTCTGCCAGGCGGTGCAACCGCCCCTGACAAGCGGTGGCGCCGCCCAAAGGCTCAGTCTTCGAGCCCTGTCAGGCGGTGCAACCGCCAAACCCCGGAATTCCGGGAGATGACAGATTTGAGCTCCAAATTCAAACTGGTTTGGAGCCTATAAATACCCCTCCAATCCCTGGGTAAAAGACACAAGCACAGAGAGATTAAAAGAGAGAAAACACTACTGCAATCTCTAGAATTTCCCTCCTCTAGCTTAAGTGTTAGAATTTTGTTTAAGAGAGGAGAGTGAGTGCTTGTAAGGGTTGTCTCCTAAACCCAATAAAAGGAGAAGAGGGGTGTAAGAAGGAGGTTGATCTTCACCTAGTAAAGGAAGATCGTTAGTGGATGCCGGTGGCCTCGACGGAAGAGGAATCGGAGGAGTGGATGTAGGTCACGATTGACCGAACCACTATAAACTCCCGTGTTCTCTGGTTAGCATTTACTTTGAGCTTATTATCCTTACTACAAACCTCCTTCATAGCTTACTGCCTTTTGCGCTTTTACGATTGCGTTTCCAAGCTCAGTATTTTCTGGATCGTGTTTAGTCGTAAATCGCTTTTCTCGTACGAACATCGTATTTCCGTTTAGGCTTACATTCTGATTTCCATCACAACTGCAAACTGCCTTAACAGATTCATTTTAACTACTTCTTGCCTAATCTTAAGTTAAAGAAATTTACGAATTGACTTTTCTACTGAAATCGGCTTTATCGTACGAACATAGTTTTAAACGTTGAAAGTTTTCCGCTGCACTAATTCACACCCCCCCCCCCCTCTCTTAGTGCTCTTGATCCTAACATCTTTTACATAGGGATTGGAGGGGTATTTATAGGCTCCAAACCAGTTTGAATTTCGAGCTCAAATCTGTCATCTCCCGGAATTCCGGGGTCTAGGCCTCTTGGCGGTGCCATCGCTTGTCAAGGGCGGTTGCACCGCTTGGCAGAGCTCGGTGACCGAGTTCAGGCGGTGCCACCGCCTAATTGGGGCGGTTGCACCGCCTAGCCAGAGCTCAGAGACCGAGCTCAGGCGGTTGCACCACTGTCAGAGGCGGTTGCGCCGCCTAGCCAGAACTCGGAGACTAAGCCCTGGGCAGTGCCACCGTCGACCTAGACGGTGCCACCTCTGGGCGAGAGATCTGAGTCTGAATGGGTTGATCCATTCAGCCTAATTTGGTTCTTTCAAGGGCCCTATTTCCCCTGGATTAAGTTACTGAGATCACCTCCCATTTCTAACTTAATCATCTTGCTAACTACGACAATTCTTAAGACTTTTACTATAGCTTGCTCCGGTGCGTCAATCGCTTCTTCCGACGAACTTCAAGCGAACATCCGATGGACCTCCAATGATGCTCTTGCGGACTTCCGGCAAACTCCTAGACTTGCGACGATCCACTTGGCGAGTTCTGACGAGCTTCATTTGGCAAGCTCTTGGACTTCTCAGATTTGTTCCCGCTGAACCTCTGATGACCGTCCGGACTTCCATCAAGCTCTCGAACTCCTAACGTGATCATAGTTTTTGACTCCAACACAACTCTTACTGCATGTCTTACTTCCATCGTAGTTAATCCTGCATATGTAAAACAAAACTTCGATCGAGACAATTAATCCTAAGCAATTAACCAAGTTGTCCGGCATGTCATTGGTCCCTCGACGCTTATTCGATTCTTCGACGCATCGTCCTCTCCTGCGGCCTATTGTCCAATCGGACAGTTGACTCCGCAACTCCGATATCCTTGGCACAATACCCGCTCTTCTTGGCACAATGCTCGAGTCCACGGCCTGAAGCCTTCTGTCGATACGTCGACTAATCCACCGGCCCGACGTCCAATCTTCTGACATTTTTCTCCGACACAACATCATTTTTCCTCCTTTAATTGTCTCATCCTGATCGAAGCATCCTGCGTTACTCAAAACACAGATTAAAACATAAACACATATCAAGTGGTTTCATAATCAAAATACGAGATTCAATAAGGAGGGGCTGCGACAACCGGCGGCTATGGCTGCGACCCAAGGGGGGGGCAGCATGATGGCAGATTAGGGCAGCATCGCCGATGGTTGAAGCGGCGATGTGGTGATTCGATGGCTGCGAAACGACAACCGTGGCCTTCTTGCTTGAGCGAGTTAGGGAAGCGAGGAGAGAAGGTTGCTGGCCGGGGCACAGCGGCAGCGGTGGGCGCTAGCCGGGGCGCAGCGGCGGTGGTGGTTGCCGGCTAGGAATCAACGCCGGCGGTGGGGGAGAAGGAAAGCAGGGGTGGTTGGCGCCGGGAAGCAAATGTTCCTTCTTGGTTGAGAAGGAAGCTTCGCCCTCTCACTATTTTTTTTATATTTATGATAGCTACATCTGTAGCGAGAATGCCAAGGATCGCTGGCTAGGGAGTAGTGGCAACGATGGAGAACGGGTTGCCCTACAGCGATGGCGATGGTCGAGAAGAGAAGCAGCAGGGGTGCGGCGGACGGTTGCCGACCTCTTCTCTCTCTCTATTTTTTTTTTTTTTAGATGATGAACTACAGCGAGAACGCCGAGGATCGCTGCTCTGATGCCAAATGATAAGACCCTAAAGTCTTCTCGTCGCTCTGATACCAAATGATAAGACCCTAAAGTCTTATCATAAAAAAAGAAGAGGAGAAAGGGATGATCGGCCTCCTTAATCGCTTCAAGGGGATTGGCCTCCTTGATCGCTTCGAGGGGATCGGCCCTCCTTGATCGCTTCGAGGGGATCGGCCTCCTAGAGTTTGTCAAAAGACAGAATAGTGTTTTTCATAAATAACTGAAAAGAAGCAGTTACATCCCTATTTATAGAGTTTCACCTAGAGTCTATCAAGACTTGAACTCTAATAATAAATAAATATTAAATAAAACTCTACTTGACTCTAACTGAACCAAACCGACTCAATAAACAACTAGACTAAACAGACTCAATAAACATTATTCAAAAGCTAAGAAAAAGGGTCCTAACATACATCAAATACATCATCATAATAATTTCATAAGTATTGCATGCATCACTTTTGAATAAGCTAGCAACTTTGTTCCCTAGAAAGTTTTTATTTTTTTGTAATTTGTGAGCTAGCAAATATTTACTTCCTTTGCAATAACGCAAGCTAACAAAATGTTATATTATTTTACAACATGGAAGCTAACAATTTGAGATGTTCAAGAAGTAAGTTCTTTCTTCTCTTTTGAGAAGTGCAATTTTTGCTTTCTTCTTGAAGTATTCAAGCTAGTTAGCAAGCGAGCGAAATTTGCTCCTCCTATGTCATTGTCAAATAGAAGAGAATAACAATACAATAGTATAATTAATTTTCCTTTACTATAATCGTCAAATCATGACAAGGGTTAAGTATCAACCTTATTTCAATATATTTGTGCATCATTATAATTTCAATTTACAACATGCACAATTTTAAAACTTTACATTTCATTTTTCATACACAATACCGAAGTATAAATCAATCATCATTATGAGTATATCATACATGATACTAAAACATTAAAATTTTTAACCAATTAATACATTTTGATCATGATACAAAACATTCATCATTTAGAGCATTTATGATACACATTATATAGAATACATCACATACATCATTATAATAAAAAGCATAAGTATTGCATGCATTCATATCATCACAAGAAGAATATCAAGAAGAACTTGGTGATGAGACATTACTTCATGAATACAAGGAATTGTACATAATAAAATTCAAATCATAAACCTTAAAAGATGTCAAATAGCATATCAAGGTTTATTAAAATTAGTCTTCTTTTTAGTGAATAGCAAAAAAAATAGTAGGAGAGCAAGATCTCAATTCATATCAAATCTTCAATCATCAAAATCATGATTATCTAGAAAATTCTCCTCTTTAAATATTCAAAGAGAGATCTTAGGAGATCAAATAATAAAAGATATTCAAATGAAATTTGAATTCATGAATTTTGAAAAAGATATTCTCTTTAGTAAATCGTAAAAGGAAACATGGTAGAAAAAGATTTAAATTGAAAATTTTCTTAAAATGCAAGAGAATAAAGAGTAAGAAATCTTGATTCATTAAAGATTTCAAGTTATAAATCTTGAGAAATCAAGATCGTGATTTCGATAAAACCCATTAAATTCAAACCATCAAAATTAATTTCATGGTTCACAATATTCATAACAAAACTAGATTCATGATTTTAAATCCAATAATATATTTTCCTTTTTATGTGATACATTTTAAGTGATTGATTTCATATAAGCATGTTCTTTTCTTTCAAATCCATGCATTATTCATTAACACTAAACAAAAAGAACTTTCAAAGATCGCAAAAACTATCATGCATAAGTTCAAAATATAAACTCATTAAGCATGCTTTCAAATCATCATTATGTTTTCATTAAGACATCAAGCTTGGTTTCGTTGAATATAATTTTGAATGATTCTTAAAGATATCTAAACTTCTTTAGTTTCAATTTGTGTGATAGATTTTATATTAGCATGCTCAAATATTTGTTCTTATGTTAAAACCATGCATCAACGTTTAAAACGGAAAGATAAAAAAACATCAAGACCAAAAAGTGTAACACAATTCCAAGACATGATTTCAAATTATTACTTCAAGTCTTCATGCATAAAAATCATCAAGCATGATACAAACATTCATTATGATAAGGCATACAAGCCAAAGAAATCATTAAACATAATTATATTCATCAATCATGGTTTCATTGAGCATAAAGCATTTTCAACCAAAATCATTTTATTATTAAATATGTAATTTTTATTATCATTTTTGAAATTGCTAGCATGATCCTAATTTTTGTATTTTCATTTTTAAACATGTAATTTTCAAGAAAAAATAATTCTAAACTAAATTTAAAAAAATACATCATGAAAAGCATAAGTAATTTCAAAGTAAATTAAGGGGGTTTCGATTACCTTATCGTCGAATGCCGTTAAAGCGTAGTTAGCTATCTCGCCTTTGTTGATTTTCTCCTCATCTTCGGAGGAGCTCGATTCATCCCAATTTATGTTCTTCTTCTTGCGTTTAAAGCAAGTAGTTTCGTTCTTTTTGTTCTTTAATTTTTGTTTCATTAACTTTTTAAATTTCTTAGTGAGTTGTTTATGTTCACCATCACTTGAAGTTATGCTCGAGTGGTCTTCAAATGTTCTAAGTTCAAAATCCTTCCTATTCTTTGGAAGATGGTTCTTAAGTTCTTTACTTGCATTGCACATCATTTTATAGGTCATTAAAGACCCTAATAGTTCTTCGATCAAAAAAATATTTAAATTTTTTGACTCTTGAATAGCAATTACTTTTGAATCCCAAGTTTTAGAAAGTGAGCGCAAAATCTTGCTAATTAGTTCAAAATTCGAAAAGCTTTTACTAAGTGCATTTAGACTATTGATGACATCCGTAAAACGGGTGTACATGTCTCCAATAGTCTCTCTTGGTTCCATACAAAACATCTCAAAATCATGAATCAAAAAATTTACTTTAGAATCTTTTACACTACTTGTGCCTTCATGTGTGATTTCGAGAATATGCCAAATATCGAAGGTCGTTTCGCACAAAGAAACCCTATTAAACTCCAATTTATCTAAGGCACAAAATAGAGCATTCATAGCTCTAGCATTTAAAGAAAAAGTCTTTTTCTCCAAATCATTCCAATCTTTCATTAGAAGAGAAGATATTTTAAAACTGTTTTTGGCTATGCCATAAATCGAGATTCAATGAAAGCAAAAAAACTCTCATTCGAGTTTTCCAATAAGTGTAGTCCATCCCATTGAAAAAGGGAGGACGAATGAGAGAGTAACCCTCTTGAAAGCCGACATGAGTCATTTCTTTTGAGTGTTAATCCAAATGAGAAATCATGAGGCTCTAATACCAATTGTTGGGATCAAAAGCACTAAGAGGGGGTGGCGAGGGGCAGGGATGGGGGATGAATTAGTGCAGCAGAAAACTTTCGTCGATTAAAATGACATTTGTACGATAAAATCGTATTCGATGAAAACCATTTCGAAAAGTTCTTCAACTAAAGAGTAAACGAAAGTATAGTTGACGTAAAGCAACGGAGGTAGTTTGCAGTTAAGAAAAGGAGCATAATGTAAATGGAAACCGAGATTTAGAGTGGTTCGGTCAATCTTGACCTACATCCACTTTTGGCTTCCTCCTCCGATGAGGTTGTTGATGTCCACTAGAGGCCTTCCTTCAATAGACGAAGGCCAACCACCCTTTTATAGCTTTACTCCTTGTGACAGGCTTAGGAGAGAACCCTTACAAATTTTCACTCCTCTCTTGAATGATCAAAACTTAGATGAAAAGAGGGAGAAGAACTTTTGGCCTTTTACAACACTTTTGTGCTCTCAAATTCTTAGAATAAGATCAAGATTTCGGTGCCCTTTCATGCAGGAAAGGGTGGGGATTATATAGGCCCCAACTGGTTTAAATTTGGAGCTAAAAAATATCATCTCTCGGATTTTCGGGGTCCTGGCGGTACTACTGCCATAACTTGGCGGTACTACTACTTGGCATTGCTCAAAGACCGAGCTCAGGCAATACCACCACTTGTCAGGGGTGGTACTCCCGCTCAGCTTTGCTTGGAGACCGATATAAGGTGGTACCATTGCCTGAGAGGGGTGGTACTACCGCTTGGCATTCCTAGGAGACTAAGCTCCTGGGCGGTGCCACCACCGGCCAAGAATTCTGGGTCCGAATGGGCTAATCCATTCGGCCCAATTTGGGTCTGTAAAGGGACCAATTGCCCCCAGATTAAGCTAATGGGATCACCTCCCATTCCTAACTTAATCTACATGCTAACTATGATATTTAAGACATTAATACTGCAACTTAATCTAGTGCATCAATCGCTTCTTCCGATGAACTTCCGGCGAACTTCCAACGAACATCCGACGAACCCTCGGCGATGCTCCGGCGGACTTCCGGGAAACTCCTTGACTTGCAATGATCCATATGGCGAGTTCTGATGAGTTCATTGGAAAGCTCTTGGACTTCTCGGATTTGTTCCCACGGAACCTCCGACGATCGCCCGGACTTCCGTCAAACTCTCAAACTCCCAACGTGATCTTGGTCTTAACTCCGTTGCAACATCTACTGTATGTCTTACCGCCATCGTAGTTAATCTTGCATATGTAAAACAAACTTTGATATGTTGAATCTCGTATTTTGATGATGAAACCACTTGATATATGTTTATGTTTTAATCTGCGTTTTGAGTGACGCAGGATGCTTCGATCAGGATGAGATAATTAAAGCAGGAAAAATCATGTTATACCGGAGGAACATATTAGAAGATTGTCAGGCCGGTGGATCGGTCGACGTATTGACAGAAGGCTTCGGGCCGTGGACTCGGGCATCGGGCCAAGAAGAGTGGGTATTGTGCCAAGGATATCGGAGTTGCGGAGTCAACTGGCTAATTGGGCAATAGGCCGTAGGAGAGGACGATGTGCCGAAAAATCGGACGAAGCGTTGAGGGACCAATGACATGCTAGACAACTTGGTTATTTGCTTAGGATTAATTGTCTCAATCAAATTTTTGTTTTACACGTGCAGGATAAACTACGATGGAAGCAAGACATGCAGCAGGAGTTGCACCGGAGTCTAGACTATGATCACGTTGGGAGTTCGAGAGTTCGATGGAAGCCCGGACAGTCGTCAAAGGTTCTGCGGGAATAAATCCGAGAAGTCCAGGAGCATGCCAAAAGAAGCTCGTCGAAACTCGCCAAGTGGATCGTCACAAGTCCAGGAGTTTGCCGGAAGTCTGCATGAGCATCACTGAGGGTTCATCGGATGATCGACGGAAGTTCGCCAGAAGCTCGCCGGAAAAAGCGATTGATGCACCGGAGCAAGTTGCAGTAAATGTCTTAAGACAAATCGTAGTTATTCTTGCTGCTTACCTTATTGCAAACCTCCATATGTGCTTTACTTCCTAATTACTTTTGCTGCACTCATTTACGAACTCGCTTTCAAGTTAAGTTTCCGAAAATGGTTTTACATTGGAAATGATTTCATCGTACGAACGCAGTTTTAAACATCGAAAGTTTTCTGCTGCACTAATTCATCCCCCCTCTTAGTGCTCTTGATCCTAACAATTGGTATCAGAGCCTGGTATTTCTCATTTCGGATTTACACCCGAGATAAATGGCTCTTCAAGGCTTTCAAGAGGGCTTATCGGTTGTTCATCCACCATTGTTTAACGGATTGAACTACACTTATTGGAAAACTCGAATGAGAGTTTTCTTGATTTCTATGAATTTAGATTTATGAAATATTGTTGAAAATGGTTTTCAACTTCCCTCTAAACCGATGAATGAATGGTCAGATTTGGAGAAGAAGTATTTTTTTTTAAACACAAAAGCTATGAATGCCTTATTTTGCGCTTTGGACAAAAATGAGTTCAATCGGATTTCTACGTGCGAAACGACTTTTGATATTTGGCAAACACTTGAAATCACATACGAGAGAACTAGTAGAGTCAAAGACTCAAAAGGTAATATTTTATTGCATGATTTTGAGCTTTTTCGAATGCAGCTAAGTGAGACTATAGGCGACATGTATACCCGATTCACAGATGTCGTCAATAGTCTAAGAGTTCTTGGTAAATCTTTTTCGAATTTTGATCTCGTAAGCAAGATCTTAAGATCCCTTCCAAAAAGGTGGGATCCTAAAATAACCTCAATACAAGAAACAAAAGATTTAAATATTTTTCTGTTGAATCTCAGATTTTGATGATGAAGTCAATTGTCATTTGTTGTCTAATCTATGTGTTGAGATAAGTGTGCAGGATTAACTACGATGAAAGTTAGACAAGCAGCAGGAGTTGCGCCGGAGTCAAGATCATCATCACGTTGGGAGTTCGAGAGTTCGACGGAAGTTCGGACGGTCGTCGGAGGTTCTGCGAGAACAGATCCGAGAAGTCCAGAAGCTTGCCAAGCGAAGCTCATCGGAACTCGCCAAGTGGATCGTCGCAAAGTCCAGGAGTTTGCCGGAAGTCCGCAGAAGAATCACCGAGGGTTTATCGGATGATCGACGGAAGTTCGCCGGAAACTCGCCGGAAGAAGCGATTGACGCATCGGAGCAAAGCTGCAGAAATTGTCTTAGATTTAATCGTAGTTAGCACGTTGATTAAGTTGGAAAATGGGAGGTGATCCCATTAGCTTAATCTTGGGGCAATTGGGCCCCCTGAAAAGATTGAAATTGGGCCGAATGGAGCTAACCATTGGGACCTCGATTGCACCGAGGAGGTGCAACCGCCTAGGCCAGGGAGGTGGCACCGCCGGGCTATGTCTCTCCAACAGACCGGGCGGTGCAACCGCCCCAGCCAAGAGGTGCAACCGCCCGGGGGCTCGATCTCCGAGCGGGACTGGGCGGTGCAACCTCCCTCTGTCGAGAGGTAGCACCAGAGAGCTCAAGTTTCGAAGCTCTGCGCGGCGGTGCAACCTCTCCCGATCAGCGGTGCAACCGCCTGAGCTCGGATCTTCGAGCTCGGCAGAGGTGCAACCGCCTCGACAGTAGGTGGCACCGCCCAAAGGCTCGATCTTCGAAGCTCGCCGGCGGTGCAACCTCTCTAGTCAGGAGGTGCAACCGCCTGATCTCGGAATTCCATGATTTGATCGTTTTGAGCTCCAAATTTGAACTGGGTTGGGGCCTATAAATACCCCACCCATTCAGCACAGAAAGAGCAAGAGACCTACACCGAAATCTTGATCTTCTCTGTGATTCTTGAGCTCAAAATTGTTGTAAAGCCTTTAAGTCTCCTCCTTCTGTTCTTTAAGTTTCTGAATTGTAAAAGTGAGGAGAGAAAGGTTCTGTAAGGGTTGTCTCTGAGCCCATCAAAAGGAGTGAAACTGTAAAGGGCAGTTGGCCTTAGCCCATTGAAGGAAGGCAACTAGTTGATGTCGGTGACCTCAAATGGGAGGAGGAAGCCAAAAGTGGAGTAGGTCAAGACTGACCGAACCACTCTAAATCTCTGGTTTGCTTTTATTTCGAGTACCTTATCATTACTGCAAACCTCCTACATAACTACTGCTCTCTGCGCCTTTACGAATAAGTTCTAAGTGCTGACCTTTTTGAATCTGCATTCAGACGTAAATCTGTGTTTTACGTACGATCAGCTTACGTTTGTGTTTTGATTCTGCAAAACTGTCTTCTGCGCTTTTATGAACTAGTTTCTAAGTTTAGATCCCTTTGAAACTGTTTTAGACGCAAACTGCGTTTAGACGTAAAACTGCGTTTAAACATAAACTGCGCAAACTATTTTTAAACATAAAACTGTGTTTTAGACGTAAACTTCTTTTAAACGTTTAGATGTAAAACTGCGTTTAGACGTAAACTGAGTTTAGACGCAAAATTGTGTTTAGACGCAAACTGCGCAAACTGTGTTTAGACATAAAACTGTCTTTTAGACGTAAACTACTTTTAGACGCAAACTGCATTTTGCGTAAAACTTCGTTTAGACGTAAACTGAGTTTAGACGCAAAACTGCGTTTAGACGTAAAACTGTGTTTAGACGCAAAACTGCGTTTAGATGCAAACTGTATTTAGACACAAACTCAGTTTAGACGTAAACTGTGCTTAGATGTAAACTGCGCTTAATCTTAAGTAATCTTAGAATCGGGTTTTACATCGAAATCATTTTTATCGGACAAACGCAGCTTTCGTTTTTAAATCGCTGAAAGATTTCCGCTGCACTAATTCACCCCCCCCCCCTCTTAGTGCTCTCGATCCTAACAATTGGTATCAGAGCAAGGTTAACTCTCTAACGGATTAAAACCCAAGAGAGATGGCATACGCCGGAAACCAAGAGGGGCATTCTATTACACGTCCACCCATGTTCAGTGGGACGTACTACACCTACTAGAAGACCCGAATGAGGATCTTTCTTATTTCTATGGATTTTGAACGGTGGAACCTTGTTGAAAATGGATTTTCAAAGTCTTCTCTTCCAATGATCGATTGGAATGAATTGGAAAAGAAGGCTTTCACTCTTAATGCAAAGGCTATGAATGCCTTATTTTGCGCACTTGATAAAAACGAGTTTAATCGTGTTTCAACTTGCGAAACTGCATTTGATATTTGGCACACACTTGAAGTGACCCACGAGGGCACAAGTAGAGTGAAAGAGTCAAAAATCAATCTGTTGCTGCATTCTTTTGAACTTTTTCGAATGAAACCGAGTGAAATCATTGGCGACATGTTTACCCGTTTCACGGATGTCGTCAACGGTCTAAAAAGGACTCGGAAAATGTTTTTGGATTTTGAACTCAGAATAAGATACTAAGATCCCTTCCTAAAAGTTGGGATCCTAAAGTCACTGCTATTCAAGAGGCAAAAGATCTCAAGCAACTTCCCTCTTGAAGAACTAATCGGGTCATTAATGACCTACTTAAATGACTTGTAAAGCTCATGAAGAGCAAGAAGACATCCTTCCAAAGAACAGGAAGGATATGGCACTCAAAACTTCTGAATGCCACTTGAGAGAAAACTCAAGTGATGAGGACTGTGATGATGACTTGGCACTTCTAACAAGAAAGTTTAAAAAGTTCTTTAAAAGAAACAAGTTTAAGAATGATGCAAAAATTAAACTTGAACCCAAGAAGGACCAAGTGATCTGCTATGAATGCAAAAAGCCAGGACACTACAAGAGTGATTGTCCCCAAGTCAAAAGGAGAACATTAAAGAAGAAGGCTCTTCAAGCAACTTGGGATGACTCGAGCGCATCTGAAGAAGAGGAGTCCAACACCGAGCAAGTTGCTCATTACGCCTTAATGGCCATCGGAGAGGAGGTAACGAATTTATTAGATGCTGATTTATCTTTCGATGAATTATTAATGCTTTCCATGAATTATTTGATGAATGCAAGATTATCAATAGAAAATACAAATTGCTAAAAAAGGAGCATGATAGTCTTACTTGTGATTTTAATAAGTTAAAAATTGAATATCATGATAGTTTAAATTCATGTATCAAATGTCATGATCTAGAAACTTTTCAAAAAGAAAACTTGCTACTTAAGGACACCTTGAAGAAATTCGAGGTTGGTAGCAAGTCATTAAACATGATCCTTACAAACAAGGGTCATGTTCCCAAAAGAAGTGGGATTGGATTTGTGAGGAGTCCTCACCAAAATCCAACTACCTTCATAAAAGGCCCCATCTTACATGTTAGACATCAAAGCAAATGCAACTTTTGTTGCAAGTTCGGACACAGGACGCATTATTGTCCATTCAGGAAATTTAGTCCAAACAAATTGATTTGGGTTCCTAAAGGAACTATGACAAATTCTATGCAACATGATAGAAAATGTAGATCTATTTGTGAGGAACCCAAAAGCAAATGGGTACCTAAACATCATCCTTTCTTGTAGAAAACTAAACCATCGCAAGCTAGGAGCAAGAGATGGTACCTTGATAGTGGATGCTCAAGGCATATCACCGGAGATCCATCCCAATTCTCTAAGCTCACTAGCATAGACGAAGGATATGTCACCTTCAGAGACAACAAGGGTAAAATCATTGGCAAAGGAACCATAGGTAACAAATCCAACTTCTCTATTGAAGATGTTTTGCTAGTTGATGGTCTAAAACATAACCTCTTGAGCATTAGTCAATTGTGTGATAAAGGATATCTTATCAGATTTGAATCTAATGCTTGCATCATTGAAAAACCACACAAAAACATATCTATGATTGCATTAAAACAAAATAACGTATACACTATTGACATCAATGATTTATGTAATGAAATATGTTTTTCTGCTTTAAATGAGAATGCTTGGATATGGCACAGAAGATTAGGTCTTGCTAGCATGAAGCTAATCACTCAAATATCATCCAAAGAACTTGTAAGAGGAATTCCTTATATCAAGTTCATCAAAGATAATGTATGTGATGCCTGCCAATTAGGTAAACAAATTAAGAGTAGCTTCAAATCTAAAAATCAAATAAGCACCTCTAGGCCCTTACAATTGATCCATATGGACTTGTTGGACCCATCTCCACATCAAGCCTAGGAGGTAGCAAACACGCCGTCATCGTGGATGACTATAGCAGATACACATGGACTTACTTCTTAAAACAGAAAAGTGAATGCCTTAGATCTTTTACCAAGTTTTGCAAACTCGTTCAGAATGAGAAAGGTTCTATGATTTCGTCAATTAGAAGTGATCATGGTGGTGAATTTCAAAACCATGATTTCAGGAATTTTGTGAACTCAATGGATACAACCATAATTTCTCTACTCCTAGAAACCCTCAACAAAATGGAGTTGTAGAAAGAAAAAATCGAAATTTACAAGAAATGGCAAGAACCATGTTGAATGAACACAACCTACCCAAATATTTTTTGGGCGGAAGCCATAAATACTGCATGCTACATTTTAAATAGAGTTCTAGTGAGACCTCTACTAACCAAAACTCCCTATGAGTTATGGAACAATAAAAAACCCAACGTTTCATATTTTAAAGTCTTTGGGTGTAAGTGTTTTATCTTGAATGAAAAAAAGACAACTTAGGAAAATTTGATGCTAAACCGATGAAAGAATCTTTCTTGGTTATTCTACAGTTTCTAAAGCCTTTAGATCTTCAATAAAAGAACTCTAATTATTGAAGAATCCATTCATGTTGTTTTCAATGAGATTTCGAAATCACTAAAAAAATGATCTTGATGAAGATGTTAATTTTGATTCCTTGAATTTAAAGGAAACCCCTTCTCCAACTAACAACCTGGATGCATCCACTTCCAAATATCCTTACCCAAGGATTGGAAGTATGTAGATGCTCACCCTAAGGAGCTAATCCTAGGAGACACGTCAAAGGGGTTCAAACACGATCTTCTCTTAAAACCTTTTGTGCGAATGCCGCCTTTCTCCCCAATTGAACCCAAATGCATTGATGAAGCCATGAAAGATGATTCATGGATTATCTAATGCAAGATGAATTAAATGAATTTGAGAGAAATGAAGTGTGGAAGCTTGTTCCTAGGCCAAATGACCATTTAGTTATTGGTACTAAATGGGTCTTCAAAAAAACAAGCAAAATGAAAATGGTATCGTGGTTAGAAACAAGGCTAGATTAGTGGCCAAAGGTTTCAACCAAGAAGAAGGTATCGACATTTAGGAAACCTTTCGCTCCCTGGGGCTCGATTGGAAGCCATAAGGATGCTCCTTGCCCACGCTTAGCAGTAATAATTTTAAGTTGTTTCAAATGGATGTTAAAAGCTTTTCTAAATGGCTTTTATCTCAGAAGAAGTTTATGTTGAACAACCTCCTGGTTTTGAAAATGATAGCCTCCCTAATCATGTGTTTAGATTAACTAAAGCTCTCTATAGTTTAAAACAAGCCCCAAGGGCTTGGCATGAGAGACTTAGTTCTTTTCTTATCGAAAATAACTTCACAAAAGGCAAGGTTGATACTACATTATTTATCAAGAATTTTGAAAATAATTTTCTCAATGTTCAGATTTATGTTGATGATATTATCTTTGGCTCTACAAATGAATCTCTCTGTGAATCTTTTGCTAGAACCATGAGTCTTGAATTCGAAATGAGCTTAATGGGAGAATTAACATTCTTCTTAGGTTTACAAATCAAACAATTAAACAACGACATCTTTATTAGTCAAACAAAATATGCTATGAATTTATTAAAAAAATTTAATATGAACAACTCAAAGGCTATTAACACCCCTATGAGCACCTCCACTAAGTTAGAAATTGATGAAAATGGAGAAAGCTTTAATCAAAAGACTTATAGGGGTATGATAGGAAGTTTACTTTACCTCACTGCCACCAGACCAGACATCATGTTCAGTGTAGGACTTTGTGCTAGATTTCAATCAAACCCTAAGATATCTCATCTCAAAGCAGTCAAAAGAATACTTAGATATCTTAATGGAACCACAAATCTAGGATTATGGTACCCAAAATCAGAAAATTTTGAGTTAACAGCTTATGCTGATGCGAACTTCGCTAGCTGTAGACTAGATAGAAAAAGCACATCCGGATCATGTTAATTTTTAGGACATGCCCTTGTATCCTGGTCATCTAAGAAACAAAGATCGGTTGCTCTATCAACAACCGAAGCTGAATATATTGCAGCAAGTGCATGCTGTGCACAAGTTGTATGGATGAAAAACACTTTAGAAGATTACAAAGTTAATCTTAAAGATATTCCCATTAAATGTGATAACACGAGTGCAATATGCTTAACTAAAAATCCTATACAACACTCAAGAACAAAACATATTAATATTAGACATCACTTTATACGAGATCATGTCACTAATCATGACGTAACCATAGAGTTCATTGATACCAAACATCAACTGGCTGACATTTTTACAAAACCTCTAAGTGAAGAATAATTTGATTTCATTAAAAGAGAATTAGGAATGTTGATGTGTCCGAATAAATAAACTTATTTTTCGGACTATATTGAATGATCAGATCACTTGATTGCCATGTTTAAATGTGAAAATCTGTAACAAAATCTTGTCCAAATGCATCTTATTTGTTTGAATGCTATAAAACATATTTATTCGTACACTTTCATAAGTTTCTGAAATAAATATGATAAAGTGATTCCTGTGTATGTATTTCATCCTGTAATATCTTTGCGGGTAAAATGGATTATAACAAAAAGGGGAAGAAGTTTTCAAAGCAATCTATGTAAAATTCCTCTATAAAGCTTGCTAATATTGTTTTCCTGGTATCACAATTACCATGTTTTTTTGTTGATGACAAAGGGGGAGAAACATATGAATTGATAAACACTACCATGATCATGTCTATGTCATAGTTGCAAATACTTGAGTGATGCTATAAACAATGTTATGGTTATGCCATCCTTGCATCACCAAGAGATATATGAACATGTGCTATAGTTTGCATTATGTCTTGAGTTGATATCCTATCTTGTGAAGTAAATGCAAACTTGCTAGAAAATCTCAAATGTGTGCATCATGTAATAGTCCTTCGCAGCTTTATATGATAATATTCAATTACATGATGAATAGTTACAAATACAATCAAACAAACTTGATGATGTATGTCAAGCCTTGACATCATTCTTGAAGAGATATATCATGATGGGTATCATGATGGGAGTATTGATAAGTTTAACTGATTTACCTTATCAATACGTCACTTGAATTCTTAGGTCTTGAATTCAAGTTTGACTTATCTCAACTATGGTATATAGATAGGGGGAGTTAAGGATAACTCCATTATCAATTGATTGTCATCATCAAAAAGGGGGAGATTGTTGAATCTCAGATTTTGATGATGAAGTCAATTGTCATTTGTTGTCTAATCTATGTGTTGAGATAAGTGTGCAGGATTAACTACGATGAAAGTTAGATAAGCAGCAGGAGTTGCGCCGGAGTCAAGATCATGATCACGTTGGGAGTTCGAGAGTTCAACGGAAGTTCGGACGGTCGTCGGAGGTTCTCTGCGAGAACAGATCCAGAAGTCCGTAAGCTTGCCTTAAGCTCGCCGGAACTCGCCAAGTGGATCGTCGCGAAAGTCCAGGAGTTTGCCGGAAGTCCGTAGAAGAATCACCGAGGGTTCATCGGATGATCGACGGAAGTTAGCGAAAACTTCGCCGGAAGAAGCGATTGACGATCGGAGCAAAGCTACAGAAATTGTCTTAGATTTAATCGAAGTTAGCACGTTGATTAAGTTGGAAAATGGGAGGTGATCCCATTAGCTTAATCTTGGGGCAATTAGGCCCCCGAAAAGATTGAAATTGGGCCGAATGGAGCTAACCATTTGGGACGATTGCACCGGAGGAGGTGCAACCGCCCTAGGCCAGGAGGTGGCACCGCTGGGCTATGTCTCCCAGCGAGGCCCGGGTGGTGCAACCGCCCAGCCAAGAGGTGCAACCGCCCGGGGCTCGATCTCCGAGTTGAGACCGGCGGTGCAACCTCCTTTGTCGAGAGGTAGCACCGCCGAGCTCAAGTTTCGAAGCTCGCCAGCGGTGCAACCTCTCCAATCTGGCGGTGCAACCGCCCGAGCTCGATCTTCGAAGCTTTGGCGAGAGGTGCAACCGCCTCTAACAGAGGTGGCACCGCCCAAAGGCTCGTCTTCGAAGCTCTGCCAAAGCGGTGCAAACTCTCTAGTCGAGGTGCAACCTTCGATCCCCTCAATTCGGGATTTGATCGCTTTGTGCTCCAAATTTGAACTGGGTTGGGGCCTATAAATACCCCACCCATTCAGCACAGAAAGAGCAAGAGACCTACACCGAAATCTTGATCTTCTCTGTGATTCTTGAGCTCAAAATTGTTGTAAAGCCTTTAAGTCTCCTCCTTCTGTTCTTTAAGTTTCTGAATTGTAAAAGTGAGGAGAGAAAGGTTCTGTAAGGGTTGTCTCCTGAGCCCATCAAAAGGAGTGAAACTGTAAAAGGGCAGTTGGCCTTCGCCCATTGAAGGAAGGCAGCTAGTTGACATCGGTGACCTCGTCGGAGGAGGAAGCCAAAAGTGGAGTAGGTCAAGACTGACCGAACCACTCTAAATCTCTGGTTTGCTTTTATTTCGAGTACCTTATCATTACTGCAAACCTCCTACATAACTACTGCTCTCTGCGCCTTTACGAATAAGTTCTAAGTGCTGACCTTTTCGAATCTGCATTCAGACGTAAATCTGTGTTTTTCGTACGATCAGCTTACGTTTGTGTTTTGATTCTACAAAACTGTCTTCTGCGCTTTTATGAACTAGTTTCTAAGTTTAGATCCCTTTAAAACTGTTTTAGACGCAAACTGCGTTTAGACGTAAAACTGCGTTTAAACGTAAACTGCGCAAACTGTGTTTAAACATAAAACTGTGTTTTAGACGTAAACTTCTTTTAAACGTTTAGACGTAAAACTGCGTTTAGACGCAAACTGCGTAAAACTGCGTTTAGACGTAAACTGAGTTTAGACGCAAAACTGTGTTTAGACGCAAACTGCGCAAACTGTGTTTAGACATAAAACTGTCTTTTAGACGTAAACTACTTTTAGACGCAAACTGCGTTTTGACGTAAAACTGCGTTTAGACGTAAACTGAGTTTAGACGCAAAACTGCGTTTAGACGTAAAACTGTGTTTAGACGCAAAACTGCGTTTAGACGCAAACTGTATTTAGACGCAAACTCAGTTTAGACGTAAAATGTGCTTAGACGTAAACTGTGCTTAATCTTAAGTAATCTTAGAATCGGCTTTTACATCGAAATCGTTTTTATCGGACAAACACAGCTTTCGTTTTTAAATCGCTGAAAGATTTCCGCTGCACTAATTCACCCCCCCCCCTCTTAGTGCTCTCGATCCTAACATTTTCCACTTGAAGAACTAATTGGTTCGTTGATGGCATATGAAATGGTACATAATGCACATGAACATGATGAACAAAATCACCTTCTAAAGAACAGGAAGGATTTGGGACATAGAACATTTGAAAACCACTCGAGCATAAGCTCAAGTGATGGTGAACAAGAACTACTCACTAAGAATTTTAAAAAATTAATGAAATAAGAATTGAAGAATAAAAAGGACAGAACTACTTGCTTTGAATGCAAGAAGAAGAACATAAAATGGGATGAATCGAGCTCCTCCGAAGACGAGGAGAAAATCAAGAAAGGCGAGATGGCAAACTATGCCTTAACGACATTCAACGATGAGGTAATCAAACCCCCTTAATTTATTTCAAAATTACATGATGCTTTTTATAATGCATTTTCTTTTTTAGTATATAATTAATTTTGCTTGAAAATTATATGTTTTAAAAAAAATAAAAATAAAAAAATTATGTTCATGCTAGTAGTTTTGAAAATAATCATGAAAAATACATATTTTATGATAAACAAACAAAATGATTTTGATTGAATATATGAAATCATGCTATACGTGGTTAAGAAGTAATAATGTGTATCACGTTGATTTCCATTGTTATTTCTTGATTTTGATTAAATAAAATCATGTTTGATTTGAAGAAATGCATAATGATGCAATATTAAATATTTTGATACCATGATTGATAATTTTATGCATAAGATTTTATGTTATATATGATGATAAGCATGTGTTATTTTTATGAGTGTATTTGAAAAATATATGGTAAAAATATGCCCGAATGCATGAACTTGTTAAGATTATTTTTCGGACTTTCTTGATTCAATGATCAAATCACTTAATTGCCATGATGATTTTACACTATTACATGCCTTAATAACATGTTGGAAATTATGTGTTTTGGATACAAAAATTTCCATGATCATGAGCATGTTTTATCTTCATGATTGAATTTGAAAATCTATAGCAAAACCATGTTCGAATACTTGAAAGTGTTAAATTTCATTTTCGAATTTTCTTGATCCTAACAATTCATTTTTTAGAATCTATTGATCTTGATGGTTTTATGATGAAATTCATTTTTTGATCCTAAATGTTGATGCATGTTTTTATTTGGCATAAAAGAAAAGAACATGCATGTATGAAATAAACCACTTGAATTAAAACAACTAAAAAGTGGAAAGGTTTCTTCTTAAAAAATTATTTTTTCGACTTTATTGATTTTTCGAAAAGGGAAATTAATGAATCTATCTGTATTACTTTTGTGAATCTCTTGAAAATGATCTTGATTTGATGATTTAAATGACCTTTATCTTGATTTTTTGAAATTTATAAATTGAGATTTCTTTTGCTTAAATCAAGATTTTATATGCATGAATTAATATCTTGTTCTCTTACAAGATTGAATGAATTCTATCTTTTTCATGATCTCCTAAGAACTCTTTATGTTATTTATTTAAGAGGAGATTTGTTAAAAATGAATCACGGTTTCTCTTGATTTTTTGAAATTATAACTTGAGTATTCATTTTATAAATCAAGATTGTTTATATATTCTTTCATGACATCTTTTAAGGCTTATGACTTGAATTCTGTTATATGAAATTCTTTGAATGTATGAAATACATCTCATCAACTAATAATTCTTCTTGATATTCCTTATGTGATGATATGAGTAAATGAAATATTCATTAATTTGTTTTGATGTATACAAATAAGAAGTTTCGATCATGCATGGTAGAATGTAATTTGACAAATTTGGTACCATCATGTTGTAAAATAAATGATGATTTGGAATCATACATTAATGATGATTTTATATTTTGGTATGATGCATGCAATGATGAAATATTAATGAATTTGAAATGATGCATGCAATACTTATGATAATGATGTACATGATCTATTGCATATGATGTGTATCATGAATGCTTTAAATGATGAATGTTTGGTATCATGATCAACATTTTGATAAATGTTGAAAAATTTTAATGCTTGAATATCATGTATGATATGCTCATAATGATGATTGATTTATATGTATCATGCACGAAAAATGAAATGTATGGTTTTCAAAATGTGCATGTTTTAATTTGAAAATATAATGATTAGATTGATACTTACCTTTGTCATGATTTAGAAATTGATGCAAAAGGTCTTATCTTCTTTTTGACATTGACAAAGGGGGAGAAATATCGCTAGCTCATCTTGCAAAATTTAGAAACATGCACATTGCAAAGGAAGCAAATATTTACTAGCTTATATATTCCAAGGAAAAGAACTTGACATCTTGAACATCACAAAAATTTGCTACCTTGCATGATATAAAATTTACTAGAATTGCTAGCTTGTGATCTAAAGAGAAGCAAAAAGTTGCTATCTCAAAAGAAGCAAATTGCACAATTCAAGAAGAAAGCAAAAATTGCATTTCTATAAAGAGAAGAAATTGCTATCTTGAACATCACAAAAATTTGCTACCTTATATGATGTAAAATTTGCCAGAATTGTTAGCTTATGATCTAAAGAGAAGCAAAAAGTTGCTATCTTAAAAGAAGCAAATTGTACAATTCAAGAAGAAAGCAAAAATTGCACTTCTCAAAAGAGAAGAAATTGCTATCTTGAACATCACCGAGAATTACTAGCTTGATATCTCAAGAAAAGCAAATATGCCAACTTGCATATCTTTGAATTTGTTAGCTTGTAAAACTTGCATATTTCGAGAAGCAAGAGTTGCTTTCTTGAACATCTCTAAATTGCTAGCTTTTATGTTCTAAAATGTTGTAATATTGCTAGCTTGCATGATGTAGAACTTGCTATCGTGAACATTACCAAAAGTGCTATCTTGTATGCTGTAAAACATGCATATCTAAAACTTGATAGCTTGAATGTTCTATGCATGATGTAACACTTGCTAAATTTTCTAGCTTCAAAACTGCATGATGATAAAACTTGATATTATATTTTTCATGTAAAGAGTTGAACTTATATCACAAACACAAGAATAGTTGTACTTCTCCTTTTTGTTGATGATAAAGGGGGAGAAGTATGTTGATGACATGACATATTATGCATAAGTATATGATGACATGTTGCTTGGATTTTTGAATCCAAGAGTTTCTATCAATATGACATATTGATAGGGGGAGTTTGTTTAAACTCCGGGAGTTAAGGTTAACTCCGTCATCTAGTGGTTGTCATCATAAAAAAGGGAGAGATTGTTGAATCTCGTATTTTGATGATGAAACCACTTGATATATATTTATGTTTTAATCTACGATTTGAGTGATGCAGGATGCTTCGATCAGAATGAGACAATTAAAGAAGAAAAAATCAAGTTGTGCTAGAGGAACATGTCAGAAGATTAGAAGTCGGGCCGGTGGATCGGTCGATGTATCGACAGAAGGCTTCGAATTGTGGACTCAGGCATCGGGCCAAGAAGAGCGGGTATTGTGCCAAGGATATCGGAGTTGCGGAGTCAACTGGCTGATTGGGCAATAGGCCACAGGAGAGGATGATGCGCCGAAGAATTGGACAAAGCGTCGAGGAACCAATGATATGTCGGACAACTT
The DNA here is from genome assembly GCA_900464855.2 of Musa schizocarpa. NCBI lineage: Eukaryota > Viridiplantae > Streptophyta > Magnoliopsida > Zingiberales > Musaceae > Musa > Musa schizocarpa. The sequence continues at coordinate 19,377,874 of LS990921.1, forward strand.
GGTTAATTGCTTAGGATTAATTGTCTCGATCGAAGTTTTGTTTCACATGTGCAGGATTAACTACGATGGAAGTAAGACATGCAGCAGGAGTAGTGCCGGAGTCAAGACTATGATCACGTTGGGAGTTCGAGAGTTCGACGGAAGTCTAGACGATCGTCGGAGGTTCTGCGGGAACAAATCCGAGAAGTCCAGGAGCTTGCCAAAGGAAGCTCATCGGAAATCGCCAAGTGGATCGTCACAAGTCCAGGAGTTTGCCGGAAGTCTGTTGGAACATTATCGAGGGTTCATCGGATGATCAACGGAAGTTCGTCGGAAGCTCGCCGAAAGAAGCGATTGACGCACTAGAGCAAGTTTCAGTAAATTTCTTAAGAAAAATGGTAGCTAGCACGATGATTAAGTTAGAAATGAGAGGTGATCCCATTAACTTAATCTAGGGGCAATTGGGCCCTTGATAGACCTAAATTGGGTCGAATGGAAAAACCCATTCGGACCAGAATTCCTGCTAGGCGGTGGCACCGCTAGAGTCGACGGTGGCACTGCCCAGGAGATGGTCTCCCAGGAAAGCTGGGCAGTGCAACTGCCTAGGTCAAGCAACGGCACCGCTTGGACTCAGTCTCCGAGCGAGACTAGGCGGTGCAATCGCCCCAGTCAAGTGGTGGCACCGCCTGGGCTCAGTCTCCGAGTGAGACTGGGCGGTGCAACCGCCCCTGTCAAGCGGTGGCACCGCCTAGAGGCTCAGTCTCTGAGCTTCCAGGTGGTTGTACTGCCCCAGTCAAGAGGTAGTACCGCCAGGGCCCTAGAAATCCAGGAGATGACATTTTTGAGCTCCAAATTCAAACCAATTTGGAGCCTATAAATACCCCTCCCATCCCTAAGTAAACCATACAAGCACAGAGAGATTAAAAGAGAGAAAATGCTACTACAATCTCTAGAATTTCCCTCCTCTAGCTTAAGTGTTAGAATTCTGTTTAAGAGAGGAGAGTGAGTGCTTGTAAGGGTTGTCTCCTAAACTCGGTAAAAGGAGAAGACGACTGTAAGAAGGGGGTTGATCTTCGCCTAATAAAGGAAGATCGTTAGTGGATGCCGGTGGCCTCGACGGAAGAGGAATTGGAGGAGTGGATATAGTTCACGATTGACCGAACCACTATAAACTCTCATCTTCTTTGGTTTGCATTTATTCTTGCTGCTTATCTTACTGCAAACCTATATATGTGCTTTACTTCCTTATTACTTTTGCTGCACTCATTTATGAACTCACGTTCAAGTTAAGTTTCCGAAAATGGTTTTACATCGGAAATGATTTCATCGTACGAACGTAGTTTTAAACGTCGAAAGTTTTCCATTGCACTAATTCACCCCCCTCTTAGTGCTCTTAATCCTAACATGATCTAGACAATTAATACTAAGCATTAATCAAGTTGTCCGACATGTCATTGGTTCCTCAATGTTTCGTCTGATTCTTCGGTGCATCATCCTCTCCTATGGCCTATTGCCAATCGGTCAGTTGACTCCGCAACTCCAACATCCTTGGTGCAATACCCGCTCTTCTTGGCCCGATGCCCGAATCTATGGCTCGAAGCCTTCTGTCGATACGTCGACCGATCCACCGGCCCGACGTCCAATCTTCTGATATGTTCCTCCAGCCCAACATGATTTTTTCTGCTTTAATTATTTCATCCTGATCGAAGCATCATGTGTCACTTAAAATGCAGATTAAAATATAAACATAATTATCAATTGATTTCATCATCAAAATATAAGAATCAACACTAATCTCTTATGCCAAAGCTAAGCATCATCATTTAAAACCGAAAGACATATTTCATTACAAAGATCATCAATGTTGATAGTGTATACAATATTTAGTTTTAGGGCAATCATAGATGTGTTTTTGTGTGGTTTTTCTATAATACAAGCATTCGATTCAAATCTAGCCATATATCCTTCATCACACAATTGACTAATGTGGAATCTCGTATTTTGATGATGAAACTACTTGATATATGTTTATGATTTAATCTGTGTTTTGAGTAATGCAGGATGCTTCGATCAAGATGAGACGATTAAAGCAGGAAAAATCATGTCGTGCCGGAGGAACATGTCAAAATATTGGACATCGGCTGGTGGATCGATCGACGAATCGACAGAAGGCTTCGGGCCGTGGACTCAGGCATCGGGTCAAGAAGAGCGGGTATTGTGCCAAAGATATCGGAGTTGCGGAGTCAACTGGCCAATTGGGCAATAGGCCGCAGGAGAGGACGATGCGCCGAAGAATCGAACGAAGCGTCAAGGGACCAATGACATGCCAGACAACTTGGTTAATTGCTTAGGATTAATTGTCTCGATCGAAGTTTTGTTTTACATGTGCAGGATTAACTACGATGGAAGTAAGACATGCAGCAAGAGTTATACCGGAGTCAAGACTATGATCACATTGGGGGTTCGAGAGTTTGACGGAAGTTCAGACAATCGTCGGAGGTTCTATGGGAACAAATCCGAGAAGTCCAGGAGCTTGCTAAAGAAGCTCGTTGGAACATGCCAAGTGGATCATCGCAAGTCCAGGATTTTGCCGGAAGTCCGCCGAAGCATCACCGAAGGTTCGTCAGATGTTCACCAGAAGCTCGCCGGAAGAAGCGACTGATGCACCGGAGCAAGTTGTAGTAAATGTCTTAAGAAATATCATAGTTAGCATGTAGATTAAGTTAGGAATGGGAGGTGATCTCATTAACTTAATCTAGGGGCAATTGGGCCCTTGATAGACCCAAATTGGGCTGAATAGATCAACCCATTCAGACCAAAATTCCTACTAGGCGGTGGCACCGCTAGGGTCAGTGGTGGCACCACCCAAGAGATGGTCTCCTAGGAACGCTGGGCGGTGCAACCGCCCAGGTTAGGCGGTGGCACCGCCTGGGCTCAGTCTCCGAGCGAGACTGCACGGTGCAACCACCCCAGTCAAGTAGTGGCACCGCATGAGCTCAGTCTCCGAGCGAGATTGGGCGGTGCAACTGCCCCAGTCAGGCGGTGGCACCGCTTGGGCTCAATCTCCGAGCGAGACTGAGCAGTGCAACCTCCCCTATCAAGCGGTGGCACCGCCAGAGCTCAGTCTCCAAGCTCTGTCAAGCAGTTGTACCGCCCTAGTTAGGAGGTAGTACCTCCAGGACCTTGGAAATCCAGGAAAAGATATTTTTAAGCTCCAAATTCAAACCAGTTTGGGGCCTCTTTAAACCCCACCCTTTCCTGCATGAAAGGGCAATCAAAGGCACCGAAAATCCAATCTTACTCTGTGATTTTTAGAGCTTAAAAGTGTTGTAAAGGCTAGAAGTTCTTCTCCCTCTTTTCTTCCAAGTTTTGATCTTTCAAGAGAGGAGAGAAAAGTTTGTAAGGGTTGTCTCCAAAGCCTGTCAAAAGGAGTGAAACTGTAAAAGGGTGGTTGGCCTTTGCCTATTAAAGGAAGGCCTCTAGTGGACGTCAGTGACCTCATCGGAGGAGAAAGCCAAAAGTGGATGTAGGTCAAGATTGACCGAACCACTCTAAATCTCAGTTTGCATTTACTTTCTATTCTCTATCTTAACTGCAAACTACCTCCATAGCTTTACTTTAACTACACTTCGCCTAATCTAAGTTAAAGCAACTTTCGAATCGGCTTTCATACCGAAATCGCTTTTATCGTATGAACATCGTATTTCAATTTGCAATTACATTCTATTCTCTATCTTAACTGCAAACTGCCTCGATATCTTTACTTTAACTACATCTCACTTGATCACAAGTTAAAGTGATTTCCAAATCGGCTTTCTTGTCGAAATCATTTTTATCGTACGAACGTCGTTTTAAATCGTCGAAAGTTTTCTGCTGCACTAATTCACCCCCCTCTTTGTGCTCTTGATCCTAACAATTGGTATCAGAGATCGGTATTTCTCATTTCGGATTTACACCCGAGAGAAATGACTCTTCATGGCTTTCAAGAGGGCTTATCGGTTGCTCGTCCACCATTGTTTAACGGATTGGACTACACTTATTGGAAAACTCGAATGAGAGTTTTCTTTGTTTCTATGAATTTGGATTTATGGAATATTGTTGAAAATGGTTTTCAACTTCCCTCTAAACCGATGAACGAATGGTCGGATTTGGAGAAGAAGTATTTTTCTTTAAACACAAAGGCTATGAATGCCTTATTTTGCGCTTTGGATAAAAATGAGTTTAATCGAATTTCTACGTGCGAAACGGCTTTTAATATTTGGCGAACACTTGAAATCACTTATAAGGGAACTAGTAAAGTCAAAGACTCGAAAGTTAACATTTTATTGTATGATTTTGAGCTTTTTTTAATGCAACCAAGCGAGACTATAGGTGACATATACACCCATTTCATGGATGTCGTCAATAATCTAAGAGTTCTTGGTAAATCTTTTTCGAATTTTAATCTCGTAAGCAAGATCTTAAGATCCCTTCCAATAAGGTGGGATCCTAAAATAATCGTAATACAAGAGATAAAAAATTTAAATGATTTTCCATTAGAAGAATTAATCGGGTCATTAATGACCTATGAAATGATACTTTTGGAACATTTTGAACCCGATGAGCACTTGAACCACCTTCCAAAGAATAGGAAGGATTTGGAACTCTGGACAAATGAATACCACTTAGCGATGACTCAAGTGATGAGGATAATGATGAAGTTGAACTTCGAACACTAAATCTTAATAAGTTTGTTAAATAAAAATCTAAAATAAACAATGAACTTGAACGGAGGAAGCGGCCAAAGAAGAGGAAGGCAACCAAGGATGAATCAAGAACTTCCCAAGGTGAAATGACGAATTGGGCTTTGACAGGCTTCGACTACAAGGTAAGTAACTCAACTCTCTTGAATTATTTTGAAATTACTTGAAGTCTTTCATGAGTGCTTAATTTAGATAGTAGGAATAGGAAATAAAAAAATTATTTTTCAAAAATTATATCATGTTTTTCTTTTTAGCATCTTTGAAAAATTAAAAATTTGATCATGAAAAGTATATTGCTAAGGTTTCATGCATGTCATGTTTAGAAATGTTGAATGATGTATGCAACATTAGGGATGATAATTATATGATATGTGATAATGCTTAGGATTAATCCATGCATGTATATCTTGATGATTTTATGTCATGTATGAGTTTTTGAACTAAATGTTGATTTGAAACTCTCATTTTAGATTAATATGTTTATGGTCTAATCATTTTTATGATGAATTAAGATGACATAGTACATGTACATCTATATATGAATTTCTTGATAGTCTTTTGATGATAGATGCGATATCATGATGTGTTTGGTCTTGATGGTTTCATGATGAAACTTATGTTTTGATTTTAAATGATGATACATGTTTTCACAAAAGACTTGAATACCCTCACATGAAATTAATTGTATGAAATGGAAATGAATTTTCTATCCAATTGAGATTAATGAATTTATTTTACCAATATTGTGAATCTCATGAAAATAAACTTGATGAATATTTTAAAAATAAATGAGTGTATCATGCATTTGGTCTTAATGATTTCTCTTGAACATACTTTTTGAAATCATACATGATGATGAATATCAAGATATTAAAAGGATGTTCTCATGGAATCATACTTGATGAGTTGTTTTATAAGATTTTGCCTTTAAATCTTGAAATTTCATGCTTATCTTGATTTGGCATATAAAGACTAAGGCATGCTTAGATGAAAAAGAATCACTTAAATAATGCTTTTCCCATCTAATCGAGATTAATGATTACATGATATTTTGTGAATCTCAAAATTGATTTTGATGACTTGATTATGAGTTTCATGTTGAATCTCGAATTTTGATGATGAAACTAATTGATTGTGTTTAGATGTTTAATTGCATTTTGAGTAATGCAGGTCTACTCGATTAGGATTAGACAGTTGACGTAGGAGAATTGACGTTGCGCTGGAGGAGATCACGTCAGGATATTGGATACCAGAACGCTTCGGACGTCGGGCATCGGGCCAAGGAGAGCAGAATTGCGCCAAGGATAACGGGGTTGCGGAGGTCAATCATCGATTGGGCAACAAGCCGCAAGAGAGGATGATGCGCTGAAGAATCGGACGAAGCGCCAACCAATGACGTGCCGGGCAAGAGAATGACAATTCGCGTTGTAATAATTGTCTAGATCGGAGTAGAGTTTTAGTTTGTGTGTGTAGGAATAACTACGATAACTACAAAGACATAAATCAAAACAAAGTGTCAGAGTCAAGCGCGAAGGATTTGTTGGGAGTTCGAGAGTTTGACGGAAGTTCGAAAGTTCGTCGGGAATGCTGCCGAAACTAGCCAAGAATGAGTACGAAGCTTGCCGAAGGGTTTTTCGAAAGCTCGCCGAAAGGTTCGTTGGAAGTTCGCGGAGCTCGTCGAGAAAGATTGAAGATTGCCAAAGAAGCTCATTGGAACTCACCAAGATCAAATCGTGAAGTCTAGGAGCTTGCCGGGAGTCCGCAGAATGGTTTCCGAGAGTTTATCGGAAGACCGCCGAAAGTTCGCCGGAAGCTCGCCGGAAGAAGTCTTGACTTATGGACTTTGTAATAGCTTAGAAAATATCTTTAAATTCATAGTTAACATGTTAATTAGGGTTAGTATTGGGTGTTAATCCTATAACCCATGTATGGGCCAATTGGGCCCAAGTTTGGACTGGTTTAGGCCAAGTTTGGAGCCCAACTAGTGAGCCGAAACACTGTAGGCGATGGCACCGCCAAATTAGGTGGTGGCACCGCCTAGAACCCGAGAACTAGGCGGTGGCACCGTTGGACTGAGCGGTAGCACCGCCCAGCACCCGAGAGATCGGGCCGTGGCACCGCCATTGACAAGCGGTGGCTCCACCAGCCTCGGAAACCCAAGAGAATTCAAATTTTAGAGCCCAAATTTGAATCTTCTAGAGGCCTATAAATACCCCTCAATTCTCAGCTGAGAATACAACCTTTTGCAAAGCAATAGTTTGAGTTAAGAGCCTTAGAATAGTCTTAGCAAGTCTTGTTTTTTATATTGCTTGAGTGTTCACCTCCTCCCATCTTATTGAAAAGAATTGTAAGAGTGTGAACCACTTATAAAGGTTGTAAGAGGGGTATTAGTCCTTCCCTTACAAGAGATTTGCTAGTGGAAGTTGGGAGCCTCTTTGAAGAAGGCTTTGCAAGTGGATGTAAATCATTTTGACCGAACCACTTTAAAACTGCTGCGTTATCTGGTTTGCATCCTACTCTTGCCATTTACATACTACAAACTTCTCTACTTAGTCACTATGCTTCCATACGCTTCTAAGTTATCAAGCTTCTAAAATCGGTTTTGATTGATATTGCTTTTTATCGTACGAAAGATTTTTTAAAATCGAAGTTTTAATCTGCTGCACTAATTCACCCCCCTCTTAGTGCCGCTCCGATCCTAACTATTGGTATCAGAGCCATGGTTTTCTACTTTGGTTTAACACCCAAATAGAAATGGCTCTTTACGGCTTTCAAGATGGTCACTCTCTCATTTGTTTTCCCTTTTTCAATGGGACGGACTACACTTATTGAAAAACTCGAATGAGAGTTTTCTTACTTTTATTGAATTTCGAGCTTTGGAATATTATCGAAAATATATTTAAAAAATCTTCTCTTCCGATGAGCGAATGGGATGAATCGGAGAAGAAAGTTTTTGCTTTAAATGCAAAAGCTATGAATGCCTTATATTGTGCAATTGACAAAAATGAATTTAATCGCGTTTCGATTTGTGATTCGGCTTTTGATATTTGGAGAACTCTTGAGGTCACTCATGAAGGCACTAGCCGAATGAAAGAGTCCAAAATCAACATTATTGTGCACTCTTACGAACTTTTCTGGATGAAACCAAGTGAGTCCATCGGAGACATGTACACCCATTTCACGGATGTCATCAATGGACTCAAAGCTCTTGGTAAAAGTTTTTCTAATTTTGAACTAGTCACTAAAATCTTAAGATCCCTTCCAAAAAGTTGAGATCCAAAAGTTACGGCTATTCAAGAGGCCAAGGACCTTAAAACATTCCCTCTTGAAGAACTTATTGGGTCTCTAATGACCTATGAAATAAACAATGTGACAAAAAGGAAACTCGAGAACAACCTTCTAAAGGACAGGAAGGATTTGGGACATAGAACACATGAAGACCACTCGAGCATAAGCTCAAGTGATGGTGAACTTAAACTACAAATGAAACAAAAATTAAAAAACAAAAATAATGGAACTACTTGCTTTGAACGCAAGAAGAACAAAAATTGGGATGAATTTTTGAAAGACAAGAAGAAAATCAAGAAAGGCGAGGTGGCAAACTACACCTCAACCACTTTTAACAATGAGGTAATCGAAATCCCCCTAATTTATTTCGAAATTACATAATACTTTTATGAGTTATTTTTAATTTATTTTAGGATTAATTTTCTTGAAAATTGCATGTGTTATGTTAATGCAATAAAATGTTAGATATAAATCTAATGCTTATACACCTAGTAAGATTAATCTTATGTATGTGCTTGAGAAGCAAGAATGTGTATTTTGACGATTTCCATATTGATTTTCAATGATGATGCATGGCTTTTGAAAGGAAGGCTTGATGATTTTTTTTTAACCTTGTCTTTGGTTTTCAAACATGATGTATGGTTTTGACATATGAACAAAATTTGAGCACGCTAAGATAAAGTCAATCATATAAATTAAAACTAAAGAAGTTTTAGTTACATATAAGAATCATTCAAAATTACGTTCAATAAAACCAATGCAAAATGATGGAATGAAAATATTAAATGTTTTGATACCATTTTATACATGAGATTATAAAAGTTATACATAACGATCTTGATGGTTTTTATGAAGAAATTTATTTTTTGATCCTAAATGATTGATGTTATATATACTTTTTTTTTTGGCACAAAAAGGACAAAGGCATGCTTATATGAAACAACTAAATAGATAAAAGTATTTTTCTTGAAAATTCTTGGTTTGATGAATCTATTTTATCATCTTTTTATGAATATCTTGAAAATGATTTTGATTTGATGATTTGAATTTGAATGAGCTTTATCTTGATTTTTCAAGATTTATAACTTGAGATTTACTCTATAAAAGTCAAGATCTTGTATCCTCAATGTTCCTCTTTAGCGTCTACTATCCAAATGAATTATGATTAGTATTATTGCAATAAAGAGAAAATTTTCCTAAATGAATCGTGATTTTTCGGAACCATAATTCTTTTTATGATTCATAATGAATTGAGATATTTTATATGCTTGAATTAATATCTTGTTCTCTTATAAGATTGTATGAATTTTATCTATATCATAATCTCCTAAGATTTTCCCTTGATTATTTAAGAAGAGATTTTTCAAAAGAAAACGTGCCTTCTATTATTATCTTTTCATGATATAATTTTTATGCAATTCCTTGTACTCATGAAATACTTATCTCATCACCCAATAACTCTTCTTGATATTCCTTATGTGATGAAATGAAATAATGCATGAATACAAATAAGAAGTTAATGATTATGCATGATAGGATGTAATGAATTTTGACATTTAGATACTATCATTTGAATAGCTATGATCATGTTGCCAAAATGATATATCATGAATGCTTGAATATCATGTATGATATGCCCATATTGATGATTGAGTTATTTGTATCATGCTTGAAAAATGAAAAATATAGTTTTGAAATTGTGCATGTTCGAATTTGAAAATATGATGATGCATAATAATGAAATTGTGTAATGAAAATATTAAAAATTTTGAAACCATGTTTTAATTTGGCATAAATGAAATAAAATCATATGAATTAAAACAACTAAAAAGAGAAAAATATTTTTTCCTTTAAAAATTTATTTTTCTCTATCTTATTGATCTTGATGATTATTATGATAAATCTATGTATACCATTTTGAATCTCTTGAAAGTAATGTTGAGATTTTGATGAATTTGATGATTTGAATTTGAATGAGTTTGTATTCAAATTATGTTCTTGATTTCTTGGATTTACTACTTGAGATTCTTTTTTAATCACAATCTCTTCTTTGTACACTTACAATTTTTGTTATTTATAAAAGGAAGAGATTTGATAAAATGAATCATGTCTTTTAGTATTCAAATGGTCTTATCTTTGATGATATGATTTTTTTGTATCTATGATATAAATGCCTTGAAATGATTGAAATATTTTATACTTTTTTGCTCTTCCCTACTTCTTTCTTGTTTTCAATGATAAAACGGGGAGAAGTTTTGATCATGCATGGTAGGATATAATTTGACAAAATTGATACCATCATGATATGAAACATTTATGATTTACAATGATGCATGCAATACTTATGCTTTCTAATTATGATGTGATGTATTGCATATGATGTAAATCATGATTTAAAATGCTATGAGTTATTGCTAAAATTATAAATGTTGATTTAATGTTTTGTATCATGAATGCTCTAAATGATGATTGTTTGGTATCATGATCAAAATGTTGATAAATAGTTAAAAAATTTAGTATCATGTATGATATCCTCATAATGTCGATCGATTTATTCAATATCATGCATGAATGAAATATAAGGTTTTTGAAAATATGTATATTTTAATTTAAAAATATAATGATGCACAAATAAGATTGACACTTAACCCTTGTCATGATTTGAATATTGTAGTAAAGGGAAATGAATTACACTAATTATATTGTTATTCCCCTCTATTTGACAATGACATAGGGGGAGCAAATTCTGCTAGCTAGCTTGTAAATATCAAGAGAAGCAATGAGTGCTAAGTTACACATTTTGAGAAATATTGCTAGCTCAAGATGCAAAATTTAGAAACTTGTATATTGCAAAAGAATTAAAACTTGCAAGCTTGCACTTCTCAAAAAGAGAAGAAAGATATTGCCTATCGAAAGAAGCAAAAAGTGCAAAACTTAGAAAACTTGCAACAAAATTGCTCTTGCCATGCTTTGTATGAAAAATATTTTGATATCCTTAAAAGCATCATAATAAATTTTTTAGTGTATCGCAATGTATCACATGTATCGCAAATTAAATTTTTTTGAGACTATTATCATATCATGTTTAACATTTGATATTTTTCATTGATATGATAAATTATCATATCATGATGTATCGCATAATGATATCATGATTTGCGATTTTTCATGTGATCCTTGGTGAATTTTCACATTGGTATCCTTCATGAAATGATTTCTTTGCATTATTGTCTTGTATGCATCATGTGATGATTGAAATATTGATTAATGCAAAGTTGATGTAAAAGTATAAATCATTGGTTCCTCTCTTTCTTTTTGACATTGACAAAGGGGGAGAAAGTTATTGCTAGCTTACACACTTGAATGAAGAATTTGCTAGCTCGATCATTGTAATGAAGAAATTTGCTATATCAAACATCATAAATATTGTTACTTGCAAAGAAAAGCAAAGTGCAATCTTGCACAAATATTCAAGTATTGAATTGCCATAATTGAAATTAAGAATCTTGCTATGCTTTTGTGCTTATATGTTGTGATAAAAATCTAGCTTCAAGTTGCAAAAACTTGCATATCTTTTAAAATAGCTAGAGCTACTTCTCCTTTTTGTTGATGGCATAGGGGGAGAAGTATATTGATGACTTCATGCATTGAATTAAATATTTTATATTTGCATGATGGTTTAAATATTTTTCATAATATGTGATGAATGTTACTTGGATTTGGAATAATCCAAGTGTTCTATCAATGGCATATTGATAGGGGGAGTTTGGTCAAACTCCGGGGAGTTAAGGTTAACTCCGTTAGTCATCAATTAGTTGTCATCATAAAAAAGGAGGAGATTGTTGAATCTCGAATTTTGATAATGAAACTAATTGATTGTGTTTAGATGTTTAATTACATTTTGAGTAATGCAGGTCTACTCGATCAGGATTAGACAGTTGACGCAAGAGGAATTGACGTTGTGCCGGAGGAGATCACGTCAGGATATTGGACAGTAGAACACTTCGGACGTCGGGCATCGGGCCAAGGAGAGTGAAATTACGCCAAGGATATCGGGGTTGCGGAGGTCAACCGTCGATTGGGCAACAAGCCGCAAGAGAGGACGATGCACTGAAGAATCAGACGAAGCGCCAACCAATGACGTGCCGGGCAACAGAATGTCAATTCGCATTGTAATAATTGTCTAGATCGGAGTAGAGTTTTAGTTTGTGTGCAGGAATAACTACGATAACGACAAAGACATAAAGCGAAACAAAGTGTCGAAGTTAAGCGCGAAGGATTTGTTGGGAGTTCGAGAGTTCGACGGAAGTTCGAAAGTTCGTCGGGAATGCTGTCGAAACTAGCCAAGAATGAGTAGGGAGCTCGCCGAAAGGTTTTTCGGAAGCTCGTCGGAAGGTTCGTTGGAAGTTCGCGGAGCTCACCTAGAAAGATCAAAGCTTGCTGAAGAAGCTCGTTGGAACTCACCAAGATCAAATCGTGAAGTCTAGGAGCTTACCGGGAGTCCGCATAATGGTTTCGGAGAGTTTATCAGAAGACCACCGAAAGTTCACCGGAAGCTCGCCGGAAGAAGTCTTGACTTATGGACTTTGTAAGCTTAGAAAATATATTTTAATTTATAGTTAGCATGTTAATTAGGGTTAGGATTAGGTGTTAATCCTATAACCCAAGTATGGGCCAATTGGGCCCGAGTTCGGACTAGTTTGGGCCAAGTTTGGAGCCCAACTAGTGAGCCGAAACACTATAGGCGGTGGCACCGTCAGATTAGGCGGTGGCACTGCCCAGAACCCGAGAAGTGGGCGGTGGCACCGTTGGACTGAGCGGTGGCACCGCCCAGCACCCGAGAGATCGGGCGGTGGCACCGCCAATGACAGGCGGTGGCATCGCCAGCCTCGGAAACCCAAGAGAGTTCAAATTTTGGAGCCCAAATTTGAATCCTCTTGGGGCCTTTAAATACCCCTTAATTCTCAGCTGAGAATACAACCTTTTGCAAAGCAATAGTTTGAGTTAAGAGTCTTAGAATAGTCTTAGCAAGTCTTGTTTTTCATATTGCTTGAGTGTTCACCTCCTCCCATCTTATTGAAAAGAATTGTAAGAGTGTGAACCACTTGTAAAGGTTGTAAGAGGGGTATTAGTCCTTCCCCTACAAGAGATTTGCTAGTGGAAGTTGGGAGCCTCTTCGAAGAAGGCTTCGCAAGTGGATGTAGGTCATTTTGACCGAACCACTTTAAAACCGCTGCATTATCTGGTTTGCATCCTACTCTTGCCATTTACATACTGCAAACTTCTCTACTTAGTCACTACGCTTCCATACGCTTCTAAGTTATCAAGCTTCTAAAATCGGTTTTGATTGATATTGCTTTTTATCGTACGAAAGATTTTTTAAAATCGAAGTTTTAATCCGCTACACTAATTCACCCCCCCCTCTTAGTGCCGCTCCGATCCTAACATTTCAAGTTAATGATTTGATTTGAATGAGTTTTATCTAAATCATAATCTTGATCTTGCAAAATTAGAATCACAAATAATATCTTTTGGTATTCATGAATTGATACTCACAATATGAAAGTATTGGTATTCATGACTTGAATTTGATTGAAATATTGCATGCTTAAATTAATCATTCTCCTATGTTTCAAAAATTCTTTAAATGCCTTATGTGATGACTGAAAATTAATTTGCTTTATGATGAATCACGAATCATGACTTGATCTATGATATTGATATATTTTAATCATGATCCTTGGTTGTATAATTCTTTTGCTCTATTAAAAAGATTTGTCAAATGAATCATATCCTTCTTGAATTTTCTTGATATCATGACATGATTTTGTAATATGGCTTGTATAATGATTAAATTTTTTAGCCATTGATTTCTCCCTTCTTTTCGATAATGATAAAGGGGGAGTTAGTTTACTTGCCTACATATTTTAAAGGAAGGAAAATTTGTTAGCTCGATCATTTCATTAAAAGAACTTGCTATCATGAACACTACCAATGAATTGCAAATCTTGCAATATAAGGAGAAGCAAAGAATTGCTATCTCGAAAGAAGCAAAAAATGCAAAACTTAAAAAACTTGCAATATAATTGCTCTTGCCATGCTTTGTATCAAAAATAGGTTGATATCCTTAAAAATTTTTTAGTGTATCGTAATGTATCACATGTATCACAAATTGAAAATTTTGTGACTATTATCATATCATGTTTAACAATTGATGTCTTTCATGATATGATTTCTTTGCATTGTTGTCTTTTTTGTATCATGTGATGAATGAAATATTGATTGATGCAAATTCATAGTTTATGTAAAAGTCTAAATCATTGGTTCCTCTCCTTTTCGGCAATGACATAGGGGGAGAAAGATTGCTAGCTCAAGGCAAATGCTCGCTAGCTTATACTCTTCCTTTCTTTTTGACAAAAATAAAGGGGAGAAAGCTTTTGCTAGTCAGAACATGCAAAGAAAAGCAAAGTGCAATCTTGCACAAGAAGCAAGTGTTGAATTGCCATGATTGAACTTAAGAATCTGGCTATGCTTTTGTGCTTATATGTTGTGATGAAAAGCTAGCTTGTATGTAGTAAAACTTGCATATCATAAAAATTGCTAGCTTGTAGTCTAAAGAGAGGCAAACAGTTGCTATCTCAAGAAAAGTTAAATATGCTAAATTTGCACTTTGCAATAGAAGCAAAATTGTGAGCTCAAACATTGCAAAGGAAGCAAAAATTTGCTAGCTTGCAACCTTGCATATTTCAAGAAGCAAGAGTTGCCTTCTTGAATATCTCTAATTTGCTAGCTTGCATGATGTAGAAGTTGCTATCTCAAAAGAAGCAAAAGTGCTTTCTTGTATGTTGTAAAACTTGCATATCTAAAACTTGATAGCTTGAATGTTCCAAGCATGATGTAACACTTGCTAAATTTTTTAGCTTCAAAACCACTTGATATATGTTTATGATTTAATCTGTGTTTTGAGTAATGCAGGATGCTTCGATCAAGATGAGACGATTAAAGCAGGAAAAATCATGTCATGCTGTAGAAACATGTCAAAATATTGGACGTTGGGTTAGTGGATCGATCGACGAATCGATAGAAGGCTTCAGGCCGTGGACTCAGGCATCGGGTCAAGACGAGCGGGTATTGTGCCAAGGATATCGGAGTTACGGAGTCAACTGGCCGATTGGGCAATAGGCTGCAGGAGAGGACCATGCGCCGAAGAATCGGACGAAGCGTCAAGGGACCAATGACATGCCGGACAACTTGGTTAATTGCTTAGGATTAATTATCTCGATCGAAGTTTTGTTTTACATGTGCAGCATTAATTACGATGGAAGTAAGACATGCAACTGGAGTTGCACCAGTGTCAAGACTATGATCATGTTGGGGGTTCGAGAGTTCGACGAAAGTCCGGACGATCATCGGAGGTTCTGCGGGAACAAATCCGAGAAGTCCAGGAGCTTGCCAAAGATGCTCGTCGGAACTCGCCAAGTGGATTGTCGCAAGTCTAGGAGTTTGCCGAAAGTCTACCGGAGCATCGCCGAAGGTTTGTCGGATGTTTGCCTGAAGTTCGCTGAAAGCTCGCCGGAAGAAGCGATTGACGCACTGGAGCAAGTTGCAGTAAATGTCTTAAGAAATATCGTAGTTAGCATGTAGATTAAGTTAGGAATGAGAAATGATCTCATTAACTTAATCTGGGGACAATTGGGCCCTTGATAGACCCAAATTGGGTCGAATGGATCAACCCATTCGGACCAGAATTCCTACTAGGCGGTGGCACCACCAGGGTCAGCGGTGGCACTGCCCAGGAGATGGTCTCCCAAGAAAGCTAGGCGGTGCAACCGCCTAGGTTAGGCAGTGGCACCGCCTGGGCTCAGTCTTCGAGCGAGAGTGGGCAGTGCAACCACCCTAGTCAAGCAGTGGCACCGCTTGGGCTCAGTCTCCGAGCGAGACTGGGTGGTGCAACCACCCCAGTCAGGCGGTGGCACCGCTTAGGCTCCGAGCAAGACTGAGCAGTGCAACCGCCCCTATCAGGCGGTGGCACCGTCAGAGCTTGGTCTCCGAGCTCTATTAGGCAGTTGTACCGCCCCAATCAGGAGGTAGTACCGCTAGGACCCCAGAAATCCAAGAAAAGACATTTTGAGCTCCAAATTCAAATCAATTTGTGGCTTATATAAACCCCACACTTTCCTGCATGAAAGAGGACCAAAAATCCAATCTTACTCTATGATTTTTAGAGCTCAAAAGTGTTGTAAAGGCTAGAAGTTCTCCTCCCTCTTTTCTTCCAAGTTTTGAGCTTTCAAGAGAGGAGAGAAATTCTTGAAGGACTGTCTCCTAAGCCCATCAAAAGGAGTTAAAATGTAAAAGGGTGGTTGGCCTTCACCTATTGAAGGAAGGCCTCTAGTGGACGTCAGTGACCTCGTCGGAGGAGGAAGTCGAAAGTGGATGTAGGTCATGTTTGACCAATCCACTCTAAAATCTGGTTTGTATTTCCTTTTTGTTATTTATCTTAACTGCAAACTACCTTCCTTACATTACTTCAAATATGTTTCCGTAAGCTTTCAAAGTTATTATCTGCACGAAACGACTTTTACGTGGGAATCGGATTTCAACGTACGAACATAGTTTTAATCGTCGAAAGTTTTTCGCTGCACTAATTCACCCCCCCTCTTAGTGCTCTTGATCTTAACAACTAATGCTCAAAATGTTATGCTTTAAGCCATCAACCGACAACACATCTTAAATAAAAAGGTTGGATTTGTTATCTATTGTTCCTTGCTAATGATTTTACCCTTGTTGTTGTCTCCAAAAGTGACATATCCTTCATCTAGGCTAGTTAGCTTAGAGAATTTAGATGGATCTCCGGCCATATGCCTTGAGCATCCACTATCAAGGTATTATCTCTTGCTCCTTGCTTGTGATGGTATATTTTTCTATAAAAAAAGATAATTTTTAGGTACCCATTTGATCTTGGGTGCCTCATAAATCGATCTACATAGCTTATCATGTTGCATTGAGTCATTTGAGGTTCTTTTAGGAACCTAAATCAATTTATGTGGATTGTATCTCTTGAATGGATATTTATAGGCAACATGTCTGAGTTTGCAACAAAAGTTACATTTGGTGTGAGGTGATACATGCAAGGTAAGGCTTTTACTAAAGGTGGTTGGATTTTGGTGAGAGCTACTCATAAATTCGATTCTACCTCTCCTATAAATGTGACCTTTATTGGCAAGGATCATATTGAAAGACTTGCTACCAACCTCAAATTTTTCTAAAGTTTCCTTAGGTAGCAAGTTTTCTTTTTGAAGTATTTCTAGTTCATCACATTTCGTACAATGAGCTAAACTATCATTGTGCTCAACTTTTAATCTATCAAAATCACTAACAAGAGAAGCATACTCTTTTTTCAATAATTTATATTTTTTATAATTAATTTGTATTCGTCAAATAAATCATGAAAAGCATTTAATAGTTCATCAAAGGATAAATTTGCATCAAATGAACTACTCACCTCATCTCCAATAGCCATTAGCGCATATTGAGTAACTTGCTTGGTGTTTCTTGGCTCCTCTTTTTCGGATGCACTTGAGTTGTCCCAAGTTGCTTTAAGAGCCTTTGTCTTCTTTGGTTACTTCCTCTTTGCTTGGGGACATTCACTCTTGAAGTGTCCTGGCTTCTTGCATTCCTAGCATATAACTTGTTCTTTTTTTGGTTTAATTTTATTTTTAGTATCATTTTTAAATTTATTTCTTTTTATGAATTTTTTGAACTTTCTTGTCAAGAGTGCCAAGTCTTCATAAAAGTCCTCATCACTTGAATTTTCTTTTAAGTGGTTTTCTTGAGTTCTTAGTGTCATATCCTTCCTGTTCTTTGGAAGGTTATTTTCAAGCTCTTAATGAGCATTGCAAGTCATCTCATAGGTCATTAGTGACCTAATTAGTTCTTTAAAAGGAAAGTTATTTAAATTCTTTACCTCTTGAGTGGTCATTACTTTAGAGTCCCAACTCTTTGGAAGGGATCTCAAGATTTTATTAACAAGTTCAAAATTCAAAAAACATTTACCAAGAGCTTTTAGACTATTGACGACATCCGTAAATCGGGTGTATATGTCTCCAATGGTCTCACTCAATTTCATCCAAAACAACTCATAAGTATGCACTAAAAGATTAATTTTTGACTCCTTTACTCTACTAGTGCTTTCATGAGTAACTTCGAGTTTATGCCAAATATCAAAGGCTATTTCACAAATCGACACTTGATTGAACTCATTTTATCCAAAGCACAAGATAAGGCATTCATAGCCTTGGCATTTAGAACGAAAGTCTTCTTCTCTAACTAATTCCAATCGTTCATTGAAATAAAAGACTTTTGAAAACTATTTTCTATAATGTTCCATCGCTCAAAATCCATAAAAATAAAAAAGATCCTTATTCTAGTCTTCCAATATGTGTAATCCATCCCATTGAACATGAGAGGTTGTGTGATTGAATGACCCTCTTGGTTACCGGCAAATGCCATCTCTCTTATGTTTCAAACCAAATGAGAGTGACTATGCTCTAATACCAATTGTTAGGATCAAGAGCGACACTAGGGGGTGAATTAGTGCAGTAGAAAATTCTTCGATTTCGTATAAAATTTGTCTCGATTCAAATCATTTCAGAAAGATGTTAAACTTAAAACTTTCTTAAGAATGTAAAGAGAAGCTTAAGGAGATTCATAGTAAAGTAAATTGCACAAAAGGAAAATCAAACCAGAATTTAAAGTGGTTCAGTCAATGAGACATACATCCACTTCAGATTCCTCTTCCATTGAGTTCACCGGCATCCACTAAAGGCCTTCCTTCAATAGGCGAAGACCAACCACATTTTAAAGCTCTTTCTCCTTTTGCCAGGTTTAGGAGACAAATCTTATAAGTCTCACTCCTCTTCCTTGGATAGTTACAAGGCTAAGAGAGGGAGGATGAGAACTCTTCTCATTTTTACAACACTTTTCACACCCTAAACACTTAGAATTTTTCACACATATAATAGCACTTTGTTAGCCTTTCATGCAAAAAAGGGTGGGGTATTTATAGGCTCCAATAACTTTAAAAATGGAGCCAAAAAGTGTCTCATCTCGGATTTCTAACGTACTGATGGTACCACCATCATTACTGGTCAATACTACCACCTATAGTCTGGCATCGGGCGGTACAACCGCTCAGTCTGGGTGGTACTATCGCTTGACAGAGCTCGAAGATCGAGCTCTAGCAGTACCACCGCTTGATAGGGGTGGTACCACTATTGGCAGCATTAACTGTCGGTGGTACCATCGCTCATAACTCTTGGGAAACCGAGTCTCAAGTAATGCCACCACCGATCGTAATTACATATGCTGAATGGGCTATCCAATCCGACCTAATTCAGTCCTGTTAAGGGCCTAGTTGGCCCTTAACTAAGTTAGTGAGATCACCTCCTAATCCTAACTCAATTTACGGTTCTAACTACGATTAAGGCAAGCAATTAGTCTGGTATGTCAAATTTATTTTCGGCGAACTTCTCGGTGAGTCTTCCGGCGTGCTTTCAATGAACTCCCGACAAACTCTTGGCAAGCTTCTGGCGATCTCCCGACAAACTCTCAAAGATCTTCCGATGAGCTTTCAATGAGTCTTTTGATGAACTCTCGGCGATCTTCCAACGAGCTCTTGGTGAGTCTTCCGGTATCTCATCCGAATCTTTAACTCCGGCCCATCATCTGCTTTACGTCTTACCACTATCATAGTGAATACTACACACTTATCTCAACACATGGATTAGATAAAATAATTTACCAATTGATTTCATTATCAAACTCTGAGATTCAACAACCGCTAGTACCCGGAGGACCCAAAATAAGGCATTTTTAGGCTTTAAGTTTGAATCCACTTGAGGCCTATAAATACTCCTCTCATCCCTGGTTAACACATACAAGCATAGTGAGTTTAAAAGTAAGAAAACACTATAGTAATCACTTGAGAAATCCCCTTATCTAAGTTCTAAGTTTAGAATTCTGTTTAGAGAGGAGTGTGTGCTTATAAAGGTTGTCTCCTAAACCTACGAAAAGGAGAAGAGGGGTGTAAAAGAGTAGTTGGTCTTGGCCCATTGAAGTAAGACCCTTAGTGGATACCAGTGGCCTCGACGGAAGATGAATCGTTGGAGTGGATGTAGGTCACAATGACCGAACCACTATAAAAATCTGGTTTATATTTCTTTTGAGCAATTTACCTTTACTACAAACTACTTTACTTTCATTATGCTTCCATATGCTTTTAAGTTAAACTCACATTTTCGAAATCAGTTTTTACCGTATGAAGTTTTTTAAACCGATAATTTTATCCGCTATACTAATTCACCCCCCTCCCTCTTAGTGTCAACTCGTTCTTAATATATAGATCCATGGACATCACAATATATTTATGCATCAAGCAATATAAAGTGAAAAAATATTATAATAATAATAAGTAAAAAGACTACATGTTATGTCACACGTGCCATCACTCATATATGGATGAGTTTACAATACACCAGTCTGTCCAGTTATCTCGATGTCTCTCGAGTTACCTATGATTGAGATTATTTGGAGTTTATGTTTAAAGGCAAATCGGTCTTATTATCATGATCTCATCACGATCCTATTTTCATTACATATATCCATGAAAATCACAATATATACACGTGTAAAAAATAATATAAGACGATAAAATATCAAATAATATAATAAAAAAAGATGTATATCATGTCACACATATTATAAAAGGTGATAAACTTTTATGCCAGGAGGGATCAAGAGTTTCGGATTTATCTTTTGGCTAAGGGTGGCTGTAGTGATTTTATGGTTCTCTAGTATGGGCTATCTATCTATTCTTTTTTCAAAAGTTCTTATTTTCTGAGCTTCCTTTGCTTGCCCTGTCGATGATATTTCTTGGATGTTGCACTCTTATGTCGAATTGAGGAAATGGTTCGATGTCATTCTAAATTTTTGAATATGAGGAATTTATGAGAGTTGATCTCGATGAACAATTATCTGGGTGAAGTTATTTAAACTTATTCTTAATGCAGGTTGGTTTGAGCATGTTATTATAGTGAGTTGATTGGTAATTTAACTCGTATCGTAGATGTAGTTTGTCCTTATTCATCACATTTACCTCATGGGATTTATGGCTGCAGAGGGATTGCATTTTAGTGATTTATTCTTTATCAAATGCGGTTAGAAACTATTTGATGCTTCACCTTGCATTGCACAGGTTTAATTGGCATGACTGGTGTCGCATACTTATTTGCATCCGTCTTACCACTGCTTGGTGTTGTTATTGCACATATTGTTAGTTTCAAGTGTTTAGATGCACGTGGTTCTAATTTAATACCGGATAGAAGGGATTTTAGTTGTAGTTTACAGCGGCGGCGGTGCTTGTGATAGATATTTTCAAGGTATCATGAAAATAGATAATTTAATGATCCAAAAATGAAAAATAATTATTATTTAGGGCTTAAATAGATATTTCCAAATTTTCATGAAAATTTTGATAAAAAATTACAATTTCAGCTTAAATTGGTCAAAGATAATAAGAATTAGCTTTTTAAGCACTCAATTAACTGAAAATAGGTCATTGAATGGTCCGAAAAAAAAAAAGTGGTTATTTATGGCTTCATTAGATATTTTCAATAAAAATTTTGGATAAAAGAATTACAATTTGAGCTTAAATTGTTCAAAAATATTACTGCAAATCAATATATGAATTTTTTTTATTTTTTATTCTGATTCGATCCAACATTAGGGTTGATTGAACTGGTTGAATTGAAAATGACAGTTCAATTGAATCAGTTTAAAAAGAAAGAATCAGGAGGAAAATGATAAAAGAATAGTTGAGGATATTGTCTAAATGTAAATGTCAAGATTCTCTGTGAAAAAAATTCAATATCTGGATACTCTACATAAATTATTATTATTATTATTATTATTATTATTATTATTATTATTATTATTTTTTTTTTTTTTTTTAAGAAATCGCCCAAGAATAATGCTGACGCCTTTAGGACTCGCCCGACCCCACCATTCATCCAAATAGTCTATCAGCCACTCACCCACCTCTTCACCGATTCTTCCTTTTTCATCCTACTACTTTCCTCATCTTTCATCTTTTTCTTATTATTTTTCTCCATCCTCCCCCTCCCCAACAGACCAGTATCTCTAAGTATTCAATCCTTTTGATGGAAATTGATAATAAAGAGAATCAATGATGTGGTTTCAATTAGTCACATTATGACTTTGAATTAGGTTTTTTTTTTCCTTTCTTAACCAAAAAATGTTCTTTTGTTTCTAATGAACTAATAATCTCCGTATAACCACTATTTAGGTCATTTATTACTTATTCCTTATGAGTCCTTTCGCAAGTGATAGAATTTTGAAATCTTATTTGCTTCATCCTTAGATTCACATTTTGTTAATTAGAAGAGTTTATATTTGATAAATTGTGCTTGGAATGATTGGAAAAAAAATATTTTCATGGTCAGTTAAGAGGGTCAATGATTATTTACTTGTTGTTGTTAAATCTAATTTGATTTCTTGGATCAATTTATTCATAAAAGTAATTTACGAGATTTAAAATATGGATCTCCATGGAAAAATAATCAGGCTGAACAAGTGCGTGCCTGCTACACTCATTCTAAGTTCTTTGCTCCTCTTTGAATGATACGAATCACGCTGTTGTCATGATCAATTGAGCGAGCTGAACAAGTGCCTCTCTGTGCAATAATTTTATATAATGAAATTTGACTTGTTGATCAATGAAATATCATATGAAGCAACAATAGGTGTCGCAGTTGGTATATTGCCTTATTACATTTGCACTCTATGCTGCCCATTTGCTTAGTCAGGCTGTATAAGCCTCATGAGGGGTGGGTATGTATATATATATATATGTATATATACATATATATATACAAATATATGTATATATAAATATACATATACATATATATATATATATACATATATATATGTATCTATATATGTATATATATGTATGTATATATATGTATATATATATGTATGTATGTATATATGTATATGTTTATATATATATATGTATGTATGTATGTATTTATGTATGTATTTATGCATATATATATATGTATGTATATGTAAGTATATATATATATATATATATATATATATATATATATATGTATATTTGTATATATATATGTATATATATATTTGTATATATATGTATGTATATGTATATGTATGTATATGTATATGTATATATATATATATATATATATATATATATATATATATATATATATATATATATATATATATATATATATATATATATATATATGTATGTATGTATGTATGTATATATATATATATATATATATATATATATATATATATATATATATATATATATATATATATATATATATACATATATATATATATGTATGTTAGGATCGAGAGCACTAAGAGGGGGGGTGGGGTGAATTAGTGCAGTGGAAAACTTTCAACGTTTAAAACTGTGTTCGTACGACAAAGCCGATTTCAGTAGAAAAGTCGATTCGTAAATTTCTTTAACAAAAGATTAGGCAAGAACCTGTTAAAATGAATATGTTAAGGCAGTTTGCAGTTGTGATAGAAATCAGAATATAAGCGCAAACTGAAATACGATGTTCGTACGAGAAAAACAATTTGCGTCTAAACACGATTCGAAAAATACTGAGCTTGGAAACGTAATCGTAAAAGCGCAAAAGGCAGTAAGCTATGAAAGAGGTTTGCAATAATGATAATTAGCTCAAAGTAATTACAAATCAGAGAAGACGGGAGTTTACAGTGGTTCGGTTAATCATGACCTATATCCACTCCTCTGATTCCTCTTCTATCGAGGACACCAGCATCCACTAACGATCTTCCTTTACTAGGCGAAGATCAACCTCCTTCTTACACCCCTCTTCTCCTTTTACTGCGTTTAGGATACAACCCTTATAAGCACTCACTCTCCTCTCTTAAATAGAATTCTAACACTTAAGCTAAAGGAGGGAAATTCTAGAGATTGCAGTAGTGTTTTCTCTCTTTTAATCTCTCTGTGCTTGTGTCTTTTAACCAGGGATTGGAGGGGTATTTATAGGCTCCAAACTAGTTTGAATTTGGAGCTCAAATCTGTCATCTCCTGGAATTCCGGGGTCTGGCGGTTGCACCGCCTGACTGGGGCGGTTGCATCGCCTGACAAGGCTCGAAGACTGAGCCTCTGGGCGGTGCCACCGCTTGTCAAGGGCAGTTGCACCACCTAGCAGAGCTCGGAGACCGAGCTCAAGCGGTTGCACTGCCCAGTCTTGCTCGGAGACTGAGCCCTGGCGGTGCCACCGCCTTCCTGGGGCGGTTGCACTGCCCAGCTTTGCTGGGAGATCCAAACCCTGGCGGTGCCACCGCCTACACTATTTCAGCTCACTGGTTTGGCTCCAAACTTGGCCCAAATTAGTCCGAACTTGGGCCCAATTGGCCCCTACTTGGGTTATAGAATTAATACCTAATCCTAACCCTAATTAACGTGCTAACTATGAATTTACAGATATTTTCTAAGCTATTACAAAGTTCGCAAGTCAAGACTTCTTCTAGCGAGCTTCCGGCAAACTTCCGGCTGTCTTCCGATGAACTCTCGGAAACCATTCTGCGGACTCCCGGCAAGCTCCTAGACTTCACGATTTGATCTTAGCGAGTTCCAACTAGCTTCTTCAGCAAACTCCGATCTTTCTCAGCGAGCTCCGCGAACTTCCAATGAACCTTCCGGCGAGCTTCCGAAAAACCCTTCGGCAAGCTCCCAACTCATTCTCGGCTAGTCCCGACGAACCTTCGGACTTCTGTCGAACTCTCGAACTCGCAACGAATCCTTCGCGCTTGACTCTGACACTTTTTTCGCTTTATGTTTTCATCGTTATCATAGTTAATCCAGCACAATTAAAACAAAACTTCAATCGAGACAATTAATCCTAAGCAATTAAATAAGTTGTCCGGCATGTCATTGGTCCCTCGACGCTTCGTCCGATTCATCGGCGCATCGTCCTCTCCTGCGGCCTATTGCCCAATCGGCCAGTTGACTCCGCAACTTCGATATCATTGGCGCAATACCCGCTCTTCTTGGCCCGATGCCCAAGTCCACAGCCCGAAGCCTTCTGTCGATACGTCGACCGATCCATCGGCCCGACGTGCAATCTTTTAACATGTTTCTCCGACACAACATGATTTTTCCTGCTTTAATTATCTCATCCTGATCGAAGCATCCTGCGTCACTCAAAACAAAGATTAAAACATAAACACAATTATCAATTGGTTTCATCATCAAAATATGAGATTCCACAATCTCCCTCTTTTTGATGATGACAACCAATTGATGACGGAGTTAAGCTTAACTCCCGGAGTTTAAACAAACTCCCCCTATCAATATGCCATATTGATAGAACTTTGAATTCAAACTGAATTCAAGTCATTGCAATATTCATCATGAATACTTGCAACACATCATCATGAACTTATGCATAAACTTATGCATAACATGTCATGACATCAACATACTTCTCCCCCTTTGTCATCAACAAAAAGAAGAAGTACCACAATCAAGTGTTTGGAATATTAGTTCAACTTATTGCATGAAAAACATAATATCAAGTTTTATCATCATGCAGTTTTGAAGCCAGAAAATTTAGCAAGTATTACATCATGCTTAGCACATTTAAGCTATCAAGTTTCAGATATGCAAGTTTTACAGCATACAAGATAGCACTTTTGGTAATGTTCAAGATAGCAAGTTCTACATCATGCAAGCTAGCAACATTATAACATTTTAGAACCTGCAAGCTATCAGTTTTGAGATGTTCAAGAAAGCAACTCTTGCTTCTTGAGATATGCAAATTTCTCAAGTTTTGCTAGATGTGTAAGTTAGCATTTTTGCATCTTGAGATAGGCAAGATAGCACATTTGCTTCTTTTGAGATAGCAACTTTTTGCTTCTCTTTAGACTACAAGCTAGCAATTTTTACGATATACAAGTTTCACAATATACAAGCTAGCAAAAACTTCGAAAGCAAATGCAAGATAACTTTCTTGTGTAGGCTCATGATTCTTGCTTCCTATTGCAATGTGCAAGTTGCAAGTTTTGCTTCTTGAGATAGGTAAGATAGCACTTTTGCAATTTTTGTTTCTTAAGATAGGCAAGCTTGTGATGTTCAAGATAACAAGCTCTTTCTTCTCTTTTGAGAAGGGTCATTTTTGCTTTCTTTGCAAAGTGCAAGCTAGCAAAATGCTAAACTAGCAAGAGATAATGTTTTATATGAGGTAAGCAAACAATTTGGCAAATGTTACATTTGCATCTTCTCGTTTGAGAAGTGCAATTTTTGCTTTCATCTTGAATTGTGCAAGCTAGCTAGTTTGCATCTTTTCATGATGTCCATACTAGAAATTCTAGCTCCCCCTTTGTCATTGTAAAAAACAAGGGAAGACCCTTATATCAATTTTCATATTATGACAAAGGTAAGTATCAATCTTATTTGTGCATCATTATATATTCAAATTAAAACATACACAATTTCAAAAACCTTATTTTTCATGCACAATACCGAAAAATAAATCAATCATCATTAATAGGCATATTATACATGATACTCAAACATTAAAATTTTTAATCATTTATCAACATGTTGATTATGATACCAAACATTCATCATTTAAAGCATTCATGATACACATCATATGCAATAAATACATCATGTATATCATTATCATAAGTATTGCATACATCATTTTAACTTCATGAATATTTCATCATTGCATGCATCATACCAAAACATTTCAAACCATGCAAGCCATAAATACAAAGAAATCATATCACGAAGGATAAAATCATTTGAATACCAAAAGACATTATTCATATAGTAAATATCTTCTTTAAATAAAATATCAAGAAAAATCATAGGAGTACAAAGAAGAGATCTTGTTTTAAAAGAAAATCAAGTAATAACTCCAAGAACTCACAAGGAAAAATCAAGATTCATTTAGAAAATCTCCTCTCAAGAGAATATCAAGTAAAATCATAGAAGATCGATTAATGAGAAATTTTGATTTATAATAAAATCTCATGTATCGAATGTCGAGAAATCAAAATGATGATTTATATAAAAAAAATATCACAAGTTATATTTAAGAGAAAAATCATCACTCATATTCAACTCATTCAAGTTATCACATCAATATTTCTTAGATATGCATGAGACAAATCTTCAACATATAACATGCATAAATTCAAAAATTAAAAGGAGAAGGGAAGAATTCAAAGGTACGAAGATTTCAACCATCTCATAAACAAATGTAAGACCAAGTCATGAATCCAAAATTCCATGAAACAAAATGATCATCAAAGGTAATCTCATGTTATTCCAAGAAATCAATGTCATGGTTTTGATAAAACTCATTTCAAATTTAAATCAAAATCACTTTTATGGTTCACAAAATTCATAACATAGGTAGATTCATGATTTCATTGATAATATATTTTCCCCCTTTTTTAAGTATTTGATTTCATGTTAGTATGCCATTTCATTTATGTTAAATAAAAACATGCATCAACATTTAGGATCAAAAAATGAATTTCATCATAGAACCATCAAGATCAATAGATTTTCATAAATGAATTGTTATGGTCAAGATAATCCGAAAATAAAATTTAACACTTTCATGCATTCGGACATGGTTTTGCCATATACACTCATGAGAATAACACATGCTTATCATCATGTATAACTTAAAATCTCATGCATAAAATTGTTAATCATTGTATCAAAAACATTTAATATTTTCATTACATCAGTATGCATTACTTCAAATCAAATATGATTTCATTCAACAATGTTAATCAAACAAGATACACATTATGATTTCATATTTTCAATCAAAATCATTTTGTTTGTTTATCATAAAATATGAAATGTTATCATTTTCAAAATTACTAGTATGATCATAATTTTTGTATTTTTATTTTTAAACATGTAATTTTCAAGAAAATTAATTCTAAACTAAAAAAGAAAATACATCATGAAAGCATAAAGTAATTTCAAAATAAATCAGGGGGATTTCGATTAACTTTTCATTGAAGGCGGTTAAGGCGTAGTTTGCCACCTCGCCTTTCTTGATTTTCTCCTCGTCTTTGGAGGAGCACGATTCATCCCACTTTGTGTTCTTCTTCTTTGGCCTCTTCCTTCGTTCAAGTTCATTGTTTATTTTAGATTTTTGTTTAATAAACTTATTAAGATTTAGTGTTCGAAGTTCAAGTTCATCATTGTCCTCATCACTTGAGTCATCGCTCAAGTGGTATTCATTTGTCCGGGGTTCGAAATCCTTCCTGTTCTTTGGAAGGTTATTTTGTTCATCATATTCATCATGTGCATTGTGCACCATTTCATATGTCATCATTGAACCAATTAGTTCTTCAAGTGGTAAGTTGTTTAGGTTTTTAGCTTCTTGTATTGCAGTTACTTTTGAATCCCACTTCTTAGAAAGAGAAAGTAAAATCTTGTTTACGAGTTAAAAATCTGAAAAACATTTGCCAAGAGCTCTTAAACTATTGATGACATCCGTGAAACGGGTGTACATGTCAACAATGGTTTCGCAAGGCTTCATTCGAAAAAGTTCATAAGAATGCACGAGAATGTTGATGTTGGACTCTTACACTCGGCTAGTGCCTTCATGAGTGACTTCAAGAGTTCTCCAAATATCAAAAGCCGAATCACACATCGAAATACGATTAAATTCATTTTTGTCAAGTGCACAAAACAAGGCATTCATAGCTTTTACGTTTAAAGAAAAATACTTCTTCTCGAAATCCGACCATTCGTTCATCGGTTTAGAGGAAAGTTGAAAACCATTTTCAACAATATTCCATAAATCCAAATTCATAGAAATCAAGAAAACTCTCATTCGAGTTTTTCAATAAGTGTAGTCCAATCCGTTAAACAACGGTGGACGAACAACCGAAAAACCCTCTTTAAAGCCATGAAGAGCCATTTCTCTCGGGTGTAAATCCGAAATGAGAAATACTGGGCTCTGATACCAATTGTTAGGATTAAGAGCACTAGGGGGGGCGGGGTGGGGTGAATTAGTGCAGCAGAAAACTTTCAACGTTTAAAACTGCGTTCATACGACAAAGCCGATTTCAGTAGAAAAATCGATTCGTAAATTTCTTTAACTTAAGATTAGGTAAGAAGTAGTTAAAATAAATCTGTTAAGGCAGTTTGCAGTTGTGATGGAAATCAGAATGTAAGCGCAAACTGAAATATGATGTTCGTACAAGAAAAGCGATTTGCGTCTAAACACGATTCGGAAAATACTAAGCTTGGAAATGCAATCGTAAAAGCGCAAAAGGTAGTAAGCTATGAAGGAGATTTGCAGTAAGGATAATTAGCTCAAAGTAAATGCAAACTAGAGAAGACGGGAGTTTACAGTGGTTTGGTCAATCATGACCTACATCCACTCCTCTGATTCCTCTTCCGTCGAGGCC
This sequence comes from Musa schizocarpa, assembly GCA_900464855.2. NCBI lineage: Eukaryota > Viridiplantae > Streptophyta > Magnoliopsida > Zingiberales > Musaceae > Musa > Musa schizocarpa. The sequence continues at coordinate 19,407,438 of LS990921.1, forward strand.
ACCAGCATCCACTAATGATCTTCCTTTACTAGGCAAAGATCAACCTCCTTCTTACACCCCTCTTCTCATTTTACTAGGTTTAGGAGACAACCCTTACAAGCACTCACTCTCCTCTCTTAAACATAATTCTAACACTTAAGCTAAAGGAGGGAAATTCTAGAGATTGCAGTAGTATTTTCTCTCTTTTAATCTCTCTGTGCTTGTGTCTTTTACCCAAGGATTGGAGGGGTATTTATAGGCTCCAAACTAGTTTGAATTTGGAGCTCAAATCTGTCATCTCCCGGAATTCCGGGGTCTAGCGGTTGCACCGCCTGACAGGGCTCGAAGACTGAGCCTCTAGGCGTTGCCACCGCCCAGCCAAAGCTCAGAGACCGAGCTCAAGCGGTTGCACCGCCTAGTCTCGCTTGGAGACTGAGCCCTGGTGGTTGTACCGCCAGGCTTTGCTGGGAGATCCTCTCCTGGGCGGTGCCACCGCCTACAATATTTCAGCTCACTGTTTGGGCTCCAAACTTGGCCCAAACCAGTCCGAACTTGGGCCCAATTGGCCCCTACTTGGGTTATAGAATTAACACCAAATCTTAACCTTAATTAATGTGCTAACTATGAATTTAAAGACATTTTCTAAGCTATTACAAAGTCCGCAAGTCAAGACTTCTTTTGGCGAGCTTCCGGCAAACTTCCGGCGGTCTTCCGATTAACTCTCGGAAACCATTCTATGGACTCCCAGCAAGCTCCTAGACATCATGATTTGATCTTAGCGAGTTCCAACGAGCTTCTTTGGCAAGCTCCGATCTTTCTCGGCGAGCTCCGCGAACTTCCAATGAACCTTCCGGCGAGCTTCCGAAAAACCCTTCGGCAAGCTCCCAACTCATTCTCAGCTAGTTCCGGTAGCGTTCCCAACGAACCTTCGGACTTCCGTCGAACTCTCGAAATCGCAATGAATCCTTTGCGCTTGACTCCGACACTTTATTTCGCTTTATGTCTTCATCGTTATCATAGTTAATCTTGCATAATTAAAACAAAACTTCGATCGAGACAATTAATCCTAAACAATTAAATAAGTTGCCCGGCATGTCATTGGTCCCTCGACGCTTCGTCTGATTCTTCGGCGAATCGTCCTCTCCTGCGGCCTATTGCCCAATCGGCCAGTTGACTCCGCAACTCCGATATCCTTGGTGCAATACTCGCTCTTCTTGGCCCGATGCCCAAGTCCACAGCCCGAAGCCTTCTGTCGATACGTCGACCGATCCATCGACCCGACGTCCAATCTTCTGACATGTTTCTATTGAATCTCATATTTTGATGATGAAACTACTTGATATATGTTTATAATTTAAACTATATTTTGAGTGATGTAGGTCTACTCGATTAGGATTAGACAGTTAACGCAGGAGGAATTGATGTTGCGCCTGAGGATATCACGTCAGGATATTGGACAGCAGAAGGCTTCGGACGTCGGGCATCGGGCCAAGGAGAGCGAAATTGCACCAAGGATATCGGGGTTGCGGAGGTCAACTGTCGATTGGGCAACAAGCCGCAAGAGAGGACGATGCGCTGAAGAATCAGACGAAGCGCTAACCAATAACGTGCGGGCAAACGTAATGTCAATTGGCGTTGTAATAATTGTCTAGATCGGAGTAGAGTTTTGGCTTATGTGTGCAGGATTAACTACGATAATGATGAAGACATAAAAAAACAAAGTGTCGGAGTCAAGCGCAAAGGATTTGATGAAGTTCGAGAGTTCAACGGAAGTCCGGAAGGTTCGTCGGGAATCTTGCCGGAACTAGCCGAGAATGAGTAGGGAGCTTGCCAAAGGGTTTTTTCGGAAGCTTCGCCGAAAAGGTTCGTTGGAAGTTTGCGGAGCTCGCCGAGAAAGATCGAGCTTGTCAAGAAGCTCGTTGGAACTCGCCAAGATCAAATCGTGAAGTCCGGGAGCTTGCCGAGTTCGGGAGAGAATGGTTTCCGAGAGTTTATCGGAAGACCGTCGGAAGTTCGTCGGAAGCTCGCCGGAAGAAGTCTTGACTTACGAACTTTGTAATAGCTTAGAAAATGTCTTTAAATTCGTAGTTAGCACATTAATTAGGGTTAGGATTAGGTGTTAATCCTATAATCCAAGTAGGGGCCAATTAAGCCCGAGTTCGGACTGGTTTGGGCCAAGTTTGGAGCCCAACCAGTGAGCTGAATTGGCCTAGGCGGTGGCACCGCTTGGCTGGGCGGTGGCACCGCCAGCCACTGTCAGTGTCAGAAACTGAAAGGCAGTGGCACCACCACTGACAGGCGGTGGCACCACCAGCATCGGGAACTCCAAGAGAATTCAAATTTTAGAGCCCAAATTTGAATCCTCTTGAGGCCTATAAATACCCCTCAAATCTCAACTGAGATAACAACTTTTTGAGCTGCAATTGTTCAAGAGAAATGCCTTAGAAAAGTCTTAGCTAGTCTTGTTTTCAATTTGCTAGTGTTCACCTCCTTCTTTCTTGCTGAAAATCTGTAAGAGAGTGAACCGCTTGTAAAAGAGTTGTAAGAGGGGTATTCACTATTCCCTTTCAAGAGATTTGCTAGTGGAAGGTGGGAGCCTCATCGAAGAGTGGCCTCGCAAGTGGATGTAGGTCACTTGACCGAACCACTTAAAAAACAGCGTAATCTCTGGTTTGCATTTCATTACTACTATTTACATTACTGTAAACCTTCTTACTTGCTTTATTTCATCATTACCTTTGCTGCACAACTTTGCGAATACGTTTCCAAGTTAAGCACTTCCGATTCCACTTTTTATCGTACGAAAGATTTGTTGAAACCAACGTTTTAATCCGCTGCACAAATTCACCCCCCCCTGTTAGTGCCGCTCCGATCCTAACAATTGGTCTCAGAGCACGGTATTTCTCATTTCGGATTTACACTCGAGAGAAATGGCTCTTTATGGCTTTCAAGAGGGATTATCGATTGTTCGTCCACCGTTGTTTAACGGATTGGACTACACTTATTGGAAAACTCAAATGAGAGTTTTCTTGATTTCTATGAATTTGGATTAATGGAATATCGTTGAAAATGGTTTTCAACTTCCCTCTAAACCGATGAACGAATGGTCAGATTTGGAGAAGTATTTTTCTTTAAACGCAAAGGCTATGAATGCCTTATTTTGCGCTTTGGACAAAAATGAGTTCAATCGGATTTCTACGTGTGAAATGGCTTTTGATATTTGGCGAACACTTGAAATCACACACGAGGGAACTAGTAGAGTCAAAGACTCGAAAGTTAACATTTTAATGCATGATTTCGAGCTTTTTCAAATGAAGCCGAGCGAAACAATTGTTGACATGTACACCCGTTTTATGGATGTCGTCAATGGTTTACAAACTCTTGGCAAATGTTTCTCGAATTTTGAACTTGTTAGTAAAGTTTTACGATCACTTTCTAAAGTTTGGGAATCAAAAGTAACGGCAATACAAGAAACAAAAGATTTAAATATTTTTCCACTTGAAGAACTTATCGGCTCATTGATGACATATGAAATGGTGCGCAATGCACATGATGAACACAATGAACACTTGAACCACCTTCCAAAGAATAGGAAGGATTTTGAAATCCGGACAAATGAATACCACTTGAGCGATGACTCAAGTGATGAGATCAATGATGAACTTGAACTTCGAACACTAAATCTTAATAAGTTCATTAAACAAAAATATAAAATAAACAATGAACTTAACGGAGGAAGAGGCTAAAGAAGAGGAAGGCAACCAAGGATGAATCAAAAACTTCCAAAGATGAAACGACAAATTGGGCTTTGATGGACTTCAACTACAAGATAAGTAACTCAACTCTCTTGAATTACTTTGAAGTTACTTGAAGTTTTTCATGAGTGCTTAATTTAGATTGTAGGAATAGGAAATAAAAATTATTTTTAAAAAATTATATCATGTTTTTCTTTTTAGCATCCTTTGAAAAAATTAAAAACTTTGATCATGAAATGTATATTGCTAAGGTTTCATGCATGTTATGTTTTTGAAATGTTAAATGATGTATACAACATTAGGGATGATAATTATATGATATGTGATAATGCTCAGGATTAATCCATACATATGTATCTTGATGATTTTATGACATACATGAGTTTTTGATGTAAATGTTGATTTCAAACTCTCATTTTAGATTAACATGTTTTTAGACTAATCGTTTTTATGACATATTAAGATGACATAGTGCATGTACATCTATGTATGAATTTCTTGATAGTCTTTTGATGATAGATGTGATATCATGATATGTTTGGTCTTAACGGCTTCATGACGAAACTTATGTTTCGATGATGATACATGTTTTCACAAAAGACTAGAATACACTCACATGAAATTAATTGTATGAAATGGAAATAAATTTTCTATCCTATTGAAATTAATGAATTTATTTTACTAATTTTGTGCATCTCAAAATTGATTTTGATGACTTGATTATGAATTTCAAGTTAACGATTTGATTTAAATGAGTTTTATCTAAATCATAATCTTGATCTTGCAAAATTGGAATCCCAAATAATGTCTTTTAGTATTCATGAATTGATACTCACAATATGAAAGTATTGTTATTGATGACTTGAATTTGATTGAAACATTGCATGCTTAAATTAATCATTCTCCTATGTTTCAAAAATTCTTTAAATGCCTTATGTGATGATTGAAAATTAATTTACTTTATGATAAATCTATGTATATCATTTTGAATCTCTTGAAAGTAATATTAAGATTTTGATGATTTGGACGATTTGAATTTGAATGAGTTTTATCCAAAATTGTGATCTTGATTCGGTGATATTTATAAATTAAGATTTATTATGAATCAAGATTTTTTTTTCATTTATCGATCTCCCAAGATTTTCTTTTGATTATTTATGAGTAGGTTTTTCAAAAAGAAATTATGCATTTTGGTATTCACATATTCTAATATTTCATGATATGATTTTTATATTCCTTGTATTCATGAAATGTTTATCGCATCACCCAACTACTTTCTTCTTGATATTCCTTATGTGGTGATATAAAATTATGCATGAAATACTCTTGATATTATTTTGATACATACAAATGAAAAGTTATGATCATGAATGGTCAGATGAAATTTGATAAGTTAATACCATCTTGATTTGAAACATTTATGATTTGAAATTATGTACGCAATTACTTTTTATTGTGATGATATATGCATATAATGTGTATAATAAATTCTCTAAATAATGAATGCTTGGTATCATAATCAAAATATTGATAAATGCTATGATTTATTACCAAAATGATGTATCATGTATGATATGCTCATAATATTGATTGATTTATTCAATATCGTGCATGAATGAAATATAAGGTTTTTGAAATAGTGCATGTTTTAAATTGAAAATATAATGATGCACAAATAATATTGATACTTACCTTTGTCATAATTGATGTAAAGAGTCTTCCCTTCTTTTTGACAATGACTAAGGGGGAGATAGCCAGTTTGCACAATTCAAGAAGAAAGCAAAAATTGCACTTCTCAAAAAGAAGAAATTGCTATCTTGAACATCACTAAGAATTGCTAGCTTAAAATATCAAGAAAATACAAAAATGTACTATCGTGCTTATCTCAAGAAAAGCAAATATGCCAACTTACATATATTTGAATTTGCTAGCTTATAAAACTTGCATATTTCAAAAAGCAAGAGTTGCTTTCTTGAACATCTCTAAATTGCTAGCTTGCAAGTTCTAAAATGTTGTAAAATTACTAGATTGCATGATGATAAAAATTTAACATTATGTTTTTCATGCAATGAGTTGAACCCATATAACAAACACATGATTGTGGTACTTCTCCTTTTTGTTGATGACAAAGGGGGAGAAGTATGTTGATGACATGACATGTGATGCATAAATTTTATGCATATGTTCATGATGATGTGTTGCAAGTAGTCATGATGAATATTGCAATGACTTGAATTCTATTTGAATCCAAGGTTCTATCAATATGGTATATTGATAGGGGGAGTTTGTTTAAACTCCGGGAGTTAAGGTTAACTCTGTCATCAAGTGGTTGTCATCATAAAAAAGGGGGAGATTGTTGAATCTCGTATTTTGATGATGAAACCACTTGATATGTGTTTATAATTTAAATTGCATTTTGAGTGATGCAGGTCTACTCGATTAGGATTAGACAGTTAACGCAGGAGGAATTGATGTTGCGCCGGAGGAGATCACGTTAGGATATTGGACGGTAGAAGGCTTCGGACGTCGGGCATCGGGCCAAGGAGAGCGAAATTGCACCAAGGATATCGGGGTTGCAGAGGTCAACCGTCGATTGGGCAACAAGCCGCAAGAGAGGACGATGCACTGAAGAATCGGACGAAGCGCTAACCAATAACGTGTCGGGCAATAGAATGTTAATTCGCGTTGTAATAATTGTCTAGATCGGAGTAGAGTTTTGGCTTATGTGTGCAGGATTAACTATGATAATGATGAAGACATAAAGCGAAACAAAGTGTCGGAGTCAAGCGCAAAGGATTTGTTGCGAGTTCGAGAGTTCGACGGAAGTCCGAAGGTTCGTCGGGAATGCTGCCGGAACTAGCCGAGAATGAGTAGGGAGCTTGCCGAAGGGTTTTTCGGAAGCTCGGCAGAAGGTTCGTTGGAAGTTCGCGGAGCTCGCCGAGAAAGATCGGAGCTTGCCGAAGAAGCTCAGTGGAACTCGCCAAGATCAAATCGTGAAGTTTAGGAGCTTGCCGGGAGTCCGCAGAATGGTTTCCGAGAGTTTATCGGAAGATCGTCGGAAGTTCGTCGGAAGCTCGCCGGAAGAAGTCTTGACTTACGTGTTAGGATCGAGAGCACTAAGAGGGGGGGGGGGTGAATTAGTGCAGCGGAAATCTTTCAGCGATTAAAAAACGAAAGCTGCGTTCGTCCGATAAAAACGATTTCGATGTAAAAGCCGCTTCACAGTTTGTATCTAAGTGTAGTTTATGCAGTTTGCGTCTAAATGCAGATTGCGTCTAAGCGCAGTTTGTATTTAAGCGCAGTTTGCGTCTAAGCGCAGTTTGCGTCTAAACATAGTTTGCGTCTAAACACAGTTTGCGTCTAAGCGCAATTTGCGTCTAAACACAGTTTGCGTCTAAACACAGTTTGCGTCTAAGCGCAGTTTGCGTCTAAACACAGTTTGCGTCTAAACACAGTTTGCATCTAAACACAGTTTGCGTCTAAACACAGTTTGCGTCTAAGCGCAGTTTGCGTCTAAACACAGTTTGCGTCTAAACACAGTTTGCGTCTAAACACAGTTTGCGTTTAAGCGCAGTTTGCGTTTGAGCGCAGTTTGCGTCTAAACGCAGTTTTACGTCTAAGTGCAGTTTTACGTCTAAACGCAGTTTTGCGTCTAAACGCAGTTTTACGTCTAAACGCAGTTTTACGTCTAAACGCAGTTTTGCGTCTAAACGCAGTTTTACGTCTAAACGCAGTTTTACGTCTAAACGCAGTTTTGAACTTTGAAAAGCGTTTTATGAATACGCAGAAAGCAATTTGCAGTTATAAATGGAATCAAAACGTAAGCGTAAACTGCAGTGTAAAGATCGTACGAAAACACCGATTTACGTCTGAATGCAGATTCGGAAAGATCAGAACTTAGAGACTCATTAGTAAACGCGCAGAGGGCAGTAGCAATGTAGGAGGTTTGCAGTAATGATAAAGTGCTCAAAGTAAAAGCAAACCAGAGATTTAGAGTGGTTCGGTCAGTCTTGACCTACTCCACTTTTGGCTTCCTCCTCCAACGAGGTCACCGACGTCAACTAGCTGCCTTCCTTCAATGGGTGAAGGCCAACTGCCCTTTACAGTTTCACTCCTTTTGACGGGCTCGGGGAGACAACTCTTACAGATCCTTTTCTCCTCTCTTTACAACTCAAGACTTGAAGAACAGAAAGAGGAGAACTTTTGGACTTTACACAAATTTGAGCTCTTAGAATCACAGAAAAGATCAAGAATTCGGTGTAGATCTGTGTCTTTTCAGTGCTGAATGGGTGGGGGTATTTATAGGCCCCAACCTAGTTCAAATTTGGAGCTCAAAACGATCAAATCCCGGAATTTGGGATCGGCGGTTGCACCCTCGGAGAGAGGTTGCACCACTTTTGGCGAGTTTCGGAGATCGAGCCCGGCGGTTGCACCTCTCTGTCGGGGGGCAGTTGCACCGCCTGAGTCTGCTTCTCGAGATCGAGCTCCCCAGGCGGTGCCACCTCTCGACCGAGGCGGTTGCACCTCTCTCGCTGAGCTCAAGACCGAAGCACAAAGGCGGTGCTACCTCTCTCGTCGGGGAGGTTGCACCGCCGATCCTAGCTCGAAGACTGAGCTCTGGGCGGTTGCACCTCTCGGCTGGGGCGGTTGCACCGCCAAGTCTCGGCTGGGAGACATAGCCCAGGCGGTTGCACCTCTCGCCCTGGCGGTTGCACCGCCTGGTGTAATCAATGGTCCGAATGGTTAGCTCCATTCGCCCGATTTCAATCTTTTCGGGGGCCCAATTGCCCCAAGATTAAGCTAATGGGATCACCTCCCATTTTCCAACTTAATCAACGTGCTAACTACGATTAAATCTAAGACAATTTCTGCAGCTTTGCTCCGATGCGTTAATCGCTTCTTCCGGCGAGTTTCCGGCGAACTTCCGTCGATCATCCGATGAACCCTCGGTGATTCTTCCGAGGACTTCCGACAAACTCCTGGACTTTGCGACGATCCACTTGGCGAAGTTCCGACGAGCTTGGCTTTGGCAAGCTTCGGACTTCTCGGATCTGTGTTCGAGAAACCTCCGACGACCGTCCGAACTTCCGTCGAACTCTCGAACTCCCAAGCGTGATCATGATCTTGACTCGGCGCAACTCCTGCTGCTTGTCTAACTTTCATCGTAGTTAATCCTGCACACTTATCTCAACACATAGATTAGACAACAAATGACAATTGACTTCATCATCAAAATCCGAGATTCAACAATCTCCCCCTTTTTGATGATGACAATCAATTGATAATGGAGTTATCCTTAACTCCCCCTATCTATATGCCATAGTTGAGATAAGTCAACCTTGAATTCAAGACCTAAGAATTCAAGTGACGTATTGATAAGTTAGATCAGTTAAACTTATCAATACTCCCATCATGATACCCATCATGATGTATCTCTTCAAGAATGATGTCAAGGCTTGACATACATCATCAAGTTTGTATGATTGTGTTTGTAGCTATTCATCATGTAATCATATAAAGCTGTGAAGGACTATTACATGATGCACACATTTGAGATTTTCTAGCAAGTTTGCATTTACTTCACAAGATAGGATATCAACTCAAGACATAATGCAAACTATAGCACATGTTCATATATCTCTTGGTGATGCAAGGATGGCATAACCATAACATTGTTTATAGCATAACTCAAGTATTTGCAACTATGACATAGACATGATTATGGCAGTTGTTTATCAATTCATATGTTTCTCCCCCTTTGTCATCAACAAAAAGCATGATAGCATTATCAAAAAGCATGGTAGATGTGATTCCAGCAGATTATCACGCACATAAAGGAAGGCATGACACATATAATACTTTGAATATCTCTTTTCCTTGTTATAGTTCGTTGCTTGAAGGAGGAAAGTCATTTTTCAAAAAGTTTTCATAAGAGTGTACAGGAAAATCCCATTTTTAGCATTCAAACCGAAAAATGAACTTCTTATATGCATTCGGATATGAGTAAGCTACTGATTTAAAAAAAAAAACATTTGTCACATAATTTCCAACATGTTATTTGATCAAGTGATGCCAAGGCATGTAATAGTAATAAGGTCCGAAAAATAATTTTAACTAGTTTAAGTATTCGGACACATCAACATTCCTAATTCTCTTCTTATGAAATCAAATTGTTCTTCATTTAGGGGTTTTGTAAAGATATCAGCTTGTTGATGTTTCGTATCAATGAATTCTATGATTACATCATGATTCGTAACATGATCTCGTATAAAGTGATGTCTGATGTCAATATGTTTTGTTCTTGAATGTTGTATAGGGTTTTTTGTTAGGCATATTGCACTTGTGTTATCACATTTAATGGGAATATTTTTAAGATGAACTTTATAATCTTCTAAGGTATTTTTCATCCAAACAACTTGTGCACAACATGCACTTGCTGCAATATATTCAGCTTCGGTTGTTGATAGTGCAACCGAGTTTTGTTTCTTGGATGACCAGGAAACAAGGGCATGTCCTAAGAATTGACATGTTCCTGATGTGCTTTTTCTATCAAATCTACAGCCAGCGAAGTCCGCATCAGCATAAGCAGTTAACTCAAGCTCCTCTAATTTTGGGTACCTAATCCTAGATTTATGGTACCATTAAGATATCTGAGTATTCTTTTAACTGCTTTGAGATGAGATATCTTAGGGTTTGATTGAAATCTAGCACAAAGTCCTACACTAAACATTATGTCTGGTGTAGTTGCAGTGAGGTAAAGTAAACTTCCTATCATACCCCTATAGGTTTTTTGATCGAAGCTTTCTCCATTTTCATCAATTTCTAACTTAGTGGAGGTGCTCATAGGAGTGTTAATAGCTTTTGAGTTATTCATATTGAACTTCTTTAGCAAACTCATAGCATATTTGGTTTGACTAATAAAGATGCCATTGCTTAGTTGTTTGATTTGTAGACCTAAGAAGAATGTTAACTCTCCCATTAGACTCATTTTAATTCGACTCATAGTTTTCGCAAAGGATTCACAAAGAGATTTATTCAGTAGAACCAAAGATAATATCATCAACATAAATTTGAACAATGAGAAAATTATTTTCAAAGTTCTTGATGAATAATGTAGTATCAACCTTGCCTTTTATGAAATTATTTTTAATAAGAAAAGAACTAAGTCTCTCATACCAAGCCCTTGGAGCTTTTTTTTAAACCATAGAGAGCTTTAGTTAATCTAAACACATGATTAGGGAGACTATTATTTTCAAATCCAGGAGGTTGTTCAACATAGACTTCTTCGGAAATAAAGCCATTAAGAAAAGCTTTTAACATCCATTTGAAACAACTTAAAAATTATTACTGCTAAGCGTAGGCAAGGAGCATCCTTATGGCTTCCAATCGAGCCCACGGGGCGAAGGTTTCTTCATAATCGATACCTTCTTCTTGGTTGAAACCTTTGGCCACTAATCTAGCCTTGTTTCTAACCACGATACCATTTTCATTTTGCTTGTTTCTGAAGACCCATTTAGTACCAATAACTAAATGGTCATTTGGCCTAGGAACAAGCTTCCACACTTCATTTCTCTCAAATTGATTTAATTCATCTTGCATTGCGATAATCCATGAATCATCTTTCATGGCTTCATCAATGCATTTGGGTTCAATTTGGGAGAGAAAGGCGGCATTTGCACAAAAGGTTTTAAGAGAAGATCGTGTTTGAACCCCCTTTGATGCGTCTCCTAAGATTAGCTCCTTAGGATGAGCATCTACATACTTCCAATCCTTGGGTAAGGAAATCTGAGAAGTGGATGCATCCAAGTTGCTGGTTGGAGACGGGGTTTCGTTTAAATTCAAAGAATCAAAATTAACATCATCGTCAAGATCATTTTTTGTGATTTCAGAAATCTTATTGAAAACAACATGAATGGATTCTTCAATAGTTAGAGTTCTTTTGTTAAAGATACGAAAGGCTTTAGAAACTGTAGAATAACCAAGAAAGATTCCTTCATCGGATTTAGCATCGAATTTTCCTAAGTTATCTTTTTCATTCAAGATAAAACACTTACACCCAAAGACTTTAAAATATGAAACGTTGGGTTTTTTATTGTTCCATAACTCATAGGGAGTTTTGGTTAGTAGAGGTCTCACTAGAACTCTATTTAAGATGTAGCATGCAGTATTTACGGCTTCGGCCCAAAAATATTTGGGTAGGTTGTGTTCATTCAACATGGTTCTTGCCATTTCTTGTAAATTTCGATTTTTTCTTTCTACAACTCCATTTTGTTGAGGGTTTCTAGGAGTAGAGAAATTATGGTTGTATCCATTGAGTTCACAAAATTCCTGGAAATCATGGTTTTGAAATTCACCACCATGATCACTTCTAATTGACGAAATCATAGAACCTTTCTCATTCTGAACGAGTTTGCAAAACTTGGTAAAAGATCTAAGGCATTCACTTTTCTGTTTTAAGAAGTCCATGTGTATCTGCTATAGTCATCCACGATGATCTAAAAGCGTATTTGCTACCTCCTAGGCTTGATGTGGAGATGGGTCCGAACAAGTCCATATGGATCAATTGTAAGGGCCTAGAGGTGCTTATTTGATTTTTTAGATTTGAAGCTACTCTTAATCTGTTTTTACCTAATTGGCAGGCATCACATATATTATCTTTGATGAACTTGATATGAGGAATTCCTCTTACAAGTTCTTTGGATGATATTTGAGTGATTAGCTTCATGCTAGCATGACCTAATCTTTCGTGCCATATCCAAGCATTTTCATTTAAAGCAGAAAAACATGTTTCATTACATAAATCATTGATGTCAATAGTGTATACGTTATTTTGTTTTAATGCAATCATAGATATATTTTTGTGTGGTTTTTCAATGATGCAAGCATTAGATTCAAATCTGATAATATATCCTTTATCACACAATTGACTAATGCTCAGGAGGTTATGTTTTAGACCATCAACTAGCAAAACATCTTCAATAGAAAAGTTGGATTTGTTACCTATGGTTCCTTTGCCAATGATTTTACCCTTGTTGTTGTCTCCGAAGGTGACATATCCTTCGTCTATGCTAGTGAGCTTAGAGAATTGGGATGGATCTCCGGTCATATGCCTTGAGCATCCACTATCAAGGTACCATCTCTTGCTCCTAGCTTGCGATGGTTTAGTTTTCTACAAGAAAGGATGATGTTTAGGTACCCATTTGCTTTTGGGTTCCTCACAAATAGATCTACATTTTCTATCATGTTGCATAGAATTTGTCATGGTTCCCTTAGGAACCCAAATCAATTTGTTTGGACTAAGTTTTACTGAATGGACAATAATGCGCCCCAGAAACCGAACTTGCAACAAAAGTTGCATTTGCTTTGATGTCTAACATGTAAGATGGGGCCTTTTACGAAGGTAGTTGGATTTTGGTGAGGACTCTTCACAAATCCAATCCCACTTCTTTTGGGAACATGACCTTTGTTTGTAAGGATCATGTTTAATGACTTGCTACCAACCTCGAATTTCTTCAAGGTGTCCTTAAGTAGCAAGTTTTCTTTTTGAAAAGTTTCTAGATCATGACATTTGATACATGAATTTAAACTATCATGATATTCAATTTTTAACTTATTAAAATCACAAGTAAGACTATCATGCTAGTCTTGCATTCATCAAATAAGTCATGGAAGGCATTTAATAATTCATCGAAAGATAAATCAGCATCTAATAAGTTCGTTACCTCCTCTCCGATGGCCATTAAGGCGTAATGAGCAACTTGCTCGGTGTTGGACTCCTCTTCTTCAGATGCGCTCGAGTCATCCCATGTTGCTTGAAGAGCCTTCTTCTTTGATGTTCTTCTTTTGACCTGGGGACAATCACTCTTGTAGTGTCCCGGCTTTTTACATTCATAGCAGATCACTTGGTCCTTCTTGGGTTCAAGTTTATTTTTCGCATCATTCTTAAACTTGTTTCTTTTGAAGAATTTCTTAAACTTTCTTGTTAAAAGTGCCAAGTCATCATCACAGTCCTCATCACTTGAGTTTTCTCTCAAGTGGCATTAAGAAGTTTTAAGTGCCATATCCTTCCTGTTCTTTGGAAGGATGTCTTCTTGCTCTTCATGAGCTTTGCAAGTCATCTCATAGGTCATTAATGACCCGATTAGTTCTTCAAGAGGGAAGTTGCGCAGATCTTTTGCCTCTTAATAGCAGTGACTTTAGGATCCCAACTTTTAGGAAGGGATCTTAGTATCTTATTTACGAGTTCAAAATCCGAAAAACGTTTTCTGAGTCCTTTTAGACCGTTGACGACATCCGTGAAACGGGTAAACATGTCGCCAATGGTTTCACTCGGTTTCATTCGGAAAAGTTCAAAAGAATGCAACAATAGATTGATTTTTGACTCTTTCACTCTACTTGTGCCCTCGTGGGTCACTTCAAGTGTGTGCCAAATATCAAATGCAGTTTCGCAAGTTGAAACACGATTAAACTCATTTTTATCAAGTGCGCAAAATAAGGCATTCATAGCCTTTGCATTAAGAGCGAAAGCCTTCTTTTCCAATTCATTCCAATCGATCATTGGAATAGAAGACTTTGAAAATCCATTTTCAACAAGGTTCCACAGTTCAAAATCCATAGAAATAAGAAAGATCCTCATTCGGGTCTTCCAGTAGGTGTAGTCCGTTCCACTGAACATGGGTGGACGTGTAATAGAATGCCCCTCTTGGTTTCCGGCGTATGCCATCTCTCTTGGGTTTTAATCCGTTAGAGAGTTAACCTGGCTCTGATACCAATTGTTAGGATCGAGAGCACTAAGAGGGGGGGGGTGAATTAGTGCAGCGGAAATCTTTCAGCGATTAAAAAACGAAAGCTGCGTTCGTCCGATAAAAACAATTTCGATGTAAAAGCCGATTCACAGTTTGTATCTAAGTGTAGTTTACGCAGTTTGCGTCTAAATGCAGTTTGCGTCTAAATGCAGATTGCGTCTAAGCGCAGTTTGTATTTAAGCGCAGTTTGCGTCTAAGCACAATTTGCATCTAAACACAGTTTGCGTCTAAACACAGTTTGCGTCTAAGCACAGTTTGCGTCTAAACACATTTGCGTCTAAACACAGTTTGCGTCTAAGCGCAGTTTGCGTCTAAACACAGTTTGCGTCTAAACACAGTTTGCGTCTAAACATAGTTTGCGTTTAAGCACAGTTTGCGTTTGAGCGCAGTTTGCGTCTAACCGCAGTTTTACGTCTAAGTGCAGTTTTACGTCTAAGTGCAGTTTTACGTCTAAACGCAGTTTTGCGTCTAAACGCAGTTTTGCGTCTAAATGCAGTTTAACGCAGTTTTGCGTCTAAACGCAGTTTTACGTCTAAACGCAGTTTTACGTCTAAACGCGGTTTTGAACTTTGAAAAGCGTTTTATGAATACGCAGAAAGCAATTTGCAGTTATAAATGGAATCAAAACGTAAGCGTAAACTGCAGTGTAAAGATCGTACGAAAACACCGATTGACGTCTGAATGCAGATTCGGAAAGATCAGAACTTAGTGACTCGTTCGTAAACGCGCAGAGGGCAGTAGCAATGTAGGAGGTTTGTAGTAATGATAAAGTGCTCAAAGTAAAAGCAACCCAGAGATTTAGAGTGGTTCGGTCAGTCTTGACCTACTCCACTTTTGGCTTCCTCCTCCGACGAGGTCACCGACGTCAACTAGCTGCCTTCCTTCAATGGACGAAGGCCAACTGCCCTTTTACAGTTTCACTCCTTT